>NEWO01000038.1:729360-746253 GCA_003013225.1 Phalaenopsis aphrodite | reverse complement strand
TTAGAGCCATTTATGTTTGTATGGAGGATGCATGTTTAGCATTTTCTGTTTGTAGATTAATTTCCTTGTTGCATAGTAATGAATAAAGATCCTCAAGTGCTATAGGTTGAAGCATGGTGCGAGTTGAAGTCTTGAATGAATTGTATGTTGGAGGTAGTTGATTGAGAATGTATAGGATAACATCTTCATGATTTGATCCACCAAATTCCGGATGCTAGAGAGATATAGCCGTATTGTATTATTCTTCATCGTGATATGATGCAGTTCATTTTTCAACAGTATTGCCCTCGACCGATTGGTAGGTTGTATTCATCGCTCCAAAGCGTTTCATATAGTTGTTGTCGATGGGAGATGGAGGATATATGTAAGAACAGCTGTGCTGATAATTGAGTAGAGAAGAGCAGTTAAATTATGATCAATTAGCTTCCATGGTTGAAATTGAGGGTTCTCCACTGTAGTATCATTTTCATTTTGGAATTGGGGTGGGCAGTTGCAGCTTCCATCGAGAATAGCAGAGAGGCAATTGGCCTCAAATGTTTTCAGCACTTGAGCCTTTCAGGTTGGATATTTTTCAGTTGTAAGGGGATTTTGGGTAAAATGTTTGAACTGGGAGTTCAGGAATTTTAAAGTGAGGGTAGGATATTGATGAAAAAAGGAGTAAGGAAGATGATTGGGAATTTTAAAGTGAGGGTAGGATATTGATGAAGAAAGGAGTAAGGAAGATGATTGGGAATCAACAACCATTGATTCATCCATCTGCAATTAGCAAGAGATGATTTACCGGAGGTGGGACAAAGCTGTGAGAGAATCGGTACCAGGTGACTGCTCAGAGATTGGAAGAAGCGGCACACTTCCCAGTCAATGGCTCTGATAGAATGAAGATGGATGTGAATTGATGCATACAGAAACAGAAAGGAAACAGGCAACAAAAAAAAGTGAAGAAAAACAGTGAATGAAGCTCACGAAGTAAAGCCCTTTGGCAATATTTACAAGAAATGTAAATATGAAACTTTAGGTTTTAGATATGTATATTCATAAGAACTATTTGGTATGTATGTAAATGCCCCTTCAATTTTATTTTATATTCATCAACGAGAATATGTCCGTTAGTTACATGTTTCAAGTTGTATCTTGCTTGTTCCAATTTTTTGCTATATCGTATATCACTAAGATAATCAGTTAGAGGAAAAAGAAAAAGAGTAGTACATTTTTAATATATTTTTTATAAATATTTTCATTCTTTATTTATTGCAAATTGACTTGCTACAAATGATTTTTCTTTATGGCACAATGAGTTAATTACTGCAAATTAAATTTCACTGCAATCATTAACCTTACTATTTTCATAATTAGCTGTAATATGATTAAATACCTTTTCATGCATAGGTAAGTTGGAATGTATGTAAAAAATTGAAGTTTGGGTGTAAGTTTGGGTGTTGGATATGTAAATACATGAGAATTGAGTTATACATATGTAAATCTTCCATAGCTTTAAAGGCACATTGATCACTCTTTACAAAATGCATTTGCACTCCATGAACTATGATGGGCCATGAAAGACTGAAATTAACATATAAGTTTACCATGATTTATGCTTTATGAAAAAAATGTTTAAAGTTCTCGAAAGGAAATATTTTTAACATCTCACCAGCATGGTTCTGACTCCGCGAGATGATAATTTTTTAGGTTAGGAGGCATAGTAAGCACTGTAGAGTTTGCGACAAATGTGTCGATCACTTCGATCACCATTGCAGGGTATGATTCATACTTTGCTCTTTTTATTTTTTTGGGATTTCTCACAAAATATGATTATTACTTATTTCTTCATGAATGGCAGTGGCTTAATAATTGCATTGGCAGAAAGAACTATTGGAAGTTCTTTGTACTCATGATTTCAGCAATTCTTTTGGTAAGCACCATCTTTTATTATATTAATTCAAATCAATTGGTCATGAATTGAAAATTAGAGTTTTGTTCTTCTACTCTTTCTTTCTGTCTCTCTCAACTGAACTTGATTCTTGATCACATAAACATTTGCAATTCTGTGTCTTTTACCTACATACCACACAATTTTTATGTATTTACATATCTAACAGCCAAACTTTAATATTTGCATGCATAACACTCAAATCATTAATATCACATAGAAAATACCACCAACATCTATTTTTGAAAATAGACATTTTCTTACATAAGTTTAGATGTTAGTTATGTAAATATAAAGGGATTTGGTGGCATGTTTGTAAATTGCCCTTCTGTTTATAATCTTAACTCCACAAGTAATCAACCAACCTTGTAGATCACTTTTTATTTTTCCTATTCCCTTTCATTCTGGTTAATTATTGACAGGTCTCCTGGCTTTGTCTGCATGGGCTTGGGCTTGCAGCTTATTCTGCAGTGGTCAGTCGGAGTTCTGGTGCTATTTTTGTGTTTTCTTGATCAGAATCGATACAAAAGGGAGATAACGTTGAAGTTAGGAAGCAGCTTCTCCTTGGTACCTTTCACAGTTGTGGTGGTTAGTTCTCCTTTTTGCTCTTTTAGTCTATTAATTTGTTAGTATTTGATAATGACCCTTCTGCTTGAAGCATAGTAAACTTAATTGCTCATCTTCAGTTTGAAAACATAGCTGATTTGATAAGAATGTAAATATGTTGATCAACTTAAAACATATGCTTAAATTTTGCAGGCTTCTTGCACCTTCCTTGCATTGCTTGCCACTCTTCCACTTGCTCAACTCTTTCTTTTCCATGTCCTTCTGATAAAAAAGGTGAACATTTTGTCATTTATTTGTTAATTTTTAGAAAAATTGCATTTTATTGCTACTTTAAGTTAAGTTTCATTCTCAAAATTTTGCCACTAGGCTCCTTCCAATCTCATCAGTTTTTAGCAGACATCTTGATTGACTTCAACTTTATTTAGTTTTGTTTTAAATTCCAACTTAGATTCAATCATTAGAGGCATTCAACATTTTTGAAGCTGGTATAAATTTTGTTTAGGTTGTACAATTTTTTTTTTTTTCTTTTCGATAGTATGTCAAAATGTTGCGTTGGGATGGAAATTTAAAAGACTAGAAATTAAAATTACACCCTGGAATAAGATTGCACCGATTCAAGAAGTTCGGAACAAAATACTAAACATAAGCACACCAAAACAATGCTAGAAAAACATATTAAGATTTACATGAAAAAAAAATCAGAGAATGGAAAAAAAAATATTATGAATCCATACCATAAAAATCTCCACTAAAGAGCCATAATTGTACAAAGATACACCCTCTCTACAAGCACTGCAAGCAATGAAATTTATAGAAATTCATTGCAAATCTCCCCTCTTCATCCCACAAGCGAAATTACACATTGAAATCCTACTCAACTCTTCTCCGCTTAACGCTTAAGGAAAAACTTTTTTGAGAAACACCGCACGAGAGATTGTTTCCTTTGTCACTTGAATCGCATAAGAATCGAACAGGAGGTAATTGTCTGGCGGCGTAAACACACAGTTGCATGGTGTAATTGTTTTGCACACTCGGGATGAAGCTACCCAACCGGCGCGTGGTTACGCCACTGTTCAGCATAGATACACCATCTGGAGTAGCTACTCGCCCATTTTGAGGCTAGCCATGCTATAGGTGCCCAGGGTCACTATATCCTCAACATGTTCAGATTATAATTAATCAATATGTTTGAAAAATAACTCAAAATTCAATCTTTGCCTTATTATCACTTGGACTAAGCTTATTTTATATTTATTTTTTGTATTGATTTTCTATGCCAGGGAATCAGCACATACGACTACATTGTAGCCTTGAGGGAGCAAGAACAGCAAGGTGTGGGCTTGCAGAGTCCACAGATGTCTTCAGTTAGTTCTCTTACTGGATTCAGCAGTTCAAGTTCTTTCAATGCTTTTCAACGTGCTTCATGGTGTACTCCACCACGGCTTTTTCTAGAGGACCAGGTTTGAGGCTTCACTTTCCTCTACTAATTTCTACGTATTTGCATATCTAACATCTAAAACTTACTTTTTTTCATTTATATCACACAAATCTCACCACTATTTTGACACTTAAATGGTAAAATATACTTCTTTAAGGCATATATGTAAAAAATGAAGGTTAAGTGTAAATATTGAATTTTAAGTGATAATAGTGCTATTTTTTGTGATATTATGGATTTGATTGCAATGCATGTGAATATTGAATTTTAAGTGTGAGATATGTAAATACATAAAAAATGTGTGCTATTTATGTAAATGTCCCTAAATTTAAAGCGGTCTAACAAGATGCATTTATCGTCTCCTTCAGTCCGATGCCATTCCTCAAGAACTCAACAAGGCATCATCTAATGGCAAGAAAACAACTCCAGATGAAGCTCACAATGCAAGCACAGGAAACATCAAAATCAGTACCTGGGCATTGGCCCGATTGAACGCAGATGAAGTTTCGAAAGTGGCCGCGCAGGCGAGGAAGAAGTCCAAGATTCTGCAGCCAATCGTGAAACAGATTCCTTCGGTTCCAAATCCTGACGATCGGAAAAGAAGCAGCAACAGAGAAATCAGACTCCCGACAGAATTCCCGATCGAATCGTCCGCGAAATTATCAACAGGTGTTAGCGATATCAACACCGACGAGCTTGCGAGCGGCTTAGCTCCGCTCCAGTTCGAAGCTCGAAGCGCCTTTAGGTCAATCCGAGCGGTTTCTTCCGCCGTGCCTACATCCTCTCCCGATAGTAGCTTAGACTCGCCGGAACCTAATCCCTTTCGAATCTCGTCGTCGGGAGTGGAGGATTCGGAGGGACCGATATCTCTACCATCTGCTAGCGCGGGAGCAGAAATTCATAGAAGTGCGGAGTTCTCTAGATCCACCAGTGATGGGTACGAAGCCTCTGGAGGTGAAGATAGTGATATAGTTCCATCAAGAATCGTGCACAGATCATTAAACTGGTCGAATGTGATCTTCAACTCCGATCGCGGTGAGAGGATTGCGAGCAGACGAATTGGATGAGGGGACAGATTAGGAAAGCGTTCTTTGCTTCGTTTGGCTAAGAAGAGGATTCTTATCTGATCTACCATTGATGCACTCAATCAGAAGCTGATTCCTTCCTCTTTCTTGTGGTTAGAACTTCTGTGAAGAAGAATGAGGTCAGGATGTCTTATTGTCATGTTCTTATTGCTACTGTATTATGTTTCAATGAGATTCCAATTATCTTTTGACATTTCATTCTGCATGTTCATAATTGCATGGGTTTATAATTTGGGATTAAGTGGAATGGCCAGTACATAATTAATGGATTATTACATCAAGATGGTGATTTATGCAAAAAAAATATTTAGGAAGATTTACATACATACACACTATTCATATTTATTTACATATCTAACATCTTAAATTTTATTTTTTACATATATGTCAGCTTATCAATGCATGAAAAGGTGTATTTGACTTTTATGGGTTGAAGTAGTGGTGGTTTTTTATGTGATTAAAAATTTGGGTGGTAGAAATATAAAAAGGTAAAGTTCAGGTGTTAGGGATGTAAATATATAGGGATTGGGTGGTATGGATGTAAATGCCAAAATTATTTAAATGTAGAGAAATGTTTTTTTACGTTTGAGTTTGTTAAAATGGATATATTTGGGTGCTAATGCGGAATCATGGTGTGAATTTCACCACGTTGTCATCGTCTTTACTTTCGATTACATAGAGTTCAGTTGTTAGATGTATAAATATATAGGAATTGGGTGTTAATGTGGAATCACGATGTGGATCACACCATGCTATTGTGTTGTCTTTGGGTTCAGTTATTCGGACGTAATATTTTTTCATCAATTACTCTTTTGTGAATTTTCTTTTTCAAAGTGTGGAATCACAATGTGGATTATACAACACTGCTGTAGTTGTCCATGCTCGATTATCCGGACATAATATTCTCTAACTAATAACTCTTCTATGGATTTTTTTTTTTCAAAATTCAGGTATATTTTATGAATTACAATTCTCATTTTTTGGGATTATCATATGATCTAACGTTCGAAATTGACTTGGATTTTTACAGAACTTGGTGCTAACACGAATATTTTCTTCAATAATTCAAATAACTTACACAAATATATAAGATAAACACCTACAATTCAAGAAGTAGGCTATCTCTTCTAATTTCTACAATTTGAGATTCAAAAAGTCTCTCCCAAGATCTAAACCAAAGACTCACAACCCGTTTGGAGCAGCTTATAAGTGCAGGTGGCGTTTTCAAAATGTCGCATCACTGCTTGGAAAACGGGTTTCGACAGCTTATCTGAAAATACTGTTGGGTTTTTACACTAAACATAGGCAGCGGGTGGAACACCGTGGGCTACCAGCGGACCGTGTTTCAGGATAAACTGTTTATCTAGATAAGCACAAGCTGTCTCAAACACACCCTGAAATCCAATACATAAAGTAACCCTAACCATAAAAAGTCTATTTATACCCAATAATAATAAAAATAAACGACTAAATTACCCTTAAGCATACAAAAGTCAAATTTGTTAGGCTAAGCGCCTTCATAACAATACTTAAATATGTTTCTGTTTTTCTTCGACCTAATTTCTGAACAGATTTAATAAAATAACTTAAATATGAACCTACGTACAATGCCACTTATAAAATAAGTTTGCTTATTTTAATGATTATTGAAATACTATTTATGTTGTGCAAATTAATATGTAAAACAAAATGATTATTGAAGTACAATTAATAATAATATTTATCTCTTAATATTCTCTAAGCTAATCATATTGCTTTTATATAATATGGTGTACTAAGAATGCTTATTAATGGCAGAAAAAGAACGTCAGAAAAAATTGAGCTCTATGCTCATCATCATGATCACATACTAATAATTGAACTAAATTAAGTAATATATGATTTAATGGCCAAATATAATCTCTATTTTTAATATAAAAATATTAAAGGAATTCTTTATCATATTCAAAAGCTTTAGCTTGAGCCACAACTCGATTATTTTCTCGTAAGCTTCTCGTAGTGAGACATGTGAATTGCATAAGATTTAACGTGAAAAGCCTGAGAACAAGAAAAGAATTCCGAATCACACCACATTAAGCGATTCACCATGAAGAAAATGAGAAGAAACATACAAATCACGCCACACTCAAGCCTACACTCCTTTCCTCTCATTTGCATAAGAGTAATATCAAAATCAACAACTTTCAATCGACAAAGCCAAAATTTTAAGTGAAAAGCTATCTGAAGTTAAGTTGTTATTGATGTCACGAAGCCAGGATGGTAGCGTTGCGACTCTCAAATGGACCGACAATATCTTCCAAGCATTGCAGTGTCATGTTCTCGGGCTCTCAAGCTAGATTGAGCATGGTAACACCATCTACTGGGCACTAGGGAGCAACTAGTTCGACATTGGAGCTCTGCTAGCATAATGATGAGATGTTAGGGACATAAAAAAAAATTTCACAGCCCAACTTAGAGTTATTATATACAAAATAACAAAAGCTGAACATATATTTATCAAAATATTAATCTATATTTACACCAAAAGCTACTCTTGGAACTTTTTGCTTATCCATGTAATATTATTGATGTAGTATTCTGATATTAAGAAAAAAGAAAAAGAATGGGCTGAATTTATTGGAAAATTTTATATGTGAATTTATGCATAAGCCATTAAATTTTATCACATTTATACAATGATATCCCAACTAAAAAAATGAAAAAAATCACGACACAAGTAGGGGTGTAAACGAGATATTTCAAGCTCAAAAAGTGTGTTCATGCTCGGTTTGTTTGCTTAGCGAGCCGAACACGAGCCGTTCACGAACAAAGAGTCATTTTGACAACCCTAATCACGTAGCCAAAAGATGTTAAGGATTGGGGCAAGATTTAAAACATCATTTGAATCAAATTTAATAATTGTTATTCTCTTTCTTCATTAATAATTTTAATTGATTATAAATCTTTGTATTCTTGTAGTCAATTAGATTTTTAAAAAATACTACTCATCAAAGATTTGTTCGTGTTATTCGTGTCGTCTCGTTAACTTAACGAACGAGCGGAACACGAGCTTCTTAACGAGCCGAACACGAGCTATTCGCGAGCAACGAGCCGTTTTGACAGCACTAGACACAAGTTAGTTTTATTATGAATTTTGATATTTACACCATAATTTAAGATATTGTTTATAGAGGAATTTAATTTCATTAATACCCAAAATTTACAGCGTTGTTTGAAATTGCTAAAAAAATGGATGAAATAAAAGGACTTGTGCATGTGAAAATTAAAATTTTAGTACATTGATTTGAGCGATATATAAGTAGCATGTCACATAATTTTTATGTATTTACATATCAACCACCTAAACTTCAATATTTATATATCTGTCAATCTTATTTATACATAAAAAAGGTGCATTACTTTTCAAAGATTAAAATATTAATATTTGTGTTGTCATATGATAATTTTAGGTGGTATAAATGTAAAAATAGAATTTTGATATTAAATACGTTAATAAATAAAATTGGAAAATGGGCTTGAATCCATCTTTTAATATTCTTCCAATTTGGACACATGCGAGCTTAAATATTCATTATTTAGATCTTCACAGGGAAGAAATCCGGCTCAGCTTTTGCGGCGACAGACGTGTTTGCTTTTCTGCAACATTAGAGGACGCAGCAATGTAATGATAGCACTGTATTCTTCATCCTCTCGCAGAAGACAGATCGCCATTAATGCAAAACAGTAACTTTAACAGTCCCCTGCAGTCAAATCTAAGCCCCCAAGCTCTAAACATTAAAAACCAGAAGAAACTTCTCTAACAAAAATGGCTGTCACGTGCCACGAAGAGATTTTATGCAGATTCAGCAGTAGAACATGAGCTTCTTAACGCTGTCACTGACCTTCGGCAATGGCGCTGGTGGAGCAGGATAAGGTCTTGAGATCCTGCTCTGCATGGCTGAGCTGGTATCGCTTCTTTTTAAATACAGTCTCCCTCTGTAAGCAGCCAGATGAGCATAATAAGCAGGGGGGACTAGAGCGACTGGTTTAGTGCACCTAACGAATGTGTAACATAAGTTATGTATCAGCTTCTGAATTTCATCCGATTTGAATCTGTTCTCATCCCACAAAACATGATAATGTGTTGGCCTACTTGTTCCCTTGGTCCCCCAATGGCTGCAAAGATAGAAATCAAACTCTCTTGGATGAGTTATCACAGAGTCCACAACAGTTCCAGGTGGAATGTTAATGTTCTTTTCAGTAAAATGAGCCAAGGAGCTGTTTTTATCATTCATGAAGAGTCTAGTATGGTGTCTCTTTTGAACCACAGCAAATGTTATCTTAGGATTATAACAAGGGAATCTGGAGCAAGCCTTCTTAATGGCCTGTAATTCCATTTTCAGGACCTTACTGAACTGTGTCTCGCTGACTCCATCTCTGAAGAAGATGATTCTCATGGGAAATTTGTGGACTGAGATGAAGAAATCTTCAAGCAATTCGATCACCATTTGTTCGAGTTCCTGAATGATTTCCTGTCGATGAGTCTGTGATTTCATTCGAGATATATATTTAGTGGCTAATGGCCAATTCATGCTACCGACAACAGCGGCAACAGATGGGCTGAAATCATCTAGGGGATGTGGGTGTGTGACATCTGCACCTATGAAGATTGCAGGTTCATTATCTGCAAAAATTCTTGGAATTTGGCTGGGTAAAGTGTTGTAAAGAGCCACGTTGGATCCTCCAAGTTTGGCATTGATTTTAAGAGCTAGATTTGTGAGGAACTGTGGGTTGAGTTTGCCGAGATTGGAATATAAGCAGCATTGACTCACCACACCAATGCTGGTTTCAGAAATTCTTTTTAAATCTGCATATCCTTTATGTTTCCTCTCCATTACACACATTAAAAGCTGTAAATTATACATAGAAGCTTCATGGATCTTTTTCAACTTGTTTTCTAAAGCATGTGCGTTGCTGAGCAGCTGCATTTGTTCGAATAAAGGGTTAATGATGGCAGTCTTATTGAAAATGATGCCAAGCTGCTCGCATTTATGTGAGAGCTGACATATGAAATTAGGAATTGAAGAATTTAGCTCTGATGAACCACCAAAGCTTATCAAAGCCCATCTTTTGATCTGAGATCCTTCGGCGACATGGCTGTTGAGCAAATTCCATTGCCGGTCATGGCGGTTGGGGATGATATCCCTTACATGGCCGCCATTGCCGAGCTTCAGCTTGGGAGGTTGGAGAACTCTTGCTCGAAGCTCTGTCATTTCGCTTGAAACACTCAGCTTGAATTCCTCGGCATAGTGTCCACTGCATGTATGAATCATTCAATCAGAAAAAAAAATGTGATTTTTACGCTGTAAAACAGTTGAAAAATTAGAATTTTTAGATTGTGAGTGGTTGTTCATCACCTAGTTGGTCCAACTTTTCCTTTCATAACTTGGTTGATAATATTTCTTCGATTGATCGGTCTCTGACATCCCATTTTAAGAAGTCTTGCAGTCTGATGTTCAGAAAGTTTTCCAAGAAATTTCTGACCATCACAGATCATGCAGAGCTCCATGGGAAGATAACATGGCTTGGTTCTACTGATTTGTAAGCACGGAAGGTTTTTGAAAAGAATCTCATGATTATAATGCTCTTTGAAGTATCCGACTAATGAGAAATTCTTCCCATCTCTGTCTTTAAAGCTGAGATTCTTTGCAACTTCTTCTGTTAAGCTGAAAACACGATATCTCTGATCCGTTTCTCTATGACAGACAAAAATTCTGATGTTTTTCAAAGCTTTCTCCACTTCCTTCTTCTCCTCCTCTGCCAAACCTCTCGTTTTTCTCTCTGAAAGATCTTTTAAAGATTCACAACATTTCTGTAAATATGGAATGATGCCAATGCTCTCATGAAAAGCATTAACTGAGAAATCGACATTGAGAGCTAATCCTTCTTGTGTTGGTCTCAGACTTTGGAAGAAACCTCGCAGCCCCAAAGCTCCCCCACCAATGTCTTCAACACCTCCCATGAAGGTAGAAAAGAAAGATCTTCCTACTGAGATAAAATTCTCCATTGGGCTTTCGCGGAGCACGACATCCAAAGCATGGAGGTAGTCTTGAGGAAGGGGAACTCCATCCTCTTCCTCATCTTTCAAAAACTTGCTCAACTCTTCACCACTTACTATTGAAACTAATCTGATGATTACTTTAAAAAGCTTTGAATTTTGTCTAGCATTGCTGAAAGATTGAGGTGTGGTTATTGGAAGATTAACAAACAACTCAATCCTATCATCTTGGAACCCAATGGAGCTGTATAGATTCTTCCTTCCATCAAAGACAGGATGGGCGCCTGCGAAGACCTCCGAGTTTTCCAGAATTAGCTTCCGTTTGATCATTCGAGCAACTTCCTTGGACGGGCGAGGAGAAATCTCAACATCATAATGGAAAATTTTCTGCATTGGATCGAATTTTACAAGAAAATGGTTAGCAAGAAGATTAATTGGCGTGCCTTCAGTGCCACAGCAGTCTGGCCTCCGGGCAGTCACCATTGCTGGTAAACTTGTTGCGTCAGCATCAGCGCATTTCTTTTCAGATAACAAGTCGGTTTTCTGCTGAACAAGCTCCACACCTGCTAAGAATACAATAAACAAACTCTAGTTTCAGGAAGAAAAATTCTTATCTAAAGTTCGTTTGGAAACAAGACGGATTAATTATATGAAAGATGAAAACTTGATAGCTTACAAGCTGAAGAAATGCATAAAGCAACAACAAAAACATAAAACAGAAGATCATGAGTGATAAAGAAGCATGCTACAACCATGGTCAGCAGGAAAAACTTGAGCTTTGGTTTCCATCAAATTGGCATCATAAGACTTCTGCTGGCAGGAGTTTTGCTGAACATTCACTTTCGATCCAGATAAGTTGCAGTGAAGCAGTGGCGGCGGAGCTGGTGGAAATTGAAAAAGTAACGGTCGTGGTAGATGCAGAGGAAGAGGAAGAAGTGCTGGATAAGCTTGGCATCCTCCTTGCAAGTAGAATCTCTCATGGCTGAAAAGATTTTGCTCAGAGTTGCAGAGCTCCCCAACACTATTTATCGGAGTTCTCCTCAGTGTTTTGCACTTCTTGCTTTCCTTCTTCAAATCCTTCTTGCCCTCCTCCATCTCTCTCCCTCTCTCTCTCTCTCTCAGGTCATGAAAGGTTGGTGGTTTTCTTTATGGAAAGAAAGGGAGTTCACAGAGAAAAAGAGAGAGACAAAGAGGACGTAGACTGATTGGAGAAGCTGAGACAAATAAAGCAGGAAGTATTGTTATTATTATTATTGTTGTTAGCTGTCTTGTTCTGAATTCCTCAAATAAGAATATGATTAAATGAAGGTGGTGAAGACCAAAGGAGAAGAACAGTAGGATGAAGAAAGCATTCATAAAGGAGGAATTTTCCTTTATGATTTCTAACTTTTTTTGGGTCATACAATGAATGCACTTGCCTTAATGCATTAGGTTATGCCATGATGGAAAGGCATCTTTCTGTGCCATCTGAATGTTTGATATTTGGAAGTCAAGGCTGAAAGGGAGAGAGGAGGTGGGAGGTGGTGTATTTTTTTTTTTTCTTTCTGATTTGTTGATTGAATTTTTTTGTTTATGATGATGCTGTAAAGTATATTATTTTTGAGTTGAAATAATTAATAAGTAGTTGGGAGTGATGAGTAGCTAGAAGATCACTAACTATCTTAGTATAAAGATTGCACTATGTTGTGTAATCCCCCTTTAATTAATGATTTGTAAAGGAAGATGAATTAGTTATGTCAACATTTGGAATATTTGAATAGTATTCATAAATATTGGATCTTTAAAGGGAGGGTAAAATTGGTATTTTGCAATGGTCTGTGAGTGAGGAAATTTAGTTGACTTGTCTAATATTTCTTGACATCAATAGAATAAATTAAATGATCTTTCCAATTGAGTATTTTATGGAATTTGAGTCACTTATGAATATGACAACTTCTATTATAATTGACAAATTGCATCATGACGTCTATTTAATTGAGTGAGCTTTTAGTATATAATACTTATAATGTTATTGTAAGATATTTAATTTGGAGTGAAGCATAGAAGATGGGAGCTCTTACATTTTTTTTTAAAGTCAAATCGCAACTAGAAAGCAGTTATCGCGTATAGTCAGAACCGGTGGGAAAATGCAGATTTCAACAATTACTTTTTGAAAAAGCAGCGAAAACACAGTTCACTCAAACGAACAAAACTTCAATACAATGCTGCACTGCCACCACACCGTTGCCTATACGGACCCTTAGTCAATTGCTACTGATGTTACTAAATTAGCATCTTACTACGCCCATCAAGAAGTTGTTAGGCTTGACTCATACTGCTTGATGTTAAATTATTTTATTATTGGCCTATTACCTGTATAAAAACTCATTTAAGTCTTGGAAAATTTGCATATATACAACAAAATTTTTATGAATTTACATATCACACACCTAAATTAAAAAGAAAACTAAAAAGAAAGATTTACATTAAAAACCACTCAATTCATATGTATTTATGTATCTCACACCTGAATTTTAATGTTTTTACATACATATCAATTTATATATACATACGAAAATATATTTCACTTTTTTAAAAATTAAAATAATGATATTCTTGTTTTGATAGAAAAGATTTGGGTTGTATATATATATATTTTTTTGAATTAAAACAAGCCGAACAAGATCAAACAAAAAGTTAGTTCTATTCACGCTTAAAAATTTTGTTCATGTTTAATTCACTTAACGAACTATTTGAATATGAGCTATTTAACGAGAAAAACACATGTTATTTGCCGACAACCAACTGTTTTTGACAGCCAGACAAATGATATGGATATAAAAATTGAACTTTGGCAGCTAGATATGTAAATGTGTAGAAATGTGCGTTGTGATTGTAATTCTTTCAAAAAAAAAAAAGTTAAAAGCCTTACTGTTTCTTTTTTATTTTATTTTTTTTTCTTTAGCCCGTCGAAATTTTTTTTAAATATCTGTTTGGGGCAGTTGCAGTTTATTAAAATTCAATTCTGAATTTGCTCAAAAATAATCTGAAGTTCGTGTTTATTATATATATATATATATATATATATATATATATATATATATATATATATATATATATATATANTATATATATATATATATATATATATATATATATATATATATATATATATATATATATATATATGACAGTTAGAAACCTGCTAACACACCTAGCTAGGAAAAGTGACAAAAGACAGTTTTCAACGACAACATTTTGAAAAAACTATCAAAACACAGTCTACCCAAATAAACAAAACTGTAATGCGGCGCCCGACCAAACAGACCCTGAGTAAGGTTATGTTTAGTAACATTTGAGAAATGTACTCATATAATATGTAATCATTTAATGAAGCAATTGAGAAATGTAATCAAATGTACTCTTATAAGTACATTTGAGAAATGTACTCATAGGCTTAATGGTCTTGAGTTTATAATTCTTTATTTGATCATGGACATATCGTTGGTCTGTGCCATGGTTGTGACTTTCTTTATACATATTGTTGAGATAGAGAGTAGCTCAATGGTTGAGTTAAGGTTTTGGCATTTTCTTTTTTTACTATCAACCATGCATAATTGTTATTTTAAAGTTTTTTATAGAATTTCAAAACCCATATTATTTGCTTCCTACATCCAAACAAATGATATAATCTAGTAAAATCATCATTTTTTCGGACATTGTTTTGTCTTTAAGCAATCTATCATCATATAATACCATAGTAAAAAAAATCATATATTATAAAATTTTTAAAATAATTTAAAATAACAATCTCAATTGTTTGTCATAATAATATTTCCTTATGTATTACTTTTTGGTTTGTTATAACAATATTTCTTTATGTATGACCTTAATTGTATTTTGGACTATTATTCAAAGTATAAAATTGATTTCTGATACGATATTCATTTATATATTTAATTTTATATATAAATATAAATATATATATATTATATAATCACACGTATATAAAGGATTTTAACATTTGATCTTTCTACATATTTATATTCATTATATGAAAGTCGAGCATTTCAACATAAAAAAAGCACCCATTTATCTTTCTGTTCCAAAGGATAAAAGTAAATCATACATGACTAGTGTCCAAAATAATAAAAAAATAAAAAAAATAAAAGATGAGATTAAATATTTACAAAACAAATGACTTAACAACTGATAAAAATTAAAAAAAAAAAGAAGTAAAATCTCATTTATTGTAAGACTTCATAGTAGACTCTAAACTTGTCCCGTAAACAGACAAGATTTAAGTTGAGGATCAACCACAAATTCATCTACTATTTCATTTGGCACCACACACATTTCCATAGCTGACAACTTTTCTTGGACAACCATTGATCCCAACCAATGCTCCTCTTCCACACTTTGGCACTCCTACAAATTAACATCAATATATAAATAATATATTTTATGAATCGCAATTGCAATATTTAACTAAAACTATTAAATATTCAATTTGCATAGTTGACTCGTCATCGCCTAAGAAGCATAAATCATACTGTAATTGAATAATAGCAACCAAAAATGAACTCACTGGAACAGGAGTGGAATCCATGAGCTGAAGAACGCCATGTTGAGCTTGAAGGAACTTGACATATTTAAAGGCAGCCTGCAGCATCTGGGCGGTGTTCATCCTGTTTCCGCCGGGGACAAGCTGGCCCAGTTCCAACATCTTCTGGCTGATTCGCTTTCTTCTTCCCCTCGCAGCCATACTCTGCGCAGACAAGCCAACAACACCTTGGGCCAACGGCGCAGCCATGGCGGTTGTGGGCGGCTGCGGAACCTCAAACTCGGCAAACAATGTGGGATCATAATTGGGAATTTCAAAATCAAAATGCGGCTGTGGAAGGTCATGAATGTAGAGGTCGGAGCCGCTGTGGTGGCTTTTGGGGCTGCTTTGAGGGGCGGAAGAGATGTCGCATGGCGGCGGGGGCGGGAAAGTGAGGATTGTGGAGTCGGAGAAGGGCGGAAGGAAAGGTGGCGAGTCCGGGAAGCCGAAAAGAGCATCAGCAACCACGGAATCATACTCGATGATTTGTTCCATGCTCGGAGAGAGATGAGTTGAGTTGTCGGAGAATGCAGTGACTTCCGAGGTCGAGGCAGTTGTCGTTCGCGGAAACAAGCTTAATATATTTCGGATAAATTCGGCGGTCGCGGTAACTGTTTAGGATCGTTGCTGCCAAATAGCCAAGTATTTCGGGCGACGGTTAGGAGGAGGATCCACGATCTTCCGAAATACACTCATAGACTCCCCAGTGAATCGTTAAGACAGTTAAAGATGTTAATTGAGATGGAAATATGTCAGATTCCTCATCTGGTTCAGATGATGAAGAAAATGGGTCAACGAAGGAGCAGTGTATTATTCAGTTCGATCTATTTGGTTTTGTTATACGCTATAATTATAATCATTTTTTTAATAGTTGACGCTGGCAGGATATTATTTAATTATAATGGTTTGTTAATACGAAGTACTTAAAGCTATTATTCTTATATTAGTTTAACTCAGCTATTAAAAAGATTGGAAAAAACGAAGCAAGCATTTCTGTGCTTGTTTAGTGGGTGGATAGAAATTATGATTATTTTTAAGCAAATTGCATAAATTTTATTAGGAGGTAATTAAATTAAAAATAAAGGTTTAAGAGATTAATATTTTTCACACCTCCTAATTTAGGGTTTGTTTTTTCACTATGTTATAATATATATATATATATATATATATATATATATATATATATATATGTCACCTTATATATATATGTATGTGTATATATATATATGTATACACATATCTAAAACATAAAAAAAC
>NEWO01000038.1:693812-727339 GCA_003013225.1 Phalaenopsis aphrodite | reverse complement strand
TATGGAACACATTTCGGACATAGATAACTTATGAGCTTTCATGTGTCTAATTTAAAAAATAATAATAAATGGACATACTTGTCCTGATGATTAAAAATTTATAGAAAAAAATTAATTTTATTTATAACACATCAGTCTTTAGTCATAATCCTTCACCATTTTTCGCTTCATATTTCACTACTTGTCTCATCTCTTGCAAATCTACTCAGCTGAGTTTTTCCTCTCGCATGCAGCTATATTTTGTACGAAGTCTGACTTCTTCAAGTGAGTGCAATGACTATTTTAATTTACCATCGCAACTTTATACTGGATTTACATTCTTATGCTATGTTGAACAATATAGCAAGAATTATTATTGCATATTTTTTAATTATATTACTCGCAGAAGATTTAGGAGAAGTATGTCCAATTTGCCTTGGATTTTTAATCTCCTGATATCTAAATGCAACAAAATCCTTGATATCATAGGTTCTATGTGTTATTAAGTTTAGGGTCCGATTTGGAAGCTTTTTGTCTATTTTGCATTTCAAACCGGCCGCCACATTTCAGTTTTAGAAACTACTTTCTTGTTGCTTTCTAAAAGCTTTTGTGATGAAAAGCTGATTTTTCAACACAATCTAGTAAAATGTGGTGATTATAGGAAAATTATTATCTAATCTTTTAGACAAAATATATATTTATAATTCCCGCCAAAACTTTCTGAGAAGCTACTTTCTCTGTTACAACTTTACAACCACCTTTTCAAAAATTGCAGCCACCTAAACAAACCATTAGAGAGATTAATATGTGAGATACATGCAAATAGTAAATAAACAAACCATTATGCAATTTACAATGAAGTCGGAACATTTCAAAGATAAGAAAAATTAAGTTTTTAAAATCGATGGAACCGCCGAGGAAACTAAACTTTCAATGGTCAGTGCAAATTAAGCTTGTTTAATATGTAACAATTAAAAAACAAGAGAAATTTGACTTTAAAAATTATTAAATACAAATTATTCAAAATGTAACACTAATATTAAGGTAAATAGAAAAAAAAAATAAACTCATTTTAATTTAACTTATATTAGCAAATTCTCATAATTTATTCCGAATAAAATAAGTTTTCTAAAACCAATAAACAGTTGAATTAATCATACATACTTTCCCATTTCAATGTTCTACAGGAGGAAGCAATAAGATTTCAACATAATATTTTATCATTCTAACCACAAGGTTTAAAATAAATTTGAAAGATTTACATACAATTCACACAAAATCTTATGTATTTACATATCTAACACCTAATTAATTTTCAACTTACAATTATGCCGCATTACATATGAATGAAAGAGTGTACTTCACTTTTAAAAAAATAAAATATTTATTTTTTTGATGTGATATGCTAATATGCAAACAACAAAATTTATGTAGATTATGCTGGAATATTTTTTCAAAAAAAAAAAAATCTAAAAATAGATAATATTAAAAATATAATTGGCCATAATGAACCCCATGTGTTCCCACTAAGCAACTTGAATTTAACCTGGCTTAATCACAACCATCCATAGTGAAACGAACGGCTAGAACGAGCACTCAGGCATCTTCGTGATTAAGCATGCGTGGACTGCGTTTATGGCACGAGTCAAATAGGAGTTTTGAAAAGAGAAAAATATTTATTTAATTAGAAACTTGGAGGGCACAACTATTTCTAGGAAACGTGTGGAAGAAGAAAGCGATGCGTTGCAACATAGAAGGTGGGGGGCCCCCCAGCGTGTAAGTAGATGTTGATTATTTCTCTTTTTGATGTTGGCTTTACCAAGTTTACGTTGAGGTGTGAGCTGCAAGGCCGTCTTAATTGGACTCTAGAGTTAATGCCATGATTCAATTTCTGGATGATGCTTGAATCACACGACACTAGTAAAAGGATTGAGAGAGAGAGAGTGTGTGAGGGGATGATTTAAATATATTTTGTACATATTAAAATAAAAGGATATAAGAAAATTGTATTTTTAATTAATTTGACAATAATAACATGAACTTTAGGCCTTCATGGTGATTATGCCTGTCATAAACCTTCTACATTCAACTCTTTAAATAGCTCGTGTTTAAATTGTTTGTTAAGTGATGAAATCAAAAATAAATAAATTTTGTAAGCATGAATTTTGAACATGAATCAATTGCAAATAAAATTAATTTCGAACATGATGTAAATATGAAAGAATTGTGGTTAGTAAAAATGCCAACATGAATCTCAACGGATCTAACGGCTAGGAATGAAGACCCGTGCAATTAAATTTTTGAAGTAAAAAAGCTAGATGTCAACAGCCAAATAGTTGATTGACCACAAAGCGAATTGACCGGCATACCATTTGATCGATGGACCCATCAACCCAGCGACCTTGATCGAGTGGTAAACTACTTCAAACTGATCAACTAGATCTCCAAGCGGAAGCAATCAGTTGTTTATAGTTGATCAACACAACCGATCAAAACCAAAACATTTGGCGATCAACAGATAATATTTTTTTCTTCGTATTACATTATAATTTTCATTTGATAAACATGTTGATTCAGTTATTTGGGTGGTTATCGTAATTGTTCTCTCTCCTTTCTATAACTTCATTTTTAAACTCCTCTAGATAGGAGGTCAAAATATAAATAAAAGATTTTTCACACACTCTTTCTTTCTATATTTCTTCACCTCAACTCTAACTCTCGAGAAATTATTACATCAGAAGTTTTGATACAGTTTTGCTCAGAAGTCCTGATTCATCTCAGTGAATTTCCTGATACAGTTTTTCATCAAGACTAAGGCATGGGCATGCTTTCGGAAAACAATTTAGGATTAAGGAGTAAGTTTTTCTTTCTAATATCAATTTTTATATGATAAAGATGTGTATGTACGACAGACGAACGCCTTCTCTCTAAAACCAACGACCTGGTCAGCTTAGCCTCATTCTTACGCGGAAAGCAGGTCTAGTCGTCTATTCATATATCCTTCGTAGTCCTATAAAAGCCTCAGAGCCCCCTGCTGAACTTCAACTCCCAACTCACCAGTACCGACTCCCAGTCCTCCCAGACAGCGAAACTAAAGAAGAAATCTTGGTTGATTTTCTCTTCTCCTGCCATGGATTCCCAAGCCAAAGCCATGGAAACCACAAAGAAATACCTGACCACCGCGGCCTCCATCGCCGCCTCCGCGATGCTTGCACGCACCATCGTCAACGAATACCTTCCCTACGAACTCCGCAACATCGTCTCCTCCGGCATCGACAAACTCTTCAGCCGCTTCTCCACCGACCACACCATCGTCATACAGGAAAACGAAGGCCTGACCTCCAACGAACTCTACGACGCATCAAGCACCTACATCCGCACCCGAATCACCTCCACCATGCGCCGACTCAGGGCCAGCAAAAACGAGGAAAACAACAACATAACTCTCTCCCTCGACGACGGGGAAGAGCTCATCGATGCCTTTCAAGGCGTTCAGTACAAATGGCAGCTGATAAACCAGCAGGAGAATCAGAGGGGTGGTGGGGATCGCGGTAGGGATTCAGGTTTCTCTAACGAAATTCGTTGGTACGAGCTCACTTTTCATAAGAAATATAAAGATTTTACGTTGGATTCGTACCTTCCTCATATTCTGGAGAAGGCGAAGGAGATCAAGTCGGCGGATAGAAGGCTGAAGCTTTATATGAATGAGTATGAGTGCTGGAGCCCGATTGACTTGCAGCATCCGGCGACATTCGAGACGCTGGCCTTGGAAGCGGACCTGAAGAAAACAATTATTGAAGATTTAGCGAGATTTGTAAAGAGGAGAGAGTATTATAAGAAGATTGGGAAGGCGTGGAAGCGTGGGTACCTGCTTTTCGGACCTCCTGGAACAGGGAAATCGAGCTTGATTGCGGCCATGGCGAATTACCTCAGGTTTGATATCTATGATCTGGACCTCAAGGAGGTTCATATGAACAGCGGGCTGAAAAGGTTGCTGGTTGGAATGACGAATAAATCGCTGCTTGTTATTGAAGACATTGACTGTTCCATTGATTTGAAGAACAGGGATGAAGAGAAGAAGGAGAATGAAAACAGTAGGTCTTCTGATGATGATGTGACGCTTTCTGCATTGCTGAACTTCATTGATGGGTTGTGGTCGACGAGTGGCGAGGAGAGGATCATTGTTTTTACTACTAATTATAAAGAAAGGCTTGATCCTGCATTGCTGAGACCTGGAAGGATGGATATGCATGTACATATGGGTTACTGTGGGCCGAATAGTTTTAGGGTTTTGGCTTCGAATTACCATGCCATTGAGGAGCATCCTATGTTTGAGGAGATTGAAGGATTGTTGAAGGAGGTGGAGGCGACGCCCGCTGAAGTGGCTGAGCAGTTGATGAGAAGCGATGATGTTGATATTGCATTGGAAGGGCTGGCACAGCTGCTGCGAACGAAGAAGAATGAAGGTCAGAGAGATCAAGCGAGTGGAGAAGAAGATAAAGATGAAAAGGTCGTAGCTGCGGAGAAAGGACGAGATGAGAGTAGAGTGGAAGATCAAGGAACTGAAAAAGTTGATGGTGGAGATTCAAATTGTTGAGCGGATGAGTACTCTGTAATTTATTTTTCCTTCTATTGATTTTCTGCTAAAGCGATTGTAAGATCCTATTGTTGAGACTAATAAAATGGTTATTATTTCTACAAGAAAAATGTTAAAAATTGGATTTTGATTGCCTGCATTGCAAGAATAATGCTGATACTGAAAAAGCTGTTCGAAACAGTTGAATGGTAAGTAGAAAATCAACAAGCGCCTCTGAAATGTACTTCGATAGTTGTTTGCGTTTTTTTTTTCATGTATTTTTCCTTCCATTGATTTTCTGCAAGCCATGCTTTAAAATTCTAACTATTAATCTGATGAACGGGTAACAGTTATGAAAAAAAGGGAAATTCTTATGCATTTACAAATATAGCATTTCGTTGCTTCCAACTTGTGCATGAAAAGTGTGTTTCACTTTAAGAAAGGGGCAATGGTGCTGTTCTTCAGGTGATATTAAAAAAATTGATGAAAGTTTAGGTGCTAGAGAGAAGCCATATAATTTAGGTGATCAAATAATAGTACAAGAGCATAATAGGAGCTTTTATTTGTTACGCATATGATTGGATCAATCAAATAAATTGAACACTAATTTATTAATTTTTGTAAAAAAAAATTTATGTAGTGAATCCTACCGTTCATAAAGCATGTTCAAACAACAGATAACCTCTCTGTAAAAAAGGTTAGAATTCCATGGTCAACATGATGTGAAATCGGCCTTAATAAATCGAACAAAGAACAATTGAAGGTCACATAATCTCGAAAAATTATTTCATACAGATAACATATGCAGAGATGCATACGGTGTCCGATAATTCACGTCAATCACAACAAAGATGTATGACGATGAGCCTTATTTTGAATTTTTTTCGAAAAAATTGTTGTGATCGACAGTTGTCCTATGAAATAATTTTTCCATAATCTCAGTTCATTGATAAATGACTGTCTGGCCCTACCTAGAATACTGTGACTCTATAATGTGTCGGCCCAACCCAACGGCCACGGATGCCGCATGTCAAAGTTAAATGAGCAAGCCAGATAAAAATCAAAAACCAAAAAAACAAAGGTATTTTATATCAGGGGCATTAACATAAATGCCACGTAATTTTTAGGTATTTACATATTTAACACTTAAATTTTCATATTTACGTGTATAGCACTCAAATCTTTAACACCACATTAAAATTATCACTATTAATAATTTTTAAAAAATTATACACATTTTTATGCCTATGTATATGATACCAAAACATATATTAAACTTTTGGTGTTAGATATGTAAATACATTAGAATTGTGAGGTATGTATGTAAATTTTCTTAATAATAAGCATCTATACTTGGCCATTTTGGTAAAAAATAACAATTTTAAAATTTATAAAAACAGAATAAATTATCATATTTTACTGATATAGTTACATTAATATTGCTTATAAGTCTGATAGGAATATTAGGTTAGCTTAAAATCTATAAAATAGCTAAAATTAATGATGAAATCTAAGATAAATGATACCAAAATTCTCAACTTAGGTAACGACACTAGTACTGCTGCTAGTGCTTCATAAAGCCCTGACATATTAGTTATGTTAGAATTAAACTATTATTCCAATATTAAGATCGTAGAATGTTGCATTAAAAATAAAGAACCAAGTAGAATTTAATCTTCTATCCGGGTATTTGCCAAAAACCAAAACAGTAAGTAGATACCAAAACAACTTATGTAATCCTGGAATAAATTAAACCTAAAGCATAATATGTAAGATTATAAATTATATGCCAAATTTAAATAACCTACTAATCATGTAATTAATAAATAAAATCGTATCTCTTTTCTAATATGACATAATTAACCTAATGATTCATCAATTCACAATAAACTATTCAATCAAACTGAATCAATTTAATGAAAACCAAAATGAACCAAACAATCAAGTTGTAATCTATAAATTAATTCCAAAATTCCAAAGTGATATGAAACAAAATTGTAATCTAAAAATTTAAATGTTTGAACCGAATACCAAACCAAACTTATTGATTCAGTTTGATCTGATTTATCGGAACAATATTTTGGTTTTGATTTCAGCTTTGTTTGGATGATTTGAACTGACTTTATTTTAAATATAGACTGATTTTGAATCAAATCAAACCGTGCAGACCCCCTAAATTTTTGCTCAATTGCTCATTTGCAAGTTAAAACATCATAAACCACATTCAAGTTTAATTAATAAAACTGGGATTCAATCAAACGAATATCAAATTGTTCCTAGCACTTACTGATAAACGTACAACAACAAAAATAAAGTCACGTGTTTTACTATTTACCTATCCCAGTCCCATCCACAAAAGTGTAAATAATTGAAGGTTTTCATCAAAACAGAAGAAAGAAAACAATAAAATCATTGAATTATTCTAGCAAACAGAAAAATGAACCTGGAAAAATATTGTCGCACAATTGAGATATGACAACTCCGCCGGATAGTAAAAAAAAAATCAGCCATAGTGTCAATATTCAACCGCACACTTCCAATACAACAATGGCTTTTTAAGAACCAAGTAATTCTTGAACTCATTCTCTAATCTAAAGACCACTAAACAGCCAACTGGTGCCCAAGAAAAAATGGAAAAAACAAATATTCAGTGCAAAAGATTAAGAATCAAGTTAAATCGGCTAAAAAATATAAAAAAGAAATTTCTTTTTTAAGAGAGTCTGTGCAGAGCAACACCTTGATTTTATAAGGTTAAATGCAAAGAATGCACAGAGAAAAGGCAAAAGATTTTTTGATGTTACTAACACGTTAAGAATGATAGGTTCATCGAAAACCAATGAGAATAACACTTTAAAAAGCTGCAGTATCTTCATTATTTCTTTACTATTTGTTGGGATCAGTTTTATTTTATTTTTATTTTTAAAAATTTATTTGTTAGTGTGTTTTTTATATATTTTTATGTTTTATTTTTAAAAATAAATTAAACTTTTTTAAAAAAATTTGAAATAACTTTTTGATATTTTGAATGGTTTTAGAAATAATCAAATTTTCATGAAATATTTTAATTAAATAACCAAGTTTATTTTATTTCAATCAAAAGATAACAAAAATAGAAAAAAAAAATTAGATAAATAAAATAAAATAAAAAAACAGAAGTGATTCCAATTGCCCCTAGTCTCCTCTAAATTCCTGGCATTTAAAAGCAGAACATAACGCCATAACCAATACCACTGAAAAAATAGTACAAACAAAATCAAAAGTACAATATTACCAACTTTTAAAATAAAAGCCCCAGTGACATACTGAAGACTTATTTCTTAAGTCGACACTGATGTATAAGGGGCGAACTATCAACTTTTGAAAGTTGGAAGAATTCATGAAAATAATTCAAAATATTCGAGCTAAATAATTTAGAATATCAGCAATCATTTCAACAAGTCATAACACAAACTCAAATTAGGGTTGGATTGAGGGGTGGTTGTACTTGTTGGCGAGAGTTTGGAAGGTGGCGAGATGGTGGGTAAGCAGAAAATAACAAGGTTAGGTGTCAAAGTTTTGAGAAAAATAGGTTGAATTCTGAATAGGCTCGATGTCTTTTCTCTTTGCTTTCATTCCATTAAATAATAATCTTACAATCTATTTTAGGTACAAAATAAAGCTCATAATCTATTTTGGATAACTTAATAATATATATTCATAATCTAAATATTCAGCTAACATGGAAATAAATCATAATAAAGACATTGAAAATAATTTAAATAAGGAACTTTCTAATTATAGAAAACTCCTAATTTAGATGTCTGATTTTCATCCTTTCTGATTGACATCTCCCTCAAATTGATGCTAACTAATCACAAAGCATCAATTTGTCAACAAAAAACTGATAACATTGTCAGGACCAAAAATCCTTACGCAGTGAGTGTCGAAGCTGAAAGTGCCGAAGCCAAAAAGTGCCGAAGCTGAAGAGTGCCGAAACTGAAGAGTGCCGAAGCCCGAGAGCGTCGAAGCCCGTGAATGCCGAAGCCTAAGAGTACTAAAGTCTGAGAGTGTTGAAGCCCAAGAGTGCTGAAACCTAAGATCTATGATTTGCAGAAGCCGAAGCTTAAGCAGATGAGTGAAGCGTAAAAAACAATTGAATATGCCACAGAAGCAGTGATGCCTAGCGAAGATCAGAATCGGACGAATAATAATACAAACATATCAACCATTTTCAACCCAAGAATCTTTAAACTCCACAATGAATGGATTTTGCACTTTAGAATAAGTTTCATCTCTTGGCGAGCAGACCTACAATATCTATTTGTCTGTCGAGCAAATCTGATTTTCTTCAAGACATAATTCTTCTTTTCCACCTTGTTCTTCACGAGAAGAGCAACAAGCATTTCATAAAGAGCCCAAATTCCTAAGAAACGCACGATTTCAGAAACAACTGAAGCTAACCACCGAAGCCATAACGGGTGCGACCCTGACATTGGAGGGCATAAACAACATCCATGGTTGTAACGGTCTTCCGGCAAGCGTGCTCGGTGTAGGTCACAACGTCGCGGATGACGTTCTCAAGGAAGATCTTGAGCATGCCTCACGTCTCCTCGTAGATCAGACCACTTATGCGCTTCACGCGACTGCGATGAGCTAATCGACGAATCGCTAGCTTGGTGATGCACTGAATATTGTCGCGGAGAACCTTGCGGTGGTGTTTGGCTCCACCCTTTCCCAAGCCCTTACCTCCCTCACCTAGGCTCAACATCGTTTCCTAGCTTCGACGAACTGAAGCTGTTTTTCTTTCACAGAGAGGTAGGAGGCAAATAGACTAATAGAAGATGAAGCAGATGAAGTAGAGGGAGTAGAGCGCGGTAGACAAAACTAATGATGAAATTAATCGACAGAACAATCGAGGCAGACGATCAAGCGAAGCAGTGGAAGCAGGCGCAACAATCTAGGAGACTGAGCAGTCGAGGTCGAGCGGTGCAGATGAAGAAGATAAGGGTTTTAAATAAAGCAGACGAACGAGAATCAAGGCAAAGAAATAGTTCTTGCCTTCCCGTCCTGCAAAAAGGCCGGCGGGAAGGGAGTTTTGACGGTACTCCAAAAATTATCGGTGGTTTTGGCAAAATTTTGGCTCTGATACAATGTCAAAGTTTTAGAAAAATATGTTGAATTCTGAATAGGCTCGATACATTTTCTCTTTGCTTTCATTCCATTAAATAATAATCTTACAATCTATTTTAGGTACAAAATAAAGTGCATAATCTATTTTAGTTAACTTAATAATATATATTCATAATCTAAATATTCAGCAAAAAGGGAATAAATAATAATAAAGACATTGGAAATAATTTAAATAAGGAAGCTCCTAATTATAGAAAACTTCTAATTTAGCTGTTTGATTTTTTTCATTCCTGATTGATAGGTGGTTGTTTCCCATGTTCTGAACAGCAAGAAAACAGTGATGGAATGGTTGTCCTCGGTGATGGCAACAGAGAGGAAGTTGGCGACTACAAGGGGGAGGCAGTTATCAGCATGGGTAGCGGTGGCGGTTGTGGTTCAGGGACGGCGATAGCATGATAAGGGAGGTTGGGAGGGCAGCGAGAAGGCAGCCAATTTGGGGGTGGCGACAGCAACAGTGGAAAGAGAAGGTGGTTGTGACGGCAAGAGAATAAAAACATCGTTGTTTTGGGTGGCTACAACAACTGAGGGAGACTGAGATCAGTGTGGGAAGGATGCAAAAGGATAAAAATCACATCATGAGCAAGATAAAGTTGGAGTATCACTCGGACCCTTGAATTTCGACTTCAAAGGGAAAAGAGAGATGTCAACGACAGTCTCGAACAAACACATGTCAAAAATTAAAAACCTAACACAACAAAGCAACATAAACATGCTCTGGAAAGCTAGAAGTGGCCCCACTCTAATTGGATGGCGGTTCCTTTGCTTGGATGGTCGGTTGACTCCTCCGAATTCTAGACCGATTTGGTTCAGGTACAGAGATACGACTACCGCGTTCATCACCCACGACTTTAACCTCATCCATGGAAGGTTCTAACTTGTCGTAGTATGATGTCAAGTTAGGCGCGTTGAAGGTGATGGAATTGTCGCAATCTTCAGACAAGTCAATCTTGTAGGCGTTGTCATTCAGATTCTTAAAGATCTTGAAAGGTCTATCTGCTCTGACTTTGAGCTTCCCAAAATATCTCACTATAAAATATATGCTCACGTCTACCCATGACAACTCCAAATCAGGGAGGTCATTCCAAAGCATATCCTAATGTAAAAAGTAGTTATCCTATTTTGGCACAACTAGAGCTAGAAATACACACGGATGAGTCTTCTCACAAACTAAGCCTCGAGCCATCAAATTTATAACATGCTTCTCCCACTCCTTGTACTCGGTTGAGTGTATATGATAAATAATATTGTTAGGAGGAATCGACTATGGAACTAAATCTATGGCATGTTGGACAACTCTCAATGGCAACCACTCAAGAGATGCCTCTTCTTTTTCTTCAGATGGACTTGAATCTCACTGTTGGATGTTCTTTCCCGCAATATACTAAAGGAAGATTTCAAAGATACAGTCACCGTGCTCGTCTAGCCATCTAACTGTGGGCTACCATTGAACAAAAATAAATTTTAATACCCATATTACTCCATATAACCTTCCATAAATAGCTCAAAATCTTCTCCTATCTGACACATTGAATTTCCCTCAGCAGTGGCAAATTAAGAGGTAGGCTAAATATCCTAAAATTCACTTATCTGAAGTTGTCATGTGTCTAGTGAGAGTTGCTTAAACTTGTGACCCTCTTGGACAATTAATTTCAGTCATGTTGATGGTCCTGGTATTGCTTGCAAAAAGGTAATTTGTGGCAACACGTCCACAAACGATGCATAAACGCCTGATATTTCGAACCCTCTGCTTTCTAGAACAACTAATGTTTATTATGGTGGAGTATCTTCCTCATCGACTGAAAGTTGAGATTCCTCTCTGAAGGCTTCATTTTGCGGTGTCATGGTCCTTTCTTCAATTACTTTCTATTTGGTGAAAGGGATCGCTCTCCTACTAGGGCAATCAAACAACATGTAACCAAAACTGTGACACTTGAAGCATTTACTGGCAAAGATGAATTTGGAAGTACCAGTTGTTTCCACTTTTTCTACACTTTATACGGGTTCCTCCTCTTGCTACTTGATCCTGAAATGAACTCAACCTTTTAGAAGTTGTGGTCATTCGGTGATGTTACTGTAATTGGTGAAGTCTCAAGAACATATTTTGTTTATAATGTGCAAGCAGGTACTTGCACTGCATCTCACTTTTCATCTTGGATTATGTAGTGTTTTGTCTTTTCTCACACACTAGCGTTGGTGCTTCAAATTTTCCTACCACAGCAATGCACTCTTCTCTAACTTGATGGCGGATATTTTTACCATTACGTCTGATGGAATATCCTTGTATTCAAAGATAAATTCCACTGTCTCAAGCAACTCGAATTCTTTAGAATCCATGTGACCGTCAAAAACCACTAAATCCAAATTTACTTTTAAGATCTTAACTTCTGATATTTCATGTCAATCTTTCGAGTTGTGGTTCTTCATTCTTTCAATATGAAGAATCACCTTTGTGGCTACGATTGACCCTCATGCTATATATTTTTCCATAAAAAGTTATTGATTAAATAAAAATATAAATTATAAAATAAGAACAAAATATATAATAAAACTTACATAAGACTATCCCACTTGAACACTCAATTAAAGGTTAAACAATAAAGTACAAAAGTTTAAATGTTTGAATTGATTAAATGATTAAATAAAAATATAATTTGTAAAATAAGAACAAAAAAATATAATAAAACTTACATGAGATTATTCTATTTGAACACTCAATTAAGGGTTAAATGTAAGTAAAGTGCAAAAGTTTAAATGTACAGTTAAATACCCTATTTCACATTTTCGTCATTGAATTCACAACCCCACATACGCATATGAACATAAGTCGAAACTAAGGGCTTAAAATAAAAATATTTACACTTATTTCAATAATAATATACCCGTGCAAATAACAATCAAATCATCTAAAGGTCAATCCAAGCTAACAAACATAAAAAATTGGCATGTTCTTCAACGATAATATTAAGTTCCCTAAACTTAAACATCTGATAATGTTGCATAGGTTAATAATGTGTGTAAGCTAAGACATAATCCTCATCGAGAAATGTGCAGCTATTATGATCTCATAAAATTTATCTTCGAAATCTCAATTTAAAATATCAATTTTCATATATTCTCGAACGAGCTTCATTACCTATAGGGTGAGGTCGTAAGTCTCACTTTGACCTATCTGATCTTCCTCTCTACAAGGAGTGGAGTTGATAAAGCTAAGTCCCATTGAGTCAATTTTATCCTCTTAATTATGACCAAAGTTGATAAGATTGAGCTCAAAATATGTCAGTATGATCCTCCTCACGAGAACTAAAATTGACAGGATTACTGTTTTTAATGATATTTAGCTAATATATTTTCCAGGTGATGGGCATATTTATTACACATCTTAACTGGGGGAAGGGGATTATAAAAATAAAAAAATTAAATCATAAAATTTATAAAATATTCAAACGAAATTAATCACTCAATGCTTAAAATAAAAATCCATCAATCTTCCATAACAATTTTTATAGTGGACAATAAAATATTGACCTAAGCACACATGGAACTAATATTATATTGAGCATATTATTATATTCACACTCAAAACAATGTCATGCTAGTAAAAAAGTTATACTAGTCCTTTGTACACTTAATTTTATCATCAAATGACACCACAAAAAAAATGGTTATCACCAGAGCCCTCTAACCAGGTGGTTTGCTTACAAATAACACAATTATGTTAGAGTTACGACTGTAGCCCGTACACCCAACAATAGCTATTTATCCCTTTGAATGATGAATCATAGGGAAATGTCTAATAGAGCATGAAGACTGTTGTAAGTTAAAGTTAACTTAGATTAGTCCCCTTAGACAAGCAGTTTCCCTAAGTCTACAAGGTTCCTTTGTATGAAGTAACTCGTGACTGTTGACAGTGATATTTTTGTCAGGTTTGATCGATTATCTCTCTGATATATAAACCAGAGACCATGATAGTCTGAGATAACAGACCAAGGGATCTTAACCAAGTCCATCATTGTTTCTCCCATCATCTGCTTTAAGCTCATGATGTAATTTTTATAATTTTAAATTTTAAATATGTTGATGCTAAATGCTAATTCTGAATACTTAGCATTAAAACACAAGCCTTAATAAAAAATGGTCTCCCGTTATCAAGAGAGGTAATTAAACATAGAGGTTTGCGTCTATGGGAAACCTCAAACCCCTTATCTTAAAGTCCTCGCAAAATGAGGGTGAAATATTTAGGTAGTGTTTTATCTGCTATCGCATATGCCTTTCAAAATTTTGACTCGGAACCGCGCGATAAACTTCTCTCATCATCATTTTTTTATTTTTACCTTTTTCTTCAAGGAAGGTCGGCTCATTCAACTTTTTGGAACCAACATTCCTTTCACCCCAATTCCCTGAGTCCTCCATCTTCTTCTATAATTCATGTGTGGCAATTTGCAATATCTATTTTTCTTATGTTTTATCTTGCTTTTAATGGGTTAATGTTGGTTTAGTCGATTGCTAATAGTGTTTTCCTGTTGAGCATTCATTATATTTTTCCCTTTTAGTTTAATTTAGTGCTAAGTTAATGCTCTCATATTCCCAAAATTAAAAGACACTTGCCGTAACAATACAAACACATTTTTTGGCTCAAAGAAATATCATTGTCACTAAAGGTTGTAGACAAGATTATTATATAGGCTGGGAATAGACGCTTTCATAATTCCAATCAGTTGGAATTAATCAAAAATTGGCCTGATTACTATTAGATTTGGATTAGGTTGATTCAAGTCAGATTAATTGGGTTAAACAGATCATATTAATGTTGATATTATGTCCCAAAAAAAATTACATTATCCATATAATAAATGGGTTGGATGGGTTGAGTTTAGGTTATGGGGGTTTGATCAAATCAATTTCAAGCATAAACCGAGCCCATCTAATTTAGGAATTTATTTCAATAATTTTTAAGATTATTCTGAGAAAGATGTATAATGAATTGAGACATTTGAAACCTCCAAACTATACATTTTCGATTCAATAATCACAAATTGAAAATACAACGAATGTTTATATGAAAAAGGTCTATTCCTGAAGTGTCAAAGAGATTCATGGGAGGATAATAACTTTAAGCCCTAACATGATCCCCATTCAATTAGATTGACACCTAAGTTGTCCTAACCACCTTGAGAGTAACTGCAAACTTATAATTTCCCTCTGTCTATTTTCCAATATCTCAATCTCAATACAATCGGGAAGGAAAATTAGCACCATTCATAACGGGATTAAGCAAATCCTACATGTAGCCCCTTCCATTTGGGACTTCTTTAATTGCAAATGTACAATATTGTTAAAATGCCGTTCCAAAATAGGCAGAAATAACCCACCAATATAAAACAAGAAAGCCTAGCAATAAGCTAAAATTACCATTTCATTAATTGCTTAAAAAAACATTCAAAAATCTAATGTAAGGAAAGAAAAAGGTGTTCATAAGAATATGGTAAAGGCCTTCTCCAAATAATATATATCAAGTAAGGCGTCGTTCATCAGACAAATCAAGATAAACGGTACCATGCTATGCTGATCCGCCGCTGGAAGCTCGAGCAGTGCAATCCTGGATCTCCACGGATAAAAAATCTGCATTATGGAGAGAATCCTTGTTTGGATCCAAAACAACGAAATTATAGATTTACTTGATGCACATAACCCTAACCTTGAAAGAGTCGAGCATGTGCCTGTAGATCCCTATAAACTAAATCTGGAGTATCTGCATAACACCATCGAAGGAAGCATCAGGGAGGCCGCCATCGCCTTTAGGGACGAGGCCGAGGTTACATCGAAGGCCTCGTGATCAGTGAGGCGAGCGATGGAGGATAATTCTTCGTAAGGAAGAGTGTTGTGACACTTGGGGAGCATGAAATGGTTGAAGGGTTTGTCGATGAGTAGGTTGATGACGGCGTCGCGAGAGTACGATTTGACGGTGATCATGTGTCAGTGGAGAATAATGGCATGGCCGGCCATGCGGGCGATGGGGAAGGGTAGTCCGTAGTCGTGAGTGGAGGGGGATTCGGTTTCTCCAGCTTCTTCCTCATGCCTCGCTTCATCGCATTCCAACCCATTGGCCGGCATTGTGGACATGAGACGTAGTCCTTGGGGTTATTCATGGGGGTAGGGGTATACCCTATGTAACTTCACTATAACCTCATTTTAACCTACAAATGAGTTCCGCGTTTATGTAATTTCATGAGTACAAATAAGTTATATGGAGTTTACAAAAGAATTACACAGAGGTTACAGGGGTATAACCCGGATATAACTCTCTTGTACACCCTGAATAACCTCTGATGTACGCAGCGCTGCGTATATCTTATGTACGTAAATATTTTCCCGGCATTGTGGGATCGGGTGGGAGACGAGGAGGAGAACCATAGGTTCCAAGGTCTGACTTCAACAGAAAAAAATATAACGTTAGTGCTCCTTCGGATTGGAACACTCGCATTATTATAGCTTTCTTAGAGGAATATTGTTATACAAATATTTCATATGTGTTCTTTATGGAAAATTAAGTATTATTGAAATATTTTCTCACTTTAATTGATTTGAGGCTATGTTTGTTATTCCAATAATATAGTGAAAATTGAAATAATAAGGGGATTATGTCGAATAATAAAACCTCAAATCAAGTAACGTAGGGAATTATTTCAATAACATCGTAAAGTAATCAAATAACATCACATGATACTTGAGCAACACTTTATTTTTTACAAATAACGTTTGTGAAATATTCTTGTAATAATGTGGGATATTCACATAACACAACTACTATTGGAATCTTAACGTATCTCTACGTTTGGAGTTCTGATGTAATATGCGCTTGACTTGAACATAGGGTGCGTTTGTGGAGGCAGTGCTAAACCGCAGTTTGTTTTGTTTGGTTAATTTGTGTTTTGTCTATATTTTAAAATAACTATAACTTAAATCTTTGTTTTTTTCTTCACGACTAACTATTTACGGTGGCTGCTAGAAAGTTGCAGCTGACACATATATTTTTTGTAACGAACACCATAGTTATTTGAGAATCAGCTTTCTCTTCAATAATATCACTGTTGTTTCTTCAAACAGCTACAGCTGCTCCTAATAAACCTTTAATCTAATCGAAGAAAAAATAGTGAGTTTTAAATCTTAGGAAAAGTAAAATTTATTTTTTTCATACATATCACATGACCTTCGTATGAAAAGTAGATTCTCGCTTCTAAAAAATCAAAATCATGACATTTTTTTATGTGATATCAAAGATTTGAATGTTATGAATGTATAAAAATATGTATTAGACATGTAAATATATGGATACTGTGCGGTATGTATGTATGTACATGCCCTTAAAAGCTAATATATATCCACCTCAAAACAAGATAAACAAAACCCCTTAGAGTACACACACACACACACACACACACATATATATATATATATATATGTGTGTGTGTGTGTGTTTATACATGTACATATAATCCAAACAAAAAATCATCTAGGGTATGTTTTTGATAACTTTTTTTCTATTTTGCTTTTTCAAACCGCCACCACATGGTATGACTTTCAAAAAATAAAATATGTTTTTAATAGTCATCACCATTTTTGAAATGTAGTTTCATCTGCAGCAGCTTCACACATGTTTCTTTAAACAACTACTTCTACCCTAAATATACTTTTTTAACCCTCAAGTTTAAATATGGGCCCTAAATTATCTCAAGGACTCATATTATTTAAATAAAAATCTTAAGGTATGTTGGGACAACTTTTTGTTTGCCTGGCTCTTCGACGCTCCACCACACTTCTGTTTGAGAATTTTATTTCTTGTAATTTTTTTGGAATTTTTTTGGTTGAAATTTATTAATATCAACCAGGACTGTTAAAACGGGTGGCTGTAAAAAAATTGCGATATTGCATTTTGAAAATTAAATAAATTTATAATAGTTAGCACAATTTTTAAAAAAATAAAATTTTCTGCAACTGTTTCACACATGTTTCTTAAAACAACTACAACTTGTTCAAAAAGACCCTAACTTATTAGTTTTTCAGCACATATATTTTTTATGTTGATTTAGTTGGTCGATCATTAATTATAAACTTAAATTTTTATTTTATTATTGGTTCAATTTCAATTCAAGCAGATAAAAAAAAACCCAATTATAATTTAAGAATGCTACTAATATCCTAAACAGTAAAAATTGCCTAAAAGTAGAATATGATATCCCAAGGAGGAAATACACATCAGAAGACACTCTAGATTCGCCCTCCCTGCCTACTTTAAATAATTGCTAGCCAACCCCAATTTAGCATAGTCAGGTAAGCAAGTCTTGTCAAAATCAAGACCCATTGATTTGAGGCGATCAAATTAGAGGGCAGCTGAGTTGCATGCTCATCTATATAAGATATCTAAAATATTCTGTAACGTCTTTATTAAAACAGGCGTGAACATGTTATTTTACATATGGTGCCTCTTCTTTTATAAATGGAGATAGGAAAATCATTTTACAACATAAAACATTTATTAAAAGCTATTTACATGCACACCACATAATTCTTGTATATTTACAAATCTGACAGCTAACTATTCATATTTATATGCATAAAACATAATTATTTAATATCATATAAAAATGACAATAATGATTTGTTTAAAAGTGAAACACACCATTTTCACACATAATTTTATGACATCAAAGTATTATAAGTTTATCAAATTTTGGCTGTTCGATATGTAAATACATAAAAGATATATGGTGTGTATGTAAAATTCCCTACATTAAATTATCAATTAACTAAATACATATTGGAAGCATGGGCGAATCTTGCTGGACTAACTAACGTTTTCTTAGGTTGCAGTTGCCTCGGTCTCTTATCGCAACACGAGCTCACGGTGCTAAATATCTGCAGGTTAGGGGACGTAGCTCTCGCCGTCGGCTCATTTCCCGGCGCCGCCATTAATCTTCAATCAAACAGTCAGAAGCCCTTTATAGGCGCTGATTCTCCCATTCCCCCTTCTTTCTTCCACGCCGTTCTCCGCATATTGCCTTCTGAGGTTCGCTCTGGCCATGGTTTTACGGCCGCGAGGGATCTCATGACGACGCCCTCATCGATCACCTCCAACGAGCTGAACTTTCTTGTTTTCCGCTATCTACAAGAGTCGGGTCAGTTTGTTTCTGGCCTCGGAACTCTTTCTCTTTCTTTTTTTAGGATTTTCGGAGGTTCAACCTAATTTGCTCTTGCGGTGTGGTTGATATTTTTTATTTGCAGTCTGGCAATTATTCTAGGGTTTTATTTACCGCGAATGTTCTTCTTGATTTGATTGTCATTCTGGGACCAATTTAAGGGTTTTTGAACTATTCAAATTGCGTGTCCATGTTTTCTGTTGTGGATGAGGAGTTTTTGGGAGAATTTATAGCTTTTGATTGGTTTACATTTTACCGTGAATATATGCTAAAATCCATGGTTTTGTTCTATGCGTTGCTGGGAGAATATTATATTGAGTGCAAGCGCTTTATGGTGGGTAATACAGTGGTAATCGAGTCACAATGGGTCTTTAGGGTCCGATGGACTGAGTTTTAGGGTTGGCATTGGATTGTATGTATGCTATGTCTGCTGTATTTGGCAATCCTTCTTGATTGATGATAAATTTGAAATGGCTTTTCTTCTTTTTTAGTTTATTTTGTTATATTTAGCCACACTTTAGTTGAAAATTAAAACATTGATGCTAATTAAAATTGATCATTAAAGTAAATCTAAGCCTAGCAACCGGAAGATTTAGGCTCTGTATAGCGTAGCTGTAGCTTCTTAGTTTTTCAGCTGCAGCTGCGCAGCCTTAGGAAACTATTAAGGGAAGCCGACTGTCTGTTTGTTGCAGTTGCAGCTGTGTGAAAACAACTGCCCCGCAACTGTTTCTGGAAAAATGATCATTCTGATCCTGTTTAGTAAAGTTGTTTAAAAGTCAATTTCAACAAGCAAATATCATGCATAATTTAAAAGTCAATTTCAACGAACACAGAAAGTGTTTATTTGCATTTACAAACAAAAGCCAAAGTGATGAATCTTTAAGGAGTAAAGTGCCAAAATAGTCCTCTCACTTTTTTTATGGGGACATTTTATTCATTTATCTTCAAACATGGAGAAATATTTCTTGTGCATATATTTACTCAATAACAACAATATAAAATAAAATAACACTAATAGGAAGACTAAAATCTTTAATTTTACAATCATCTTTACCACTCTTGTAGCTGTAGAATTGGGAATCACAAGAATTCGCAATCAAGCCAATGGCGGCGTCTGCTTAGCAATCTCCAAGTCACGATTCCTAAACCCTAGAAATCTAGGAGGGCGGTGGTGAAGAGGAGGGAACGGGGGGTGGAGAAGAGGGATAGCTTGATGGCGAGGGAATGCAAGGATAGGCCGAGAGGGAAGGAGAAAGGGGAGGAGGAGAAGTCAGAGTAGGCTGAGAGGAGAGTGATGCAGGTGACATGGTTGGGGGAGGTTGAGGAAGAGAGCATGGAGGAGAACTCTGCAGCGGTTTTGTCGAGACGGCCGCGGCGGGCGAGTTGGTCGATGGAGTAGGTTTAGAAGACGACGCTGAGGGGCATTCGAGTAAAAATCCGAAGAAGCTGCGGCCCGCGGTTAAGCGAAATCGCGGGGCACCGCAACTGCCCCACCGCTCCAAACATCACAAATTCGCGCTGCCCCAAACGGGGCCTTAGTGAAGCTAGCTATCGGTAACAATGTTTATGGATCTTTTGGTGAGTTTTAATTTATTCTATGTATTTGAATCTTCTGAAATCCGATTTCACATTTGCTATTTTAATGTGTGAGCAATTTGTATGAATCCGCTTAATGCATTATCTGATGAGTAAGTGCCAAAATATTCCCCTAACTATTTACACATGGGCATTTTAGTCCAAGAGTTTATAAAAGTGTCAAATTAGTCCTCATAATCTTTTAGTACGGGCTGAAATAGTGCCCGGGGAGGAATATTTTTGCCTTATTTAAAAAAATATGGGGACTACATTGACATTTTTATAGACTCTGGGACTCAAATGACCTCCGACAAAGAGTCACAATAACATTTTGACACTTTCCTCATTATCTAAGCATTCAATTTTTTTATTGCACTATGCACGAAAGTTCAACCAAGCTGTTCTACTTGAAGCATTTTCAGGAGATATTGGCAGTCTAGCATAATCGTTTTATTACTTATTTTAAGCATGCAATACTTTGTGTAAGTCAGTTATACCTTTATTGGCAATGTTAAAAACTTTTGATGGAAATGAAATCTTTCTTTCTTTCTTTTATCTAATTTTTTTTTCTTTCTTTTATCTGATATATATATATATATATATTTGCTCTAATTGTTTGATAAGGTGCTATTATCATATAATTCGGAGTTGATATTGAATTCAGATATAAAATGTTAAAGTTACACTAATAGTAGAACAAATTTTTTGTATTGTAGTTGTTGGGGAGTCGAGATTATTTCAAGTTAGTTAAGCTACATCTTGGGCAAATTAATAGGTTTATGGCATGCCTACGGGTGCACAAATTTGCCAAACCTAGCACTTGCCTCAATTATTTCCTTCATCAGAAATTCATAAATTAGAGTTGGTTTTATTACTCTTTTTTTTATTGCTTGGACCCACCTTAATTCTTTTTCTTGCATTTTGGTTTTAAGTTTCTCAATTTACTGCTTCGTTAAGTTTGTTGAAATATATGGATGTAACTTTATCTGGCCGCTTTTGAATAATGGATTTTGGCAATTAATAGTGTGTTGTGTCAGTTTGGGTTTATTAGGATGGTGGAAAATCTTTGATTTATTGGGTGGTCTACTAGTATACTACGAACTTATATCTTATTTGGCTTTCAATGGAGGACCGCTTTACACTTCTATGTCTTAATTTTACACTCCCCACTCATTGGACTTATCCATAGCAGTCATCAATTGCCCACAAAAGAAATATTTTCAACATTATCTAGTCTCACACTTGAAGAGTTCACTCGACCATATGAGGCCTATTTAGGAGTCTTCTACTTGTAAATCGTATGTGATCATGATGGAATCCATTAAGAGTCATGAGAGTTATAAATCATATAAAACTCTTCATCTCAAGAGTACTATCAGGTTTGATTTCACTTGCCAGGATGGTGGAACATTGATGACTCTATTTGTCATACTGCATTACTGGATAAATGGATGTCAATCCAAAGGCTAAAGTTCATGCGTAGTGGCCACAACCCGTATGTTATAAACTTAATTATTATTGTGCTTGTTATGTGAGACCATATTTTACTCCCATTTGTCTTAAATGGACATGCACATTTTGATTATGATTATTTAAAAGTATTGGATTATCAGTTTTAACTTGTTTCTTTTTGTTTAATTTTATATTAAGTATTTAGCATTCCATCAGTAAATTTAAGGAATATTAATTTTGTGTTATAACTTCATGATGGAGGTTATGAAAATTTAAATGAAATTCTCTAAGCTAGGACTATATCATTAATTAAGTCGGAGCATGTAAAGAATCAGCTTAATCACATTGCTTTTATTTCTTCTTTTGGTTGGGTGGTTAGATGCTAATGAAAAAGGGCTTTCTAAATTAACTTGGTTTGAATTATTGTTTTAAAATTTTAAAAACTCTGTTATGTAGGGCGACTTTGCCCTCCACATGAATGTTTATGGAGGCAATGTGTCCCGAGTCGAGGCAGGGACGTTAAAAAAACATAAAATGGGAGCGGTTTAGGAGAGATACTTCTTGGATGGTGTGAGTTTAGAGGAAAGAGAGGAAGGCATGTTTTACCAAGCAAAAGAGGGGGATTCCACTTTGAATGAATGAATAATGAAATATACATTGATGGTTTACGTATTTCTGATGGAAGAAGGATGAGGAGAGAATGACATCGAATAATAACTCTACATGATACCAGTCTCAAGAATGATATGTCGATCCACTAAAAACTTGTGATATACATATTTATAAGCAAAAGGATGTGATCCTATTGGATGCTTGTGGTAGTTATTGTAAGGACGTGTATGAGACATGGATCCTTTTTATCTGCAGGCGTTCGAGGTGATAGGCTTGTGGGAAGAATGATATTATTGTTTTGGCGCTGGTTGGTGGTGGTGTAGCAAGACAAAGTAGTGGTCCACAGATTTTTAGTTTTGTCATATTGAGCTCTTAAAGGCTCATCTTGTGGAAAAGCAAGCGGTTGTTTAGGAAAGGTAGCTGTTAGATAGTGTTGAAGATGAGGGTGCCAACATGAACTTGTTAGGCAATGAAGGTAAGTGACATGAAGCTATTAAACATAATGCAATGATAGGGATGCTTCAGTTGGAGTAGACAAGCTGACATAAAGGCTATAAAGTAAGAGGGCAATAAGCGGGGGGCACCAAGTTGATAAGTCAACTCGACAAGGTGCTATTGGAAAGGATGGTAGTGAAAAGTCTCAAGTGGAGATGGATAGATGCAAAAGTTATAGGATAGGAGGCAGATAGAGATATTTTGTTAGGCGTGAGGGTGATGATAGGGAGATGTCAAGTGAAATAGACATGTTTACATGAATTTAATGGTTTTTTGAGTTTATTACAAAGAAACATTAAGAATTATATATCTTAAATGTATAATATCTATTTAATTTCACAAGTCCTTCATTTATTACATGAAATGTTCAATTTCATTTTTTTAAAAATTTAAAATGGTGATATTTTCTTATGAAATATGAAGGATTAGTGTTGTATAAATGTAAAAAGTAGTGTTTATGTGTTAAATATACAAATACATAGAATTAGGTAATATGTATATAAATGCCCCTAAAATATAATAAAAAAACTTAATCAATTTTTTGTTATTCGGTTTGTTTGGTTAAATAAAAATTCAAACTGAAACAATAACCGAAAACCAAATGTTAATTGTTCAAACTTAAAATAGAAATACATTTTTGATACCAAACCGAATCAACCAAACTTTCTTGGTTTGGTTGGTTTTTTTATTTTGACCAAATAATGTACACTCTTACTTGCAGGATGGCTTTGGGTGCCAAGAGGAAGCTAACAAGCATGAGTTAATGATCACATGATGTCAGGCAAAGCCAACTTCGAGTTTAAGAGATAGTATTCTACTCAAAAGTGTTCTTTATGTTTGAGACATGAAATTGAGTCACAATGTAGAATTAGAGCAAAAATGATCCTCCTAGATGGCATAACAAAGATTGTGGTTAGAGGGTAGTTTTCAGTGGCTAGTTAACAAGGTGGTTTGTTGGCATTGAGAAAATAGGAAGATGACGATGATTTGATGTTGAATGGTCAGGTTCAATAGTCTTTGTTGGCCCTTCTCAAGGCTGACTCATCATAGGGTGTCAATCTATTCCACCACGTGTTTTGGTTTGTTATGTTTAAGTACACACACACAAAGAGCTTTTTTCTTGCTGATGGGAAATAGGAAACAATTTTGTCACTGGTGTTGTGGTTATTCGCTCAAAGAAAAGTTTGGAGGGCAATCTCTTTTGGTCTGACTCTCGAAGTAGCTGATAAACCTTCATCGTTCTTGGTGGGTAAGCGCGGGCGAAACTTTCAAAATCGACATTAGGAGCTGAGACATTGATTATAATGTTTGAGATTGCAAAGTAAATGCACCAATCACTTAATTTTTTGTCTTGAAATTTTCTTATGACATTAAAAATCATCAAAAGATTGTATTTTCAGTTGAAGCATGGGACCTACTAAGCCAAGGTCTTTCTCTTATAGAGGCTCCGAATACAAATGCATTGCAATTGACAACTTGCGTGATACTTTATTGGTGATGATCTTGGCTAAGCTGGAACCATTTGACCAACTTTTGGTGTATAGTCAACAAGCCATTCCTCTAGTCGAAGGAGGAGGACATGAAGAGTAGTGCTCTTAAGAGGAGCCATCAATGGTGAAGGTGTCTTTGGGTCTTATGTTGCAACAAAGGAGAGTGCGATAGCTTTAAGCATCCAATAAGAGTTAGAGGTGAGGTGGTAGACATAGATAACATCTTTGCAACTTCAAAGGCCAAGTCCTAGAGGTTGGACGACCTACATTGATAACTGATCTATAGTGACTAGTACATAATCAAAATGAAAGCTAGATTGATTGTCAGGTTTCATAGTCATGATATAGGAACAATATTATGTAACCATCTCTCGAGATGAGCTTGAGAGGCAGCTGGTGAGAATTGTTAGTATTGACCTTACTGAAGAGTTTGGGAAGGTGCTTACAAGCCTTGGATCATAAATTGGTAGGCTTAGCCTCTTGAATCAAGTGCATGGAGGAGAGCATTTGACCCATTGAACAAATAATGTGCCACACGATATTAATTGCGGAGGAACAAGGGTTTACTGATTGACGAGGCCCTAAACAACCAAGCTTCAGTGATTTTTCTTCGTAAAAATGTGGAGTCACACATGGTTTTTGGTTACTCGTGAGCTTACGATTGCCAAGGACATGCAAAAAAAAGAGCCTAGCGTAGGTGGCATCCCTTGGCAAACCCAGTAGGAGAGGACACTATACTTTTAAATGACTAAGTAAAATCGAGTGAATTTTCTTATCCACAATTGTTCTTTTTTTTTCTTTTGGCAACCCGTCATTACACCCAATCACATTGGTTAAGATAGAAAACTTTTTTTGTCTTCTTTACTAGACAAACACACTTATGGCTTTTAAACTTTTGCGTCCAATCTAAAAAAATGAACCCGTTGCCTTTCATATCTATTCATTTATTTAAGTAAACTAAATTCAAAGATGATTTCCTTCTTATTTGAGGATGGGTTGCTCCGTCTCTCAAGCTTCATACTTTTTTTTTTTTTTGCTATTCCTTTAATATGGGAAGATGCTCTCCGAATCTCCAGAGGCATCCACACAACGACTCTTATTTGAGGCCATTAATATGAAAAAGAATAAAATAAGCATAGGTGATGACTTAATTTTTCAATGTGATCAACATCCGTACTTCGGGATAAACCGTGCCTATGATTCTTTATATTCGTTTTAATTATATTGCCTTAGGAAGTTATTGTGACAACACCACTTTTTATCATTTTCCTAACTTGGAAGGTGTACCTATGGTTTTTGCCGCCCATGCTTGACTATAAAATTGAATGTCGCTCTTCATATCAATCCATTTACAAGTAAGTGGGATCCAAAGTAAGCACCCTTCTATTTGAAGCTGGATGGCTTCACTCCATAAGCTCACGATCTAACTCTTTTTATGTATCATTTCATTTGATTCCGCAGTATGCCACTTAGATGGCCCACTCATATTTAAAGAATTCCATCTTTAAAGATGATTATATTGTGTAGACATTCTATATTTTGTTTTGGTGATGATTTCATTCACTTTACTTTAGATTGTGCTGAAATCATTATTGAGCCTAAAAACATGTCCTGTGGCAATATGCTTTGGGTCGGTGGGTTTTGTCATCTTCATTTTTAAGTATCATGCAGATTTGATTGCAACCTATGTGTCCTTTTTCAAAGTTATTTAGATTATATTACTATTGTATATCATTTTTTGCTATTCTTATGTCATATTTATGTTGAGGGATTTACATACATACCAAGAAGATTTATGTATTTATAAATATAACATCTAAGTCTTCATATTTATTTTATGCGATCGGCTAATGTCTAGATGTCATCAAAACATACGTATGAAAATGTGTGTTTCATTTTAGATAAGTTAATATTAGTAGTAGTTTGGACTTGATTTAAAGATTATGATTCAGGTGTTACACAAGTAAACATATAAGAATTTTATAATATGTATATAAATCCCACATTTGTATTTTATAATGAGATGGTATTTCTGTATGGTTGCTAATGTATACTCTCACTCAGTTCAGGTTTCACGCATGCTGCATTTGCTTTGGGGTATGAGGCAGGAATCAACAAGACGGCGATAGATGGCAACTTGATTCCCCCAGGTGCTCTTGTTACATTCGTGCAGAAGGGCCTTCAATATGTGGAGTTGGAGGCAAACTTGGATAGTGTATGCATGCAGCAATCCTATTGTGATCCTTCTAAATCGATCAAAAAAATAAAAAAATAAAAAAATAAAATGAAAGAAAAAGATGAAAACTACGTATTTCTCATCAGAGGCATAATGAAACTATCTATCTATGTTGAACCACATTTGTGTCTATTTTTGCTTATTTTGTTAGGATAAGCTAGAAGTTGAAGACGACTTCTCTTTTCTACAACCTATGGACCTTCTAACAAAAGATGTTAGTGAACTACAAAGAATTATGAAAGAGAAGAAGCAAAATCTTCAGAAGGAAGCTGAGAAAGAAAGGCGCGAAAAGGATAAAGAAAAACAAGAAAGGGAGAGGGATAAAGCAGAAAAGGTTAAAGAGCAAGAAAGAGAGAAAGATAGGGAAAAACAGCAGAAGGAGCAAAAAGAGAATTTTGTTGAAGATCTTGATGATAACAAGGCAAAAGGAAAATCTGAAGAAAATGGAGTCTGTGGTGGTAAAATCTCTAGAACATGTGTTTTTTCCATTCGTCTTATATCATTTATGGTTGCTCTTGTATTGCACATTCTTTTGAACTAGTTAATACCTCTTGCATATGCATTGGCAAAAATATTTTTATGACGAATGCATGGAAAAAATATTATAAAAAATAAAATAATTAAATAAAATTTTCTTTAAATTTTACCTTAAAATAGAGCAACATAAGCATAAGATAAAATCACTAAAAATAATGCAAAGTGTAAGTAAATAATGGTGTAAAACTTAATAGTTTATATGTTTTAATAGATTATTAGTTTAAATATTAGATGTTCTTATGATGCCTTCCATACATGTTACTTTGAACAAGGAAAAAAAAAATAAAAAATCAAAATTGGCCTTAGTCGTGGTTTGAATCCTAGAGTAGTTACACAAAACTAGGAAGCAAGGTAAATTCTAATTAAAAAAAAAAAAAAAAACACATAGTTCGTCTCTCAATGAAATTTTATGGATTTATTTTGTTCTTGTAATTGTCATTGAATGGTTATAAAATTATGGTAGCGCTTATAGTAGGTTAGCTTGGTTTTTAATCATGTAAATTGGTTCTGTAAGTGATTTAAAGGCATGATTTTGGTGGCTTTTCTCATCATGGTTACTTTGATGATATTTTCTATCTTTTATTTATCATGATCTTTTCTATTGTTATTGGTATCATCTCCACCTCTCCAATCTCTTATGCCTTGTTCGTCCACCACATGGTTCAACTCCTATGGCTGAGAACGTATATGACTTGCTTACCATATCTTATTTATCTCTTAGTTGCTTTTAGAATTCAATAAATAATGACTTCTCCTTCTTGGTTTTTTATCATCTCACTTTATGGCTTATCAACCTTAATATTAATATTGGCTTCACATTAGAGCATTGTGAACATATAAATCTAATACTTCCTATACTAAGCTGATTCTTTTGAATTTCACAGTGAAGTTTTTATCAATTGTTGCTACGATGCCATAGTGAGAATATGTACCTCAAAAAAAATTGTCATGAAATTGGGTTTTTTATAAATAATCTTTGTTTGCCCTAGCACTGCGAGTTGTTTTTCCAAATGGTAATATCTGTTGGATCCAGAATATTTAGGAATCTTGTTAATTTTACCGACAAGCTAGAATGCACTTTAATGTATGAACAAAACAACACTTAATGAAAAAAATTAATACTCACTTGGTGGAGTTGGACATTTTTGAAATTGATCTAGTAATGCTAGACAATTTATTGCGATAGAAAGAAATATTTATTACTATGGAAATGAAGAAGTGGCTAAAAAAGTTTGCATTGTTCATTCTTTGAATGGATTTTTATACACAAAATTACATAGAATGAAAATGTTAATAAATAATTAGAATAACAAACACAACCGCACTTAGCTATCCTGCCGTTCGATTCATTTAGGAATTGTCAATTAGTACCAATCAAGCAATAGGTGGCATGTTTCCTTCTTTTTTTAATATGAATCATTATGAAACATATTTGTTGGTAAGCATTGTATCCGTGGCCTTTAGTTTTTCTTATCTAGCACTCTCACTTGCCCTTCTTAATATTGAGTTTGCTAAACTCTTTGGTGAATATATAAGTAGGTTGTCTTCTTTTCGAGACTTATGGAGTACAAATTAATCTATTTTTCTTTTGTTATTTTATATTTCACATGCTTAGTATGATCTTGTTATTCAAAATTGTGAGTAATACTAATGACAGATTTATCGTCACAATATATCTACATATGATCTTCCCATCCAATTTGTTATCTCCCAAAATAATTTTAATTTATTAAAGTTAACAAATCCCTTGATTAATTGCTCTTAATTAGTCATCAGTGGATTTTGAAATGATAAGTTGTTTTGTCTTTCTCTATGTTAGAAGAAATAAATGTTTCTTATTCTAACCGAGCAACTTCAATACTAAAAAAGTATTTGAATGTGTTCAACTTTTTTATTTCAAAATTTTTAGAAAATTTTCCTCGAGTAATTCATTTCCTTCACTGTCATCTTCTGTAATGATTATATCATTATTAAATATTAAAATTTTTTAATTTTTTCGTTAATGGGGTGTTTTATGAAAGGGTATGGTCTCCTTGACTTTATTTATTCGTCATTTTATACGTGGCTTTTGTAGATATACTAAACCATGCTTATGGGGATTATTTGAGATGATAAAGTGTTTTTTTTTTAATTTTTGCATCTTATTTTTATAAAGAGTTATTGAATCCTGATGATGGATGTATATAATTTTCTTCGTCCCACGTAAGAAAGTATTCTTCACAACATATTATTGCATGGATCTTCCAAGGGTAGGGACAAGGGAAATTAAAAATGAATTATATTCATTTTTGCTATAGAAGCAAATACTTCTTGATAATTAATTTAATATGATTGAGTATGTCCTTTGGCAATTAATGTTACTTTATATCGCTTCAAGCTTCTATATGTTCCATATTTTAATGAAAAAATTCATTTTCACTCCACAAATTTTTTTCTTTTCAGCAATTCAGTGATATTTTAAGTATTTTTTTTCCAAGACATTGGTCATTTCTGTCATAATATATTTCTATTTTTATTTTTCAGTTGCCTTAATTAGGGTTTGAGGTACTTTAAAGGAGTTGGTGTTGCTGTTTGTAAGAAAGACTTTATGCATAGGAGACAATTTTGAATATATGTGTATTGAAAAATAGGATACAGTGGTGAATGTATGCTGATTGGTTGATCATTTTTATCTAATGATGATTTGGAGTATTGAGCTTGTTAGTGATTTTGGATTGGGTTGTTCCTCTTTGTATAGACGTGAAGTGTTATAGTTATCCGAGTTTGCATAATAGAGATGTCATGATGGAAGATAGGCGTTTCATCAAACTTATCTTGTAGCTAAATGTCCTTTTGAAGATGAGTTTGATTGAAAAAATTGTCTTTCATGAAATACGACTTCTTTTGATATCAATAGTCTTTTGGTGGTTAAATGATAATACTAATATCCTTTTTGAGACGAGAAATTTCTTCAAGCATACATTTGAGTATCTAAAATTAAGCTTATTTAGATTTTTTTTTCTTTTTTGTGTGGATGTGGGCATAACCAATGCCCCAAATATTCTTTTTTGAAGGGTTTTCGAGAAGAAGTTTGGTATAGGATAAAATTCCATAAGGTAGTACTCGTGAATTTTGAAATCGATTGCTCTCGAGAGTAGTATTTTTAAAATTATATATGTGGCAATTAGGTTATATCTCCCAAATAACCCTTGCGAACTTAATATGATAAAATCTGAGTCCTAATAATTTTTAGAAGATGTCAATTTTTACTTTATGCCACTCCATGTTGTCGGAAACGTGTCAAGATAGAAAGATTGATGGATTACACTTCATTTATTGAATTAAAAAGATAACTCAAGGATATAATTTACTCAAAATATTTAGATGGTAGCATGAAATTGATTTTTTTCCTAGCAATAAAGTAGGCAAAATAAGGGTCTGTTTGGGACAAGCTTTCTGTCTACTTTACTTTTCAGATCGCCACCATAGTTCTGTTAGGGAGATTGTTTTCTTGTTGTTCTTTAAAATTTTTGTGGTAGAAAGTAGTTTTTTTCATTCTAAGCTGTTAAAGTGTAGTAACTGTCGGAAAGATGTCTAACTTTTTAAAAATAAAAGAAATTTGTACTAGCCGCCGTAACTTGTTTAAAAGTAGTTTCTTCTGCAGCAGCAGCATCACAACTGCTTCTCAAAACAGCTTCAGTTGCCCCAAATAAACCCTAAGACTATCTTTAGTTTTTTTTTCTGATAAGCCACATTCATATCATTTGAGTACAATCATAAATAAATGTGATAAATCTAGTATTTTAAAAATGTCAAGAATTTTTTGAAGTCCCTAAATATCAAAGTGATTAATATAAAAGGAGCAAATGATTTATAATCACTTAAAATAAAAGAAACAAGTTGATGTGTTTACAAGACTAACAATGAAATTCTTTAGTGTTAATATTCACAATAAAAAGAATGTAATTTTACTTCATTAGATTTTGAAAGAGGGATGTCCTATCCTATAATGATGTTTACAAATGATTTCTATGTTGGAGTGGAGATGAAGAAACACAAGTGATTTTTGTCTTTTAGAAGATATAGTCTATCTTTTTCTCTTGCTGAACTAAACATCTTTTTCGTCGTGAGATTATGAAATATGTAATGATCAATGAATAAGATTACTTTGTTGTTATGTATTTTAGTGATTTTATGGATTGACAGAAGATTTATCACCAGGTGAGGGATCTCTATAAGATTATTGAGGATTAATCTGGGAGAAATAGAAATACCCTTTTATGACTTGCAATAGTTTTTAGGGAATTATTGGATACTTTTATTTTTTTTTATTATAGGGATAAAATTTGTAGGTTTAGTAAAGTTTGATAAGTTTTTTCATGGACAAGTGGCTCTTGAACTTAGGATCTAGGTTTGATGTGAACTATTTGAGGCATTAAAAACATACGAGTTAAAATTTGTATCATTTTGAGCAAAGAGAACATGACCTGTAAGAATCTATTGGGAGTTTGAGGAAGTTCTTGGGTTTGCTAATTTTTTCTGAGTTGAGCCTTTCATATTCCACAAGATAAGCTTGTCCTTTGAAGTGATTTTTTTAGCCTCCATCATAGCTTTTTGGCATTTTTTAGAGGCCTTTTTTTTCGTTTTTTTTATTGTACCTTTTTTATTCAATAATGTCATAATAGATTGTTTTGGGGGAGGTTGTCCTTCCTTAAATAAGAATGAGCGATCACTAATCTTTTTTCTTTCAGATTCCATGTTTATCTTAGCTTATGTTTCAAAGTTAATGTTATTTAGCATTATCATCCTTCATTCTTGTTTTGCTCGTAAGATTTTTTTCTAGGGTTTGTAGGTTTTTTCTGGTTGAAATCTAAATATAAACCAGTCAAATTCATTATTGTGTCCTGCTAGAAACTAAAAAACGTTCTATTTCTTTAAAATTGCTATATCTTTGCTATAGTTCATCTCAAGTTATATCTAAAAAATTTTGTTCAAGTCAATTAACATTTGTTTTTGATACGCCACCAACAAATTTTTATCATCTGACATGAATCTCGAGGTAATATCTTAAGCAAGAAATATTCAAATCTTGATAAAAAGTCATGCAGAGCTCCGATTTCAGTAAACTCATAGTCAAATTAATCTTCTTGATGAGAAAAACCCAATGATATAAAAGCTAGTCTAATCCAAATCAGATCAAGCTCAGATCAAATTATTAAACTACACTTGAAGGACTTTCGAAGGCATTTGAAAGATCAAATGAATGTCAAATCTAGCTAGTTCATAGTCGAATCGAGCATCTCGACAAGACGAATCCAACGAGCCTAAAATTGCTCAATTCTGACATCGTTAAGATACTCAAATGTTCATCAAACAACATCTGATCAGGGAAACTCTCCGGATCGTTTGATCAAAGTGGTTCATATTCTTGCATTAATTGCACTCAAAACACTATAAATAGAGTCTTACCCCTCACATGAAGGGGAGACTTGAGAGAGAACTTGAGGCTTTGAGAAAAAGCTTAAGTTCAACATCATCCCTGCTATCGCAAAGCGCCGTCGACGACCGCAAACTGCCGTCGGTGGGACAAGTGGTCTCTGTAATCATTAACTTATAGTTGATTTTTATAACTGGGTCAGACCCCATGGTTTATTTCTTTTATGGGTTTTTTACGTAAAAACTTTTGGTGTAATCACAAGTTGATTCTTTTTCATCTGAGTGTGTGCTGAATTCTTGTGCAACGCTAAGACGATAATCCATTACTCTACCGCCGCGAATTTTCTTGCCGCATCGGTTTTATTAAAATATTTAATGATGGAGAGATTATCTTGCTTTTTGTTGAGAATTTAGTTTTGATTTTATAAATGAAAATAACATTTTATACCTTTAAAGATGTTTATTTTATAGCATCCCAAATATTTTTTGTGGTTGTGAAGAACATTTATGACTCACTATTTTTAAGTATCATGGTATTTCATGATCATTTTATGATCATGAAATTTACTTCATTCACAAGTGCAAATTTTTTATCTTTTAGTTTTAAAGGAGAATCGATATGATGATGAATTTTTCTCTTTCATTTTGGAAATCACAATTTGAAATCATTTTAGTTAGTTTCTTCCATTCAATTGATATGACGCCTATGGCCCATGGATCTCTCATTACCTGATTTTTATCATTTATAATGGTAGAGTCCTTGTAGGGGAAATCAAATAAACCAATTATTTTGAAGA
>NEWO01000038.1:659015-683349 GCA_003013225.1 Phalaenopsis aphrodite | reverse complement strand
AAAAATGAGTCAAGAAGTGGCTTGAAGTTCTACGGGAAGTGGGCTCCATCGCTAGTCCGCTAGGATGGTCAATAAGAACTCCTAAAGCTAGATCCTAGGTTCTAAGAGTAGGAGACTAAGACCTCACTAAAAATGAGGTCAACAAACGCCTACTTTGAAGATTCAAGCATACAAAGAAGGGGCTCGCCTCTCTTCTCCACAGATGCACGGCTCGAATTTTCTCCCCCGCACTGAAGCCGCTCGCCATTCCTTTCCGCCAACGAAGCCCGTCGCTCTCCCTTTCTCCGGATCCTTCTTCACAGAGGAGCACCGCATTCGCTCGCTTCGTCTTTCCCGCTCAAGAACCTCGCCTTCCTTTAAAGCTCACCTAGAAACCTTCGCCCCCTCAGTTCGCTTCTTCTCTGTGTCGAAGACCCCCGCTCACTTCTCTTCCTCGCTCGACAGAATGGTTGTTCGGTTTGCCTTCGACTCCTCTCTTCTTTGCCCGACTGAACTGTCATTCGACTCACCTGCTCCCTCTCTCACAACCACTTGATCCCGGCTTCCTTTTCTTCTCGCAGAAAAAGCTCTGCTCGCCTCCTTCTCCCTCGACACCTAGACTCTTGCATGCTGCGACTCTCCTGCTCGGCTCCATCTCCCACGCCTCCTCTATTCCTCGCGACAAAAGCGTCGAGCGACCGATAACCTCACCTGCTCCCTCTTTCTCGACCGCTCGAGCCTGCCTCCTTACTTCATTTGTTGTGTTAGGGATTGATTTCTGCTTCGTGCGAGACTGCTCCTGCACACTCCTCAGCTCGGTCTTCCTCCTCTTCAGCACCCTATGCCAAAGCTCCTCTAACATCCTCTGCTGCAGTCTCAAGGTAAGTTTGTCACTTATTGGTAAGTCTTATCTGGAATCTAACAATCAGTTGGCTGTTTACATATTGTTGACCTCATTTTGAGGTCATTTCTCTTCTTCTTAGATTTTAGGATCTAGCTCTAAGAATTCTTATTGACTATTTTAGAGGACTAGTATTGGGATCCATCCATATTAGAAATTTAAGCTACCTCCTGATTCTCTTGTGGTGTCTCGCATGGGTGATCTCAAACCATCGTCGTTTGGTCGAGTGGTTAAGGACCAACATGTGGGAAATCAAAGAGAAGTTCCAATAGATCTCAAACCTTAGGGAAACACCTTAAAGACTATCAAAAACACAATCCACTAAGTTGCGCAAGATCAGACTAGAATTGAGCTTAAAAAAGGGGTGAAAATGTGAACTTCTCTGAATGACCTCTGATGGCGAAACAGACTACTTCGGCGCGTTCGGGACATCATTTTTAGGTAGGGAGGACGCCCATATTGTCATAATTCCGCACAAAAGCAAATCACACGCAAATCGATGAATTTGTTAAAACGACCTTGAATGACGAAAAAGACTGTGCCGGCGCGACCAGAACGTCGAAATTACCTGGAAAAGACATCTATTTACTAGGGTTCTGTGCACAAATAAATTACGCGCAAATTGATATATTTAAATGATATAATATTATAAAACAATTAACAAAATAATTTAAAAAAAATAACAAAATCCTCGTTTTAAATCTATTTCACCTAAGCCACGCACGCAACCTAGCCTTAATTCCTTCGGCCGAACCCCTCTCCCCCTCTTCGGTCGCGCATGAACCCTAGTCGCCCAAGCAGAGCCCTAGTTCCCGCAGCTCATCTCCCTTTTTCTTTCCCAGTCACAGCCCGAGTGGAGCCCTTCTCCCACGCATCTCTCTTTTCGTGAATCTTCTGGGCTGAGCGCAAGTCCCATCGTTCAACTCCTCTTCTGCGTGAGCCGCTCAACCGAACGGCTCGCCAATCGCGAGCCTGCCATGTGCCCGACCCTTCTTCTGCCTTAGGTTGCATTCCTCTAAATGCATTTCTCTTCTCCCTTTACCTGATTCAGCTACCTCTCCACTGGTAGGTGAAGGTGAATTCTCTCATTTCTTTTGCTATAAAAACCCCACCTTGGGGAGGTCTAAGGCTGGCCGAAAATTAAAAAAAAAAGAGGGAGGTGCTTCCATTTTTAATGCTATACTTTCACCCTGTTCAAAATATGCATGCTTCATGGCTGTGAAGCTATGAGTGCCAATGATAAAATTTTAATGGGCAAGTTTCATGCTTGTTAATCTTATGAATCATTAGTCATTCTTCATGAGCTTGAAACGTTTCTTTTATCTTCACCTTTTGTTTGATAAAAAAAAGGGGTTCAATATGTTTTATAAGGAGTATTTCTCCAATTTAGAATGCTTGATACTTATCCATGGGCCATTCAATTCTCTTTTCTAACACTTGAGGCTTGACTGTTATATTTAAGAGCATTTCCATACACACCACTCCATTCTTACATATCGAATAATTTAATTGCATGGGCTGATTTTGACAAGCTATTTGGAACATTTTAAAAAACCCGTTTTGTGGGCTGAATTGGCTTCAGTTTAGAACTTTAAAAAATGTATTTTGGTGGGCTAAAATGACCGTAATTTTGGGGGGCTTTTAAATGCAACTTTTGGCGATTTTGGGCAAATTTTGGGCTGCTTTCTTGACTTGTTTGGAGCTGTTTTTGGGCTACAGTTTGGCCCTCGTTTAGGAGAGGTTTTTGATGGCTTTTTGGGCTATTCTCTTGTTTTGAGCTGTTTTTGGGCTGCATTTCTGCCTTATTCAGGAGAGACTTTGATAGCTTTTGGGCTGCGGTTTTACCCTGGTTTTGGGTGGTTTGGCTGCAGGTTTTGGGGTGGTTTCTTGGCTACGGTTTGGCATAATTTCAGTGTTTTCTGGGGCTACAGTTGACCCTGTTTTGGCAAGGTTTTGAGTTGCAATTTAGCCCTGTTTTGGCGAAGTTTTAGGCTGCATTTTTTATCCTGTTTTGACAAGGTTTGGAGTTGCAATTTGGCCCTGTTTTGGCGAAATTTTGGGCTGCGAACTGGCGCTGTTTCGGTGAGGTTTTGACTGCGGTTTGAGCCTGTTGTGGGGAGTTGGGCTGCAGCTTTTGGGCTTGGTTTCAGTTTGTTTGTGGCTGGGTTTTGGCCTAGTTGTTTGATTCTGTCGTTGGGTGTTGGGCTAGTGTCTTCCCATGGCTGCTCCAAGCAGTGAGTCTTCCCAATTTGTAGTCTCCTGGTTGTCCCTACCCGTGAGCTGGTAGCTGTTGGTTCGAGTTTGGTGGTTCCTCTGGCTGCTCCTACCCGAGAGCCCTTGTTTATGTCTGTTTGTTCCTTTGTCACCTTTTTGGTGGTCCCCCTTGTTGCTTCTACCCGAGAGCACTTAGTTGTGATTTCCCTTGTGTTGGGCTCAGTTTGCCCTCCTTGGTGCCTTCGCTCGTGAGCTTGATGATCGATTTCTTCTTTATGCTTTTGGTCCTTCTCTTGTTACCTTTACCCGCGAGCCTATTTTGGGTGGTTTTCCTCCCCGGTCATGAGTACTTATGAGCGATCCTTTGGATGGTGTGAGGTTCATGTGACATTGAAATTCTTTTAATTCGATGTGAAATTAAATATTTTGATGTTGGTGAAATAAGATTTGTCAATTCTTAATGTTTAAAAGAATTCAAAATGCACTTTTTCAAGGAATGATCCGTTAGATATTTGGAAATATTTTGGGGCCCAATCATGCAAGCTAGATCATTTGCATTAAAAAAAAAAGAAAAAAGGAAGAAGAGAAGATATTAAAAGGATGAAGAATTTTCAGATATTTGAGAATGATCGGGAATTTTCTAAGTTGTATTTTTTGGAGAAGTTTCATGGCTAGCAGGGGAAGTGTATTTCACCTCTTTTACTCATTCGAGAAAGTCCCTCGATTCGAATGCTTTAGGCTAACCCTCTTACCACCTTGGCATTTTCTTTTCTAAATTTGTTTTGGAAAAGGGTTGGTCTTCTTTCTTTTTCATTTTTTGAATTTTTTTTGCTTTCCTTGCTTCTTGGTTTAGGCTTTTGGTGCTTATGTCTGATCATAAGTGCGCATATATAGCATTTTGCTATATATGAACCATCAAATAAGGTCACAAGTAAGACGGTTTTGTTTTGGGGCTTAGGGCGATGATGACATAGGCACGCCGGTGGTAGAGCTTAATGATATTCAATTCCACGACATCAGGACCCAATACTGAGACCTGATAAACTGTAGGATGATAGTATCATTCACCGACACAAGACTAGCGAGAGACTCGTACCTTCTTAGGTTGTTGGCGGTCCTACGTCTGACGACGTGATTGACTCGTGGACAATCATAATTTTTAAAAAAACTGATAAGAACAAAACATGATAAGAACAGATACAATATTTGTAAAAAAATATTTTTATTACAAAATTGATAAAATTTCCTTTTGTATGCTTGAAATCTCTCTGCTTGCTAAAATATAAATTTTAATTATATTGTAACTTGATTGTCAACTTGTTGATTATTAGTACTGGCTAAGGAGTATCCTCATAAGTTAAGTTTAGTAAGACACTCTTCTAGTTTAGTGGCGGACTCTATACATCCAAGTGATTGATAGTAGTTTTCTACGTCTCTCGAGTACAAATATATAATATCTGAGCCTAGCCCCGACCCGAGTGCTTGCGGTTTTCTTTCTTTGGATTTTTCATCGGATTTTATTGGATTTTTTGATAAAGCACTGGTGGCCTTTTTCCGATATCTTCCCGTGTTTTAAGTGACTTTCCTTGTGTTACCGTTTGCTGTTTTTGCTTCAAGATTTCCGTCGTAAGTCATTTGTCAATTTTCTCGAGTTTTCTTTCGTCATGGATCATTTGTCACACTTTCTTGAGTTTTCTAAGTGGCATTTCTTTTGTTGATGCAATTCATGCTAGTTCATTTCTTAAAATTATGTTACTATACTTCTACCTGCTACTACTACTTTTACACACTATACCTTAGAATAGGAGGCCGGTAGTTGGTTTCATAGGAGGTATCCGACAGCAGAACGTTGACTAAACAATTGCATGTACCTTTAAAATTAACATCAAATCTGAAGGTGCTACGACGAGGAGCTTGGAGTGAACACCGTGGGCATTACGACGAGGACACACAGAAGAACAACTTCGAGATGGATCTGCAACATCAAAACAAGTTCACGTCAACTACACATTTTTCGTAATTTAAATAACGTATCATAGGACTTCGAGGTGATTTGCTTAGCGCAACATAAATCCCCACCTTATCTTTAAACTTTTGCATGACTCTGTTGTGCAATTATAAGTCCTAACACTTTTAGGATTCCGAGGTTACCGTACGGTACAGTGTAAATCCTCCATCATTCTAGACCATTTGTACGATCTGACATCGTGTGAATGTAAGTCCTAAATTCTAAAATAAGTTGCATGATTAAACATTAAATAATATTATTTCAAAGACATAAAGCCAAACAATATGATAGTTGAGAAATCACCGGGGTTTCCCCTGGATCTGTGATATTCTCCACTCTTCATTCCTTTGGATTTCTTAAAATAACTGTTTCTGTTTGAGCCATTCTCGTTTGATTTTCCCGTGTCAAATCTTGGAAACCTAAACTTTGAAATCTGAAAGGCAAAATCGTTGATCTTAATCGAGAGTCTTCATAAATGGTCCCGATCATTTAAGATGTAATTAACTATAAGAGCTTGTCTCTATAGGGAACTTGAAACCCAGGTAAAATAAATCTTATCTAACTCTAATATTAGATATGAAAATTTGTCGGTCATTTATAAAAGGTTTTGTAGACCGAACGGATGTCACAAACTCCTTAGTTTAGGTGGTTGAGTCTACTGTCAAGTGGTATGTTTATCTTTCGGGATAATGTATTACTTGTGGTATTGCGCTCAGCCATCCAAACTATTCAATATGTGAGACTCGTTTGGTTTCATCTATTTTAAATTAAAATACTACTTTAAAAAAAATCAGATTTATATTAAAACTATTTTCATATTTTACAAAAAATCACATTTCTTTTTTCAAAATAATGGCCGACACATATTCCTTTATACAATTAAACTCGTCATCACCATTAGCTTTATCCTAATTGCTTTGGTTTGTTTTATGAGCTTCCCTTATCCATTGATACTGCTCTTGATTATTTAAATTTGAGCTCCACTGTTGGTTTTGTCATGGACAAGTATGGAATGGTTATTGGAAATGCACTTTTCTATGTTTAATTAATTATCCCTCTACTTTTGGTTATGGTTGTGGAGGATGGTTTGGATTTGGATATCACAGAAACAGGAAACATCAAGCAGGACTTGTTTTCATTCAATGATATGATTCGCATATAACTGGTATTCATATATAAGAGGGTTTGTGGCTCAGCCAAATTTTTTTAAAAAAGGTTAAAACTGTTAGAATGATCTGCATTTGCACTATTTGTACCAGTTTCATACCATGCTTGGACTTTTGAGATTGTTGGTAGGACATGACTGAGAACTTGAAGTAAATATTTTTCTGGCATAAGCCTATGGATGCTAATCATTTTTTTTATGTTTAGGTAAGGTTTTGTAACTGGATTGATCTTATGCTTATATTAAGACATTGATCAATGCTCATGGGCCATCCATTACATATAACTCAAATTGTTGTCCTCAAGTCAATTGAATAGAAGAAATTGGACGAGGGAGATGCGTTTGTTAATGGTGGATCAGAGACATCAATGCTGCTTCATGATTATGTTAAAATTCAATAGGAGAATTTCCAAATTTGTAACACACAATCCTTATATATTTACATATCCAACACTCAAACTTCATTTCTTACATACAGACCACTTATCTCCTACTTGTTTACATATCTAACACCTCAACTCTACTCATTACATTTATTCCATCCAAACTTTTCATATCACATAAAGCTTACTACGATTTCAACCTTTAGATATGAAATACACTTTCTCATGCATAGTCAAGGTGGTAGGTATGTAAACATTGAAATTTGGGTGATGAGTTTGTAAATATGTAGGGATTGAGTGATGTGCATGCAAAGTCCCTTTAATTGCATTTCACTGAAATTGAGTTTTGATATGCAAACACGTGTAGCGATTAGCGTACATACTTTGGGAACATTTGTGATTCTTTTCGGAAGCCTTAGGATCACTGTTTTAAGTTTCTAGCTGTTGTCCGGAGTTGTAGGAAACCAGAAGATCACTGTTCGAAGTTCCTAGCTGTTGTCCGGAGCTGTAGTAAGCCTTAGGATCGCTATTTGAAGTTTCTAATTGCTTTCTGGAGTTGTAGTTTAGAGTTTCTAGCCGTTGTCCGGAGTTGTAGGAAGCCTTAGGATTCCTGTCTGGAGTTCCTAGCTGTTGTCTGGAGTTGGGTTGTAGGAAGCCTTAAAGTTGTTGTTTGGAGTTCGTAGATGTTGTTCAGAGTCGTAGAAAGCCTTAGGATCGCTGTTTGGAGTTCCCATGCTGTTCGGAGTCGTAGGAAGCCTTGAGATCGTTATTTGGAGTTCCTAGCTGTTGTCTGGAGTTATAGGAAGCCTTAGAATCAATGTTTGGAGTTTCTAATTGCTGTCGGAAGTCGTAGGAAGCCTTAGGATTACTGTTTGGAATTCCTAGCTGCTGTCTGGGGTTGTAGGAAGCCTTAGGATCTTTGTTTGAAGTTTCTAGCTACTGTTACGACTCATTTTGTTTTTTCTTTACGCTAGAATTCCTGATTTCCTTCTTTTTCTGCAAATATTTAAATTCTCTGCAAATTATATGATTTTTTATAAGCTAATCATGTAGTCAGAATTGCGAGAAGATGACAGGTACGTGTGTATAGTTTATTTATTATCATTTTTTATCACTGTAATTTACTTTTGCTTTAATATTTATCACGGATGTCTGGTTGTAATTTCATTTTCAAAACAAAACAATTTTTCAAAATTAAACAACATTTAAAAAAAAAACATAACGCATTATTTTGAATTTGCGGATGTTTCTCGGATGAGATAACCCACAGTTGCTAACGAAATCTCCTCAGTTTAAATGGGCTCCACTTATTTAGACTAAGTAAATTCAAAAGAAAATAGTGGTACCGGAATAAAGGAACCGTGAGATCCTAACCAGTGTCACTCTAATCAATTTTAACCCCTCCATAATGCTTGAATAATAACAAAACTTGTCATTTAAACATATATGGTAAATTCTTTTAAGCCTTAAAATTTAGGACTGTTACTTTAACAAGGAGCTTGAAGCCAAATTTGTGGGCAGCACGACAAGGAGCTTGGATCAAGAAACAAGATGATCTTCTTCAACAATCTCTCTCCCTAATTTAAACAATAACAACTCATAGGATTTTGAGGTATCTCGCCCAGTGTGACTTAAATCCTTACTCTTTTTAGGCTCATTTGCAAATGTTGTACAACGTAAGTCCTAACTCATCTTAGGTTCTGAGATTTTTGTCCGGTACGGTGTAAACCCTCATGTATTCGCGGGTTATTTACATAATCGGGCATTATACAAGTGAAAATCCCAAATAATAAAACTAACAGAATTTAACACTTGAATAACATCATCTCCAAAATGCAGTCACACAGTATGATAATTTGGGAAGTCATTGAGAGTTCTCCTTAGTATCTGTAACGTCTTCTACATTTTTCTTCTTTTGGACTCTTGAAAATAACTGATCCTACTTGAGCACTCCCACTTGTTTTTCCACATTCCTACTGTGAAAACCTAAACTTTAAATTATTTAAGACTAGTACCTCTGGTTTTTATCGAGAGTTTTCTCAAGTGACCCCAGTCATTTGGGATGTAATTAACTATAGGAGTTTGTCTCTATAGGGAACTTTGAACTTAGGTAAAATAAACCCTATTTAATATTTGTATTAGATATGAGAACTTGTCGGTCACACATAAATGTTCGCAGACAAAACTAATGTCATAAATTCCTTAGTTTGTATGATTGGGTCTATCGTCGATGTATACACTTATATTTCGGTAATGTGTAGTATTTGCGGTATCGAACACAATTATATAAATTATTGGACTAATGAGATTTATTTGATCTTATTTTAAAAAAATTAAGACACTATTTTCAAAATCAAAATTTTATACCCTTTATATTACATTAGATTTTAAGGAAATATTTCAAAATAAAAAAATAACGGCCGACAGATCTGAGCCTTTGCTCAATCGTGTTCGGCTTGTTACATCTCTACTCTGGGATACAACCCTAAGCGAGAAGAAGAGACGATGTGGCTGCCTTAACAGAAAACTAAAAAATAAAACAGATCTAAAACAGGAAAGCAACATATAAATAATACTAAATAATTAAGAGGGGGCAACCCCACTCCTATTTGGCGGTAACCCTGATTCCACAAAGCTAGCCGACACCCTTTCTTCCCAGCTGATCTGGTTCAGTTGCTCCAGACTGTTTAGAGAGCCAATCTTGAAGTTTTTGATTCTTAAATTTAGAGGATTGAGTAGGTGACGGTGAGGGTACTCGCTTTGTGGAATTTCTGATTCCCGAATTTTGAGAATTTCTGATTCCCGAATTTTGAGAAATGGATGGGGTGAGGTTGGGCTGCTCGTGAATATTTTGTATCTTTTGATTACATATTTAGGTGAAGAACAGCGCAGTATGGGGTGGGTTAATGGTGGTTTGAGTTTGGTTGTGTGGAGGAAGTGATGGAGAGGGAGAGAACCGAGACTGAAATTCTTTTTGAGGAATGAATGGGGTTGAGTATGAGCAACTAATGAAAGTTCTGATTACATTTTTAGGAGAAGAACAGGGCAGTATAGGGGTAATGGTGGTTTGGGTGTGGGGGTGGGAAGTGAGTGATGGAGTGGGAAAGAACCAAGTTTGAAAATTTTCTTTCTACATTGAGGAAGAATGGTGGATTCATGGATGGTTGTGAAGATGTGGGAAAATGATAAGAGCAAGACAAAGAAAGGTGGAGAGAATTTCTCTTTATGAAGGTTGAGCATATTTGATAGTTTAACCACTGCTCCATATGCTATATCGTTAGCTAGCCAACTGTGGAAGTCTAGCCAGTGGTTCAGCTATATTTATTTTTCTAGAAGTTCTTATTCCTTGGGAGGAATGGAGAAGTTCGGGGAAGGGATAGGTGAAAGTAAAGAGGGAGAGAGGGAGGGATGACTTATATTTTTACAGAAGTTTGATGATGTTTTTGTGCTGTTACCATGTTTAATTGTTTATGTTTTATCGAAGTCATCATGGCGCCTTAAGTATTTTTTTTAGTTTTAAATTAATTATGACCGGAAGGAATGTTTCACAAATGGATGGTGCTGAGCTTTAAAGAATATATTTAATAATGGTTTGTTATTCTAATCACCCTCCCCTTTTGATTCTGAATCCACTATAGATAATCGGATCTGACTCTCCTCCAGATAATATGTATAAATAGCGACCAGGAAAAATCGTCTCTATTATTTTGTTGTTTGGACAAGAATCCGTGAAATGCATTTTTGGAAGGCAATAAAAGAAAGAAAAAACACAAGAATGTATACGTGGACTTTTCAATGCATGTAAACTTGTAAATATTTTCGCGGTACGAGTTTTCTTTTTTAGAATATGTCATTTCCCCTCCCAATTTTCTTGATGGTAGTGCTTATGCTCCTTAGTCTTTGGCTATTTGCCACTTTCCGCCCAATTCTTACATTATTTAACATCCTTATGGCATGGTTATTTTCTAAATTAAGTGATTCTCTTTGCTTTGTGACTTTGAGGGTTCATTTTCTATAGACATTTGATAACCTTGCCCAATCGTTAAATTGGCAGGTCTGGCGACTCGACAGCTCGGATTTGGGCCATTCCTGATGGTCCTTGCGGCTCTAATATGCTTCCTCCCCAAGTTCATGTCTTGAAACATTTCAAGGGTCGAACAAATGAGAAAAGCAAAGATGTGACCACGTTAGACTGGAATGTAAGATTTGCTAGTTTGTTGAGTATCTATTTTAGCCACTTATCTTTGACACCCCTCCACCTTCTTCGTTCTCTCAAAGCTTCGTATCACTGCTGCAGTTTGAGGGTTTAGCTTTGTTATCTTAACTGAAGTCTTATCTGGCAATTTGTCCTGTTTTGTAGGGTGAAGGAACATTGCTTGCAACTGGCTCTTATGATGGACAAGCGAGAATTTGGAGCAAGGACGGTAAGATATGCAAGATTGAAATTATTATATCTTTCTACTTGCTATTTTGCTATATTAATGTGAAAGTTATTTTATTTCTTTCGACTGCTGCTATTTTTCTTGTATCATATTTTTATTTTTTTCATGCTTGTCATTTGCTTTTTTTTTGAAATCTGTAATACTGGCACAAAGTTGTATTTTTAGTTTTTTAATAGAAAAAAATATAAAAGGAAAAAGGAGTTCTTGAGAGTTGTAATATGAGACGTTACTTTTATCATGCATAACCTTACTAAAATAAAAAAGATTTGCTGCTGTGTGGACTCAGAAATCCAATGTTAAATCATTGATAGCGACTTCTGTTTATAATTTTGAGAATATATCTGAATTTTGCTTTTGCCGTTTCTTTAACAAATGATGACCCTATATCAGTAGTGTGCTGCATATGCTAGATATTGTGTTTGTAGCATGTTTTTTTAAGTGGTCTCATTTTCTTAGGTATATATATATGTATTTTTTTGGCTCGTTTAATTGCTTGTGGATAGGGAACTTATTCTTGAAAATGTGTGCAAAATAATGATAATATTTGAAAGGATTTTTTTTTCCGTTCAATGCAAATTTCTTTTTACATCCAACCAAGTGATGGAATATAAGTAAAATCAATCATCCTTAACCAAAAAAGAAAAAAAAAACATCTAAATACAATCTTACCAATTCAGATTAAAATTGCTGTGCTGCTAGTACCTGAATGTCCGAACTTAAGATGAAAATTTTTAGTTTTTTGTTAAAATAATAATCTTTATTGTTATTTTAGCATACACGGTATTCTGTATGCTGTTCAAAATTTGATGCTCTTTATTTTAATATCTGTTGTGAATAACTATCATAGGGGAGCTAAAGAATACTTTAGCTAAGCATAAAGGTCCAATATTTTCCTTGAAATGGAATAAGAAAGGTGATTTTCTTCTCAGTGGAAGTGTGGATAAAACTGCTATTGTGTGGGATACAAGAACATGGGAGTGCAGGCAACAGTTTGAATTTCATTCAGGTGCCTAATCATTGTTACAAGAGATACAAAAGAAAAATTGAACTTTATTTCTTAGAAAATCAAAAGCATTGTGCTAATCGCTTGCAAATTTGTATTTCTTTCCAGCTCCTGCTCTTGATGTTGATTGGAGAAATAATGTTTCTTTCGCAACTTGTTCCACGGACAACATGATTTATGTCTGCAAGGTAGGGGAGGGACGCCCAGTTAGAGCATATGCGGGGCACCAGGTGAGTTGATACCAGTGCGTTGTTGTTGATACTACTTTTCTCCTTTTTGCTATCCAGTCAGAAAAATTGACACGTCATGCTTTAACTAATGGATTACTAATATACCATAACATTGAGTAGTTCTGGCTATTTTGACAAAGAGCAAAATTTTTAAGGAGCCTTGATTCTTGATTTTCAAGGCATTTTATTCAAAAGAGCCTTTTTGTATCTTGGATTCTATGCTGCTTAATTTGTACTTCTGTACTTGGGGATAATTTAAGAGATGTAGGACAAACTTATTAGCATCCGAAAGCACCTCATTTCTTTCAAATCTGTCGTGATATAGTTTTGTTGTTTTACCTGTTAAAGATGCACAGCTACCTCTCCCTTGAAGCGTTTTGTAGTTTTGTTGTTGTCATATCTGTTTTAGAATTTTGTAAATTTTTATTTTTTTAATTGATTAATATTTTTATCTTTGTAGGACAAATTTAGGTAAAATTTTCATTTTTTAGTAGGAATTTCCATGCATTTTACTTTGGACATGTATTGTACTTCTAGGGTAACAATGAGTTGGTATACTCTCCGTCATCTGGATTTTCAGACACTTGGCTGTTTTTCCTTCGTTGCTTTTTGATAACTAAAGGTCTATTTGGGGCAATTTTTTTGTTGCTTTCTTTTCAGACCGCATGACATTTTTTTTTTATTTTTTTTATTTTTATTTTTATTTTTTTTTGCATCGGTGGGCTTAGAGCATGGGACTTCTTGATGCGGAAGAAAATGCCCAACCACCAGACCACCATATCATCCGCAATCATATCACATTTCTATTTAGGCATTGCTTTCTGGCAGCTTTTCATGAAGTTTTGTGGTGGAAAGCTGCTTTTGAGAACCATATTTGCTGAATTGTAGTAGATGTAAGAAAGCTAATGTCCAATTTAGAAAAAAATGTAATACCCTTGGCAGCTTTAAAAAAAGTTGGTTTTCCCCGTAACAGCATACCCACTTTTGCAAAAAGCTACAGTTACCTCAAATGAACGCTGTGTGCTGTACTCTTAGTTGTTCACTATTGCCTTTTAACTACGGGCAACATATGCTGATTAGTCCATCTGTTCTCATTTTTCTCGTGTTTTACTACCCTTGATCTATAGGCATAACCTCATTACTGCCATTGCAGACATAGAAATGGCCATTTTGTCATTGATTGCCTTGTTGTGTTTAATCCCTCCTTTTTCCTTATTTTTTAACCATTTCAGCTTTCATTTCTCTCTCTTCATTTGACAAACAACAGTGGTGACACTGATAAGGCAGAACAAAAAAGGTAAGCGTCTTTGGTAGGGTATTAGAAAGGCTTGGAGAGAGAGAGGGGGTGGCTTTGGTAGAGTACTTTGGGGGGGAGGGAGGGAGTTTCCATGCAACCATATAGACTTATGTACAAATATCTCTTTTAATTCTTATAAAAATTTCACATGAATGTCAAAGTTGTTAAGGGTGCACTTGGAATCCGAATCTTTCATTTTTTTTTTAATACAATTTTCTTAAATCGTTAGATTTCGGCTCGTGCTTATTTTGAGTTTCCTGAACAGCCAAATTTAGAGCGGACCTATTATATTGAATTATCATGTTTTAGATGATAACCTGTGAGAATTGCTTCAATTTAGTCACTTTATTTCAAGATACTCAAATTTTTTCTAAATATTTTTTCACACCTTTAGTAAGTTTAACCTAGTCTCTAAGCTCTTTTGTAAAGTAAGAACATAAATGATAAAATAACATCATTCATGTTTTGAAAATACCCCTAAAAATCCAGAATTCCTTATAATGATTCCCCATAACCATTGATCATGTATCCTAATACACTTAACAAGGATGCAATGCATGACGTTGACCTCATTTTTAGTGAGGTCAACGTCTCCTACTCCTAGAACCCAGGATCTAGATTTAGGAGTTCCTTATTGACCATCATAGCAGACTGGTAATGGAGCCCACCTCCCATAGAATTTCGAATCACTTCTTGACTCATTTTTACGAAGACCTCGCATGAGTAGTCCCAAGCACTTGACTCTTAGTTGCAAGGACTAAAGACTAATATGTAGAGGGCCCAAAAATGAGTTCTCATAGGATCAGACAGCCTTAGGTGAACCCCCCGTGACTTGGCAACGCAAATACTGCAATTCATATATACACCGCGCGTAAACCTAGCAATTCACGTCACCGACACTTACACGCATTGCACCGACAATTAAACTGAAGTCAATTTTTAAAATGACCTGTCATGACCCAAAATTCAAAGAAATTTAAATTTGACGTTTTTTTTTCCTGACCATCGGCAAACCCTTCCGGACGACCCTGTATGACGAAACGGACCACGCAGACGCATTCAGAACATCGACTTTAGCTAGAAAGGACACTCATATCGCTATGGTTCCGCACGCAAGCAATCAACACGAAAATCGATGCACTTTTTTTAAAAAATTAAAGGAAGCGAGTTCAGACTCAGCCTAGGTCCGATTCAAGCTGAACATGGGTTAGTTATTCTTGGTCGATTCATTAACGTAATTCACAATATGAAACTTCAAATTTCAAATTAACCCCCAGTTTCTCCCTAATTAAATTTAATTACAGATTATGACTTTCCACTTCAGCCCCAAATCTGATTGGAAATCATTCAATTACCCGCTCACCCTGCCGTAACGTTTGCTTTTGAAATGCTGGTTTACAAAATCATTCGACTCCTCCCCGCACCGAATTTGGTTGCTCCCCTCTGCGCCGAAGTCTGCTATGCTCATTCGCCTTCCTCACAAAGAAGACTCCGAAAGCCCCATTCGACTCCTTCTGCCTTTGAGAATTCGATCCCTCGATCCCCATCCCGCCTTCTTCTTCCTCGTTGATCGAAGCCAAAGAAACCTCCTTTTCTCTGCGTCGAGCTCACTCGCCTTCTCTCTGCATCGAAGCCCGGCTCGCCTCCTCTCTTTCTCTTGACATAGGCTCTGCACCGAAATCCCATAATCAACTGGTTCAGCCTCCCTCCCTCCTCGCGACCAGATTCTGCTCCTCTTTTCCTCACATCGAAACACTCGCTTGCTTCATCTCTCCTGCTCCTCTCTTCCTCTCGACAGAGGCCCTGCACCGAAATCCTGTACTCAACTATTCGTCCTCCCCCTTTCTCAGAACCAAATTACGAGCTCCCTCTGCTTCAAGCCGATCGACCTCGCCTCCCTCTACCGCTTGATCTTTCTCTCCTCTCTGCACCGGTAGCATTCGCCTTTTTTTTTTCCTCCCGCTCATTTCGCCTCTTTTCACCGCAGCCCTCGCCTTCTTCTCCCACTCGATTCCTTCCCCTCTGGCATTCGACCTCCCGCTCGCCTCTCCTCACGACGAAGCCCTCGCCCCCCTCTCCTCTGCACTGAACCCGTTCACCTGCTTCTTAGCTCTCGATTCCACAATTTTTAGAGAATTACAATTGCCGTTAGCAAGGAAGCAGCGACGAGTTCGCGGTGAACAGAGAGCCAAAATTGAAAATTGTTGATGCCATGTGCATTGGTACTGAATCAGCGTCAAAGCTGCAGAAAGGGACACTTCAGCTTTTGGAGGTAATAAAGTGAACATTTTCTTCTCACCTCTCAAAATAAGAACGAGCATAATTAAGATATTCATAAATCAGCATATGTTTACGCCTTTTTCGATATATGCTCTCTCTAAGGGTAACAAACTTTCGTACAGTTTGTGCTTACATAGTTTCATGCATGTATTGTATGTGGTCAATGATAAATTTCATTATTGTTCTACATTTTATTTCATAATTTGGTTCACATATCGGCCATTTGATGAAATGCCCCCCTTATTTACATAGGAAAAAGGTGTATTTCAATTTTTTTTAGGTTCGAATAGTGTTTTTTTTATGTTATATGAAATATTTGGATGGTATAAATGTCGAGAGCAAAGATTAAGTGTTAGACATGTATTTACATAATAATTTGGTGGTATGTATGTAAACCCCTTCAACTTTCCAAGGTTGCTGTTTAAATTCGCTGATTTCATGGGTGTACCCATAAGGTCCATAATTTGGAAGACTTAATATGGATAAACCATAACTGATTGAAGGGTTATAGTTTATTCTGTGTGGTAGGTGAAACAGAGATTTAATGCACTCATATCAGATTCACCCAAGAAGCTAAACTAAATATTGGTTTCTTTTCATTGTAATATATATAGACACACAAGCACAATGGAATTTGCTTGTTAAAGATTACACAAGCACAATGAAGAGAATTAAAAAACAGCTGTTAGAGGAAAATTGTATTGCCTACACTGAAATAAAGAGAATTATGGAGGACCAGTTTTTCATGACCTACATACTGCTTTGAAAATAACCCTTAGAATTGTATGTGAGGAACCCCTTCCAAGGTTACAATCTGGAGACCACACTTGAAATAAAATAGATCTTTCTCAGACATTATAATTGGCAATCCTGCATAGCTGGTTAAATTGATTGAGAATATCTTTCCAAATCAGAGCAATATGCAAAATGGTTGCAACGTTGATTCCCATAGAAAATATGTGACGATAAATCTTTTACTATAATGCAACCTGATACTGAGGTAAAGTTTGTTAAAAAAGGGGTAGGATTGATAAGAGAGAGAGGGAGAGAGGGAGAGAGAGAGTTTTGGTCATTTTGAGGATGAGCGGAATAAGGGTTTATTCACTTTTGGAAGATTTACATACATACCACTCGATCGCTATGTATTTGCATATCTAGCACCTAGATTTTGCTCTTTCACCTAAATCTTTAAAATCTTTTGGATTTTGGATATTTGGTGTGTAAATACATTGGAATTGAGTGATATAAATATTGAATACACTTAACTATTGACATACTTTTCATTATGCATATACGCACATTTATATGTGTAATCTTTCGTTGAACTGAATTCTCATACCAACTACTCGGTGGGTCTTTGCGAGGTAAACTCGGACGTTGTCGAAGCGTTAAATGATTGTGGAGCTGCCCCTAAAACAGACGAAAGTGACGATATCAAACTCTGCGCTGGTGAGATCTCTCCAAACCACTCAATAAGATAAAATGTATGAAGAAAATAATAATAATAAAAAAAAAACAACACAATCATAATAATTCATTATTTTGAATTTGCGAGAGTCCCTCGGATGAGGTAACCCACACCCACAGTTGCTTACGAGATCTCCCATTTTAAATGAGCTTAACAACTCGTTTAGACCAAGTAAATTTAAAAGAAAATAGTGGTACCGAAATGAAGGAACTGTGGGATCCTAACCGGTGTCGCTGTAATCAACTTTAACCCATCATAATGCTTGAATGACAACAAAACCAAAATTTTGGAACACACCTAGTAAAACCTTTTGAACCTTAGACTTTAGAACTACTACTTCGTTGGGGAGCTTGAAGTATACGCAGTGGGCAGCACAAAGGGGACCTGCAGGAAATCCTCGAGAGAGCAAACGAGTACAACAGCAAATCTTTTTTTAGTTTAAACAACAAGCCTTAAGACTTCGAGGTAGTCCGTCTAGCACGATGTAAATCCTCACTTATTTTTAGGCTTTTGTACAGCCATGCTGAGCAGTATAAGTTCTAACTCGACTTAAGAGTCTGAAGTTGTCGTTCGGTATGACGTAAATCCTCATATATCTGCGAGCTTTCTGCATAATCGTATATTATGCAAATATAAGTCTCAAATAATAAAATTGGCTGGATTGAACACTCGAATAACATCATCTTCAAAACGCAACCACACATTAGGATAATTTGTGAAGTTACTGAGGTTTCTCCTCAGGATTTTTGACATATACTTTTTTATTCCTTTGGACTCTTGAAAATAACTATTTCAATTTGAGTCACTCCGACGTGTCTTTTCACATCCTACTGTGAAAACCTAAACCTCAAATTCTTGAATACTAGTACCTCTGATCATTATCGAGTGTTTTTTTAAGTGATCTCCGTCATTTGGGATATAATTAACTATAGAGACTTGCATCTATATGGAACTTGGAACCCAGATAAAATAAATAATATTTAATGTTTATATTAAATAGGGGAAATTGTCGATCACAGAAAAACAGAAGTCACAAATCTCTTAGTTTGCATGATTGAGTCCATCGCCGAGGTATACACTTATCTTTCGAGAAGGTGTAATATTCACGGTATCGATCACGATTATGCAAACTATTAGACGAATGAGATCCATGTGATCTCATTTTTTGAAAATTAAAACATACTACTTTCAAAACTTAAATTATATACCCTCTTATATTAAATTAAATTTCAAAATTATTTTCAAAATTATTTTAAGGCTTTGTTGTTGTTGTTGTTGTTGTTCAAAATTATTTTCAAATTTCAAAATCAAATAGTTGGCCGACACATAAGAGAATTAAAAGTATTATTATTCTATTCTAATAATGTTGGCGATTATTTTCCCTATCTAATGTATATGGCTAGCTTTAAAATCATATAACTTATAATTAAGTTAAAAGTTTTTTGAGTTTTGAATATGTAATATTATTTTTTATTAAAGTGAAAAATGTAACAAAGATTCTCGGACTATTTATATGGGGCTATTTTAGTTTTAACTATCTAATATGTTCAATTTTATCAATTGAATTCTCAAATATGATCAATATAATCTCTTTTGGTTTTATTTGGATTAGATTTTTAGTGTAAGGTGATCAAATTGAACACCTTAAATAGCATGAGACTAAAACAAACCCCGATAAATAGTTTAGGGATCATTTCGGTCTTTTCCTCTGAAAATTAGGCAATTTACAAACATAGCACACAATTTTTATGTAGTTACATATCTCACATCTAAAATTTCATATTTACACACATAGCCCTCAATTATTTAATAGAACATCAAATTAGTACTATTATCATTTTTTTAAAAATAAAATATGCATTTCATGAGTAGAATTAAAGCACCAAAGTGCTATTTATGTAAATAGAAAAATTTAGATGTGAGATATGTTAATACATAAGAATCATGTGCTAAGAATGTAAATTTCCCTAAAAATTATTTTAGATTTTGTTATTGGATATTATAATATTTAATAAATAGTTGTGAAAGTATACTATTTGAACATATATTAACAATCAAAGTTACTTTTCTATGTTAAAATTAAAGTATTCAAAACTAAATTTAAAGTTAATATATGCTTTTCGATGGAGAAGATTTTTTTTTTCTTTTTGATTCTTCTTATCAATTAAAGAATAGTTTAAGCAAAGATTACTAAGTGTATAAAGAATAACTTAATTTTTGGTTTAAGTAAGTTTATTTGGACTTAAAATAAAATTTTACTTTTACTTGATTTGATTTTGATTTAAAAATGAAATCATTTTGAATCCAAGTTGATAACCTTTTATATAGTCACCTAGTAGTTGATTTCAAGATTTGATTTGATAACATTTTGAATCCAAGATTTGATTTGATTTTAATATCTAGTCACCTAGTAGTTGATTTCAAGTTCACCTAGAAATTCATTTTATTCAACCTTTTATATAGTTTTAACCCCAGAACTTTATCCAAACTGGAATGACAGAGGACTCCACTTTTGGATCAAAACCGACAGTTCACTTCAGAATTTTCATAAAACGATTGTCGATCTTAATAACTTTTCGAGAGGAAATGCGAGTGTAATCGACATCATGAGATAGCTGAATAAGTATATGTCGACCGTCAAGTAGGCCAATGTGTCAATTGCCCAATAGTTTCATAGCATCAAACTTCTTCCTAATGATATCCAGTTTTTTGTGACCATAAAGGAATTTCCCCACAAGGGCAAAACGTCAAGAGGACGCGAGAGTGTCGGTTTCCTCCTCTGTGAGAATAAGTGCAGACTTACCTTTTTTTTCCAAGTTTTTTAATAAAAGTGTGATCATCTCCACCTTCAAGAGCCTCGTGGAATGTTTTTTGAACATTGCAGGACTTACCGATAGCAAAACCAGGCTCTGAACCTGGAGGAGAGGCACGAGCAGAAATGGACAGGTCACCGGCAAGGGCATTTGCCTAGGAACGGAGCATCGAGGCCATCTCCTTGACAAGATGGTCACAGTCGGGAGAGAAACAGTTTGGTGGGTTGCAAAGAAGCGAGCAAACTGTGTGTTGTCGGGCGAGGAGACAGTCGTGATGTCGTCGGCTACGGGAGAAGATTGCGAGAGAAAGCGTCGTCGTCAATGGAATCAGGCGACGACGACAATAGCGATTCTTGTCGACAATGGAGACGACTTGGAGCGCTCGACTTCAACAGGAGAGAAAGGGAGTTGCAGCTACGTGAGCGTCGTCGTGGGAGACGCCAAAGAGAAGCGATTAAGCCGATAGAATCACCGTCGTCGCCTCCGTCGTCTCTGCTAGGGCAGCCATGGTAGGATGAGAGTTTATATATATAGTGTATTATTTTATATATTATCCTTTTGGTTCATTTTTCATTCAATTTGACCTATACGTATTCGAGTTGGGGTAAACTCTAAATGAATTTTGAATTTAATGGGGAAGCCTATAATTGTCTAAAAATTTATTGCTAAGCCAAGTGAAACTTTAGAGCAGGTACCAAGTAATTTTGATTTTCAGTTTTTTTAATAACTACAGATGCTGCTTAATCATTTCAAAAATATAGTTTAAAAATAGAGAAAAAGAACATTTAAATTTTTTTTAAGGAAATATGTAATCCCATTTTTGGTATTTTCTTGTATTTAGTCAATGTCAAGGGTGCTTCACTTAGCTTTGTGCAAATATTTTTTATTTCTAGGTTAAATCATGAAAAGAAGTCACATGAAGGGCTATCAAAGATAAACAAAGATTCTAAATTGCTAAATTATTTGAAATTTTGATTTAATTGAATACAACCCCAAGTCAACTTGTAACATATAAAACATATAAAACAGTATAATATATGCATAATTTATTTATTATATGAATAATCATATAAAAATCAAATAAAAGAAAATATATTCTTAAAATTAATTTTTTATTAATTAAGGAGAAAATTCAATTAGTAGAATAATATAGAATAGGTAGGTATGATTAGAATTGGTATTACATACATATAGTTTGTCATTTTTTTATGTTTAAACATTTGAAAATTGCTTAATGATTTGTTATATATATCGGTTTTGATTTGTTATATTTGATTTATACTTTTTTTAAATAGGAAATGTTGTTTTTATCTCACTATAGAACTAAAAAGTATGAAAGAAATTAAGAGAGCTCATAATGGTTTAGTTTAATTTCGTAATATGAATAATTGTACATAAAATCAAATGAAAGAAAATATAATTTTCAATTAAATTTTTAATTAAATAAGGAGAGAGTTCAATAATCAAAATAATACATAATAGGTTGATATGATTAGAATTGATATATTTAATTTTATCATTTTTCATGTTTATTTTTTTAAAATAGCTTAATATATATTTTTTAAAATTGGAAATGTTTTTTCTCTTTCCGTATTATTAAAAAATTTGAAAAATTTAAAGAGAACTCGATTTTAATAATGAATCTCTCTATTTGTTTAAGAGTTAGATGCGTATGAATGTGTAGAGTGGGGTCATGGTTCCTTTGGCTGTTTTTTTTTTTTTTCGTTCTTTTTTTTGTGATGTTAGCTCGTCAAAACTATTGCTCCCTATGGTGCTTTCTTTGTTTTTCAAGCTTCATCCTTGATTATATGCCTCCTTTGGCTTAGTTCTTTTGCCTACTTTTGTAGTATGATGTGTTTTGGATGAAAAAAAGTAGGATGCTTTTTTTTTTAACAATTTTCATTATTAAACGAGTTTTTGACAGTAATATGAAAACTATGGCCCATAAAATAGCTTTTTTAAAGCTCTATTTGTACAAACCCAAAACAACATAAGCTTGGTCAAACTAGCCTTTAAAGAGTAGCTTGAATGCAAAGGAATTTAGGTCAACATTTTTTTGTTAAATTATGCCTGCCTCGAGGCATCGAGTCATTAATACGGATGCCTCGAGACAATTGCATGTTAAAATTAAATAAATAAGAATACTAAAATGGTCCCTTAAATTTTTTGCTAGGGGCAAAATAAAGTTCCTGACTATGTAAAAAGCTAATTTAGTTCCTAGATTATTTTTAAAAAATTAAAGTATTCCTTTGTAAGACTAGTTTAGTCTTGATTTAAAGAGTCTAGGACTATTTTAGTCATTATTTAAGTAGTATGTGGGCTAAATTGGCTTTAAATATAATCTATGATCATTTTGCCCCTATAAATAGTTGAGAATCCGTTTTTATTATTTTCTCAAATTAAATCATAAAATCTTTGTTATATTTAAATTAATATTCAAATTAATCTGCAACGTTTATATATTTGATTTATCCATTGATTATATTTAAAATATCAGTGTTTTTTATTATTTATTTGAAATATTGTTCAGATTTTAATATTTTCCTTTCTGCTTTAAGAAGGCTTAACTAAAGGTAGGTTTAAAACTTTGACGTAATTTAGTGACCAAACTCACACAGATACATGTAGTTTTAAAATATCAGTCCCTTTGTCACCATCAGTTGTTCATTTTCAACCCACCAAAAAAAAAGATTATAGGCGACAATAAGAGTGTCAATTACCCTGACAAAGAAGGAATGTTGCAGGGTCGATATTATTCTCAAGCAGTTCAATATTCGTCTCATCTAACATTGTGACATCTGTTGAATTTTTCCTGTCATTTCAGGGTGAAGTCAATGCTATTAAATGGGATCCAACTGGTTCTTTGTTAGCTTCATGCTCTGATGATGGAACAGCGAAGGTATTATTTGGAACTCTTCATGTTGAGATAAATAATTGCTCGCACGTAGTTCATTTCCTTGTCTTCATGCTGATTTTTTTTCTCAAATATATACATTGTTTGCTTGTATTATTTGAACATGTTAATGTTGTCCTCTCAACTAATTTTTAGTATATATCTAGCAATATTTTGTTTCAATTCTTTTAATATTGAGCCACATCATTTTATTATTAGGTTTGACCTGCCTTGACCAATGATTTTACTTGAATTTTTCATTCCTTATAAATGCACACGAGAGACTGTTTCAAGCACCTAGTAAGGATATGATTTTGGAAAATAGACTGGCTGAATTGAGATTAGTAGATGTATCAAATGTACCATTAAGGTTAGTGGTGTAAGCGAGATGAAACTGAGAAAAGTTATTATGCATTTGTGTTTCGCTTGTTTGAGTTTTGTCTGTTCAAAATCTGCCCATGTTCAATATTACTCTTTGATATTGTGTTCTTATCCTACATGTTCTAATTTGAGTCGAAGATGATACAATCATTCTATTTATCTTTTAACCAATTAATTAATCTAACAAACATCAAATTCATAATATATAATTTAAAAACACGCATACCTTGAGCAAATAACAAGTTGAACTCGGTCGAGCAATGCTTTGTGTTTAGCTCATTAAGTAAACATGCTCGAAATAATTCTTCAATATCACCTTGCTTAATTAATGAATGAATTTCATTAACCTGTATAATTATTCAGGAATTGTTTCGACTTTTTTGCTTAGTTGGATTCTTAATACTAAATTGTGTAAATCTCACTATGAAATTGAATGCACCACTGCTAGTGATTTTCTCACTTGTGGTTGATGGAGTTGATGGTAAAAGAAAACCCTGCACATCGGTGCTCAACGACGATCTCATCGTTGATCATGTATGTTGTGGTGTTAAAATGAAGTTGTGTGGTACATTCTTGGTGCCATCTTCCTTGCACTGAATGATGCACCACAATGATGCGTGCTATTTGCACATGCATGGTCAATGATGCTTGTTGTGTCGCTCCCACGGAGAGCCTGAAGTTGACTTTCAAAATTCTATATATATATATATATATGTGTGTGCGTGTGTGTGTGTGTATATATGTATATATACATATAGATGTATATATATACATATAGATGTATATATACATATAGATGTATATATATAGATGTATATATATAGATGTATATATATACATTTAGATGTATAAATATGCCTACATGTATATATATATA
>NEWO01000038.1:616950-658734 GCA_003013225.1 Phalaenopsis aphrodite | reverse complement strand
TTTCTAGTTTTATTTATTAGTTTTTAAATTTTTTGTCATGTTTAAATTGAGATGTATTGCACTGTACACTTTGTGCTATGATTCTGTGATGATCTTTATGCTATGGTGCGTCATTCGCTATTGAAAACATGTCAGTGACTACTCCATTGATATTTAATAGATGGTAGGTAGAAATGATCAATAATGGGTAACAATTGAATTTAGGTAGCAAGTGAGAATTATTACTCGACAATGAGTTGTGTTGGGCTACTAATGACAAGTTAGTTAAGATAGGCGAGTCAAAGGATTAGACCTCAAGTAAAAGATTTAATTTTTGCAACTAATGTACGAGGCTTTGAAAATTTTCTGATATGCTTATGATGTTTATGCTCCCTTATGATTGATCAAGATTAGAACAAAATGGTAGAAATCTTCTTGCATGCAACTTGTGTTTGTTGGGAAGAAGTGGGATGAGCAACTTTGTTGGTTAAGGCTTGAGTTTTAGCTTCGGTTGATTTCTATTAGAATATTTAATTTCGGTTGATTTCTATTAGAATATTTAATTTAGGAATCATTTTAGTTCTTACATATAGGCGAGCTCAGCAGGAATACTAAAATGTCCTTAAACCTAGTATAATGTCATGCCATGATTTCATAAACAAATTATAGTAGTGATGTCAAAGTTATAACATACCCTAGTAGTTTGGCTAGGGTTATGTGATAAATGGGCATAAGGTCAAGGTTGATTATGATTGTTTACAAAATAGGCTGGACTATTGTCCTTATTTTAAAAAAAGAAAATAATCAAATTAGGAGTTTGGTACAAATAATCTGACTTTATTGAAGAGATGATGAGAGTGGCATTATGGAATAGAATATGGTGAAAAATTGAAGGTGATTTAGAATTGCACAGTGGATTGTAGAAAATACATCGAATAGATAAATTTTGTGTGTAATGATTAGTAAAAAGAATTATTAGACATAAGATATTAAGGATAGAATTTTCTCAACAAGTCTGAGCAAAATATGTTTGAACAACTCATTAGCGAGAATGAATGAAAGTGAGGACTTATATAGTCATAAAAAACGGTTGAGATTTGTATTCCGGATGGTTTAAATGAATCGAGTAAATGAATTTGATGTTTTATGGATTTTGAAGGAAAAAAGAAAGGCTTGTGATTGCAAAGATGGAATTTATTCTAATAGCTTTTGAACATAATGGGTTTAATATAGTTGTGTGATCATGTGGAGGAGCCTGAATGAGCTTCGCATTTGTTCATATTCTATTCATTAAAATTTTATTTTGTTCAAACTTCTTATGTTTGTGTTGGATTTATTTTGTTCAGCTCGAATTTCAAAATTTAAGTTTTTCAAGTATTTTTAAAAAATAATCATACATGAGCAAATGCATATATAAAAGAATTTGGAATTTATTACATTTAAAGAAATCATAACAGCTACTGTAAATGAAAAAAAAGTCAAATTTTATAACCACAATAACAAATTACTATTCAAATTTTACTATCATGAAGTAATGATCTAAATTAATTTATTCATTTGATTGATTACATTTCAAGTTATCTTAATTCATTTAATAGACCAATTACTCTATTACAGTTTTTTTTATTTGCAAATCACTTTGTCCTATATCTCATATTTTGTTGTTCTGCTCTCATATCCATGCAATTCCTGAACAATTCCCTAATTCTCTATAAGTCTAATGGTGAGAGTGATAATCCGTTAGTAAATAACCTAAGCTGAAAAAAAAAAACTAGAGGTGGCCAGCTATGCATAAGAAATATGACCAATGAACATGAAATTAAATAGCATGCCTTTTAGATGAGTCGCACTAAACCTCTTAGCCATACATCTAATTAAAGAATTAGAGGCTCAGATTAAAACTTGTACGTTTTAACTCTTGTATAAAGGTTGCACATTTGCACTAGCCATGTTGATTGTTATGCCAACCATAGAAGATTGAAATACATAAATTAGGCGTCTAAGAAATTTTCTATTTTTTCATATTTCCCCCTAATCAGATTCATGATGGAATCAATTGTATTCATCGTATTTGGTTTTCTGATGATTACACTACATAAGAGCAGTCTCAAACATAAAGTAAGTTGATTTACATCAGGTTTTCACATTAATGGAAAGAATCCAACTGTTTATAAACTTCGACAAAATTGTGCAACCATGACCGTGACATTTTAAAGAGCATACTACAAGATTGCTTGTACAGATTATAACAAAACCATCTATATTATATTCTTATACTCTTTCTACTTTACATCATATTCTATATATATATATATATATATATCTTCACCAAGAATGTCAACAAATAGGCCGGGGTAGGTTGTATATATATATATATATTGTAACATATGTACATGCAAAATATATATTTTGAGAGATCCAACTTTATATCTCAAATAAACCTTCATAGATATTAAAAGTACCATCTCAAGAGATCTATATATATATATATATATATATATATATCTTCACCAAGAATGCCAACCAACAGACCAGGTACATTTTGTATATATGTAACATATGTATATGCAAAATATATATTTTGAGAGATCCAGCTATATATCTCAAATAAACTTTCATAGATATTAAAAGTACCATCTCAAGAGATCTTTGTAAATAGGTTTTCTTTCAACGTTGATTGAAAAAACAAGCAAATCTTAAGAAAACCTCTGTATATTAATATGTTCATATAACTAGCATGGTTTAAGATAATGTCGTAAATGAACTTATAAAATCCTTGAGCAAAAGTTTAATCTCATCAACAAGGCAATAAACTAGTTGTGATAAAGATGACTGATGTAAATGTGAAGCATGATAGTCGTAATTCATAATTTTTCGTCGTACATTGATTGGGGAATATATATGTTAGTAGAAGAAGAGACGAAGATGGAGGATGGAGAGTAGAGAGCGGAGAAGAAGATTTGTAGAGATAATAAAACCTTTTACCCAAGGGCATCATTGGAGCAGTAGAAAATGTTTCAGGCTTCGACAAATCATAGAGTTTGGGTTTTGTTTGCCATTTTGATTTTTTGTATGTAGAGCTAAATTCATTTTCTTGTATGTGGAGCTAAATTCATTGAATTAAATCTCAGCCATTGGATTTTATTCCAATGGTTATGATGATGACATGCTAAATTCAAGATTCTATTATACAAAACATATTTTTATTTATATTATTTCCATTCAAGCAATCAAGGGGCCAAACACAATTAAATGAGATTTTGTTTGTACTTGGCCCCCTTAATGAGTTGTTCATAAACAATTATTATTATTATTATTATTGTTACTCCGAAGTCATGAATAGGAAATAATGATTTGCAAAAATGATGTTGATGATGTAATTACTTTATTCTTTAGTGAATTTTTACTATAGAACTTCATGGTCGGGGCCAATTAAAATATTACTTTTTTACTTCTCTTGATTCGTCTAATCATGTTGTGCATGATAAGGTAGAATGTAATTATCCAATGCCACTTTTGTTCCTATTAAATCTTGCCGCATTGGTTTATATAATTACTTAGAAATTTGATGCTGAATTTATTAGGGTTACTTTCCGCCTTGGAATTATTTCTATTTCCACTTTTGTGTTTCATTCAGTCGATTAGTATATACTGAAATCAACAACAAATAGTTATCTATATTTATTTATTCCTGAATTTCAGTGCTTTTCTTTTCCATGTCTACATTACTACTCCAACAATTGTGCTGAAAAATCTATCTGCCACAGACTATCTTAAATTTTTCCTCTAATAAATCAGCGATATATTCTTTTTTTTTCTTGAAAGATGACATTTATACATTTTTTTTTTTTTTTTTCAGATATGGACCCTGAAGAATGATAAATGCTTGTATGACTTTAGGGATCACGTTAAGGTTTTTGCTCTATCTTTGAAGCCCTACTTTCTTCGCATGTCAACGACGTTGACTTCTTTAACACGTCACTGAATTGTTTCCCTCAGGAGATATATACAATTAGATGGAGCCCCACAAGCTCGGGCACGAACAACCCTAATCTGCCGCTAATACTGGCTAGGCGAGTATACAACAGTGTAGCGAATAATGCACGGAATAATTATCTACATTTTATTCATTTATGTGAAATTTCAAATCTAAAACAGAATATGAAAGTAATTGCATTGATTTGAAGTTCCACTCGTAGTCGGATATACTGGAAATTTACATAAATACCACACAATTCTTATATATTTATGTATCTAGTACATAAAGTTTGATAGTTACACTTATTACACTATGGTTTTATAAACCTATGCTTGAAAAGGTATATTTCACATTTTAAAAATTAGTAATGGTGGTAATTTTCATATGATGTTAAAGTTTTGAATGCTATGCATAACAATATGAAAAAGTTCAGATGTTAGATATGTAAATATATAAGAATTGTGTGTTATGTGTGTAAAGGCCCCTCCGGTATATTGCAAACTAGGTGTAATCCTTATATTTAGGTAACTTCTTGTCTTGGCTACCAAAAAACTTCACTTGGTTGGCTTGAATTATTTCATATGAACTATATTATTAAAAATAGGGGCATTTACATGCATACCACAGCATTCTTATGTATTTACATGTCAGACACCTAAACTTTAATATTTACATTAACAAGGCTCAAATCCTTAACATCACATCAAAAATATCATTTCACTAATTTATTAAAAGTGTGGTGCGCATGTAAATTTCCCTTAAAAATAAAATGTCAAAAACCATGGGCTCCATTTTAGGTTTGTAATTCCTTTCATATTTTTAATGTTATGCTTGATTTTCATCAAAATTTGTCATTAACTCGACATTCTTTCCTCATGCAGCGCTTCGTTTGACTCGACCATTAAGCTATGGGAGATGGATCGAGGTAGTCTTCTGCACAACCTGAATGGTCATAGGTAATGCCGACGATCTCATATTCTTTAATAATGATCCGAGTACTTAATAATATTATTAATTAAGCCATGATTCCAGCTAGGAAGATTCAAATGCATACCACTCAATTCTTAAGTATTTACATAATTAACGTCCAAACTTCAATTTTCAACATATCTTCCACCTTACCTATCCATAAAAAGGTTAAGTTTATGTGTTAGATATGTAAATACATAAGAATTTGGTGGTATGTATGTAAAATCCATGATTCCAACTAATACAAAATGGCATGACCAGGCAACCTGTATATTCTGTGGCCTTCAGTCCAAACGGTCTGTTTCTGGCCAGCGGCTCGCTCGATCAAAGCCTCCATCTATGGTCTGTGAAGGAAGGGAAGCTGATCAAAACATACAGTGGCGGTGGGGGGATTTTTGAAGTCTGCTGGAACAAAGAAGGAAACAAAATAGCTGCTTGTTTCTCTAACAACACGGTTTGCGTAATTGATTTCAGAATGTAAAATCTTTAATTGTTGTGGTTTTGTTGCAATTTCTTCAGCTTTGGTTAGGCCTAACTGTAACTTTTGTAGTAGTTTTAGCTCTCTCCAATGCAACTAAAGCTGTGTTGGATTGTAATGTTGCCTTTGTTGTTACTGAAGACAATTTATAAATCAATGTGTATTATCAATGTTGCCTTTTGAGGGCCTCATTTTACTGCTTGATGTTTGATGATATCATTAATTGTATTGATTATTTTATAGTATGGAAAAAAAAATTTGGAGAGGTAATTTTCTGGCCACATTATTTGATAGAAACCTGCTTAAAATGTGTGAATAATAAGCATTTTAGTAAAACACTAATTCAGGCTTTTTAACAGAAGATGTGAATTTACAAAATGGCCAACCAATTCTTGTGTATTTACATATGTAATACCTAAACCCCATAACACCCAAACTAATAAAAAGGGGCATTTACATGCATGCCAATATAACATCGATTATATATATATATATTGTATTCTAGAAATTTTAATGCTGTGATATTACTTCTGAGAATCATATTTATTAGTGTGATAGTTATAAAAAAAAGTTATTTTAGTTTTTAAAAAATAGGAATAATTTAACCACCACCGAAAACATGATTTCAGAATTATATATACATGTATATTAAAGATTGGCTTGAGGCTATTATATGAGAGGTGCTCTTAACCAACTGTCACAACGATCAAACCCCCAGCATTGAATGATTTAGAACTGACATAGTAGATGACAATCAAAGAATTGGGGAACCCAACACAAATATATATATATATATTCTACCAATTAAGATATGAAATATACACAATTTTATAGTATGGCATTGTATGTGAATGCCCCCTTAATAAAAAGACCCATACTTTATAATCTTATATTTACATGCCATGATATCAAAGATCTGTAAAGAAAAATAATCCATTTCTCTATATAAATATATAAACTGTTAAACCGATTTGCCATCACATTACATCAACCAAGCAGATATAATTCTCACCTCAAAATAAAATTTAATAATTATAAGTTCCATCTTTAACTCAAATCTTCTCCCAATAGTAACAACAACTTGGTCAAATAGAGTATTTGATTTGGCCAATGAATTCAGCAAAAGCACGACATTTCTCTTCCTCATATCTGACTGGAAAAAAGCTCAACAGAAAATGCACTTTAACTACTGCCACTGAGTGAAATTCCATAAATTTTCTGAGCCGTTTACATCAATATTAAAAGTACATAATCCGCTGTGGATTCCAGATGCAGTCTAAAGCAACTACTCCAATTTCTTTTCGGTCTTGCTGCCAAAATCTGGACTGTTTGAATCTCTATTTTCGTTGGCACTAATCTTAGATTCATCATACTCCAAAAACTGCACAGCACAAAAATAAATACACTTGGTTCATCATCCCAAAACTAAATTGTGTAATAACATCAAGTATGATAGAAAGTCCTATATATGTATGTATTGGCTGTTGCTTGCATTTATCTAATTCTTTAATTATCAGCTGTTCAAAATGTTATATTTGACCAATATTAATGATTTCTCACTTTCCATTGGGAAGTTTACCAAACATCCATATTGCCAGAGTTAATATGTGTTATTTGAACCAGCGCCCTCACGGTAAGAAACTACAACCTCAACCACTATGTAATGAATAAGCGCACTTCAGGTGAGTCAGTTAGAGAAGGTTCCTCTAACCTATTAAATGTTCATTCAACAACAGTCTGTCTGACCTCTAATACAATCATTTAGCCTCAATCTATGTACATATAAACTACTACACCTTGTATCACTTTGATTATGCATTGATATGATTGTGATCCATATGAACTCGCCATCTTTATAAGCTAATTGGTGAAGTCAGAGAGAGAGAGAGAGTGTGTGTGTGTGTCATTTATTTATTTTAGCAATTAAATATATAACACCCAATTCTTACATATGTATGCACCTAACACTTTAATTTTACTTTTTATATTTATAGCACTCAAATATTTCGTATCATATAAAAATATCACTATTTTGATTTTTAAAAAGTGAAAAGCATTTTTTAAGGCATAGAAAATATATAAGATATGTAAATACATAAGAATTAAGCGGTGATCTCATCCTTCCTAAAATTTACAAAGCAAACTTCACCAAAGAACCTAACCACTATCTCCACCATTATTCTCTCCCACACACAAAGCATGATATGTCAAATAGTCTTCCATGGCTTTACCTGTATAACTTTAGTCATGGGGGAATTTACATACATAACTCCTAATTGTTATGTATTTACATATCTAACAGCTAAACTTTGCTTTTTTACATTTTTGCTACCTAAATCTTTCATATCACATCAAAATACCACCGCATTAACTTCTAAAGGGTGGAATACACATTTTCATGCACAGGGATGTCTAAGTGTTAGATATTTAAATACAAGTGGTATTTATGTAAATTTTCTTTTTTTCATATCATACCACAGCTTAAAAACATGAAGGAAAAATTACATTCATAACTCCTAATTGTTATGTATTTACATATCTAACAGCTAAACTTTGCTTTTTTACATTTTTGCTACCTAAATCTTTCATATCACATCAAAATACCACCGCATTAACTTCTAAAGGGTGGAATACACATTTTCATGCACAGGGATGTCTAAGTGTTAGATATTTAAATACAAGTGGTATTTATGTAAATTTTCTTTTTTTCATATCATACCACAGCTTAAAAACATGAAGGAAAAATTACATTCATAACTCCTAATTGTTATGTATTTACATATCTAACAGCTAAACTTTGCTTTTTTACATTTTTGCTACCTAAATCTTTCATATCACATCAAAATACCACCGCATTAACTTCTAAAGGGTGGAATACACATTTTCATGCACAGGGATGTCTAAGTGTTAGATATTTAAATACAAGTGGTATTTATGTAAATTTTCTTTTTTTCATATCATACCACAGCTTAAAAACATGAAGGAAAAATTACATTCATACCACACAATTCTTATATATTTACATATCTCACCTCAAATTTGATAATTACACTTATAACACTTACTTTTTATAAATCTATGCATGAAAAGATGTAATTCACTTTAAAAAGTTAACAATTATGATATTTTTATGTATTAAAGTTTTAATTGTTATAAATGTTTAGATATGTGAATGCATAAGAATTGTGGTATGTAATTACATGCCCCAAAAATCAATTTATCCCTAAACACTACCGGATAAGGATGGATGAATAGCAAAAAAATAAAAAGAATAAACATGCAAAAATGCAGGATTAATGAGCTTGCTTTACCAAAAAAAAAAAAAAGACATGTAATTCGAGTAATTAAAGAACAAACCGGCTTCACTTCACCATGCCATATGCAATGAACTGCTACAAACCCAACCACACAAGGAACTATATAGAGGAGAGCAGGCTGCAGATTGCAGAGAATAAGACACATGGGTAAGGATTGAAACAGAAATGCTATCGAAATAAAACATACCGAGAAAAGTCTCAAAATGGTTCCTTGCAATGGGGCATTTTAGTCCCAGAGTCAATAAAAGCGTCAATTTAACCCCCTATACTCTTTTAATGGAGGCTTACTTATGGGGACTAATATCACAATTTTATACTCTGAGATTAAAACGATAATGTAAATAGTCAGGGGACTATCTTGGCACTTTACTCGAACTGTATAAAGCTCCAAGAACTCACCTGTGCAGCCTGAAACCAGTTCATCACAACTATTGTGAGAACCAGACCAACAGTGTAGCCAAGAAAAGCACTGTTAAAATAACGATTTTGTTTGCCCCTCGTGACATCAAAACGCAAAGCCAAAGCGACAAAAATACCTGCAAGCAAATTTGAGCAAAAAATGATAATGTGGAAGGACAGAGAAGAACTAAACAAGAAATGGAATACCAAATATATGGATAGCAAGAGTACAGCTGAAGATAATACCAAATATTTAAATGCTAATTAAGAATAGGGGCATTCACATACATACCAAAAAATTCTTATGGATATACATATCTAACACCAAAACATTCATATATATATATATATATAAATATATATATATATATATATATATATATATATATATATGCATACCACTCAATTCTTTAATATCACATCAAAAATACCACCATCACTATCTAGTTAAAGTGAAACACACTTTTTCGTGCTTAAACTTATGACACGATAGTGTTTTAAGTGTAAATATCAAATTTTGGATGTTAGATATGTAATATAAGAATTGTGTAGTGTAAATTTCCCTCAAGAAAAAAACTCCCACCAGGTATTACAATATCACCAAGGCCAAGCATGGAGAAGGGTCTTGCAGAATCTGAAGTTGGAAAAAGAAGCTGCAGAAATAGAACATCGCTTAGAAGCAGGATTTGAAGAATCCAACATTTTTCATGATTTATCACAATAAAAGGACTAACCTTTATGGGAGCATCGAACGATTTAGCCACGCTAACCATCACTGGAGTAAAGAACACCCAGAATATGTCATAAACAAAAAGACCAGACTGCAGGAAAGATTAAAGCCAATCAACCATACGATTATTAAATGAATGTAAGGAAAAACTAATATATGTTTCATAATATGAACAGAATATGGCATTTTTCTTTTCTTGAAAGATACCGCTTTACTAACTTTTTAAAAGCGCAATGCACCTTTTCATATAGAGGTAAATTGTTATGAATGTCTGAATCAAAGTTTAGGTGTTACGTATGCAAATACATAAGAATTGTGTCGTAGGTATTGGTAGGTATGTAAATCTTCAAAAAAATAGTATAAAAATTTTGTCCATGCCTTATGAATTATGCAGCAAACCTTATCACAGCAGAAAATGTAAAACTATCTAAGAGTGAATTTAGATAGTTTTCAAGAGCTTTTACAAACCACCGTCCCATCGCTGTTTGGCTATGACATTCTAACTTGTTTTAAAAAAATTGTGTGGTGAGAAGCTTTTCACAATAGCATTTTACGGTTTTCTTTCATAAAAGTTATCTCACCTTTTTTCTAGGAAAAAATATATAATATTCAAAAGATTTTACAGTTTTTTTTCCAAAAAAAAATGCATTACTTTTATTGAGCTGCAGCACCCTGAGAATGTAATTAATGGTTTAACATGTGAATAATTTTGCATAAGTCGAAGCAATTTCTCTAATGCAAGAACTCTAATATTTTCTGATGCCATGAACATCATCATACTAACCCTACCAACAAGTTTGAGTTGGCTTTATCGAGTGTTGAAATGAATTTGTCAGTGTTTGTACACAATTTTGAGTCAAGTTATCTTTCATCTATCCTTTTTACATCTATATTTTTCCTTCATTTTCCCAGGAAATTCTTGATACCGGTATAGAAAACGTGAAAAGCAATCAAGTATGACTTAAAGTGTAGCCTCTAAACAAAACAAGAACTAAAATTTCATAAATATAGCGCATAACTGCCAAGCTCATAACTTTTTACATCTATATTTTTACTTCATTTTCCCTGGAAATTCTTGATGCCGGTATAGAAAAAGTGAAAAAGCAATCAAGTATGATGTAAAGTGTAGCATCTAAGAACTAAAATTTCATGAATATAGCGCACAACTGCCAAGCTCATAACTTTTAACATCTATATTTATTCTTCATTTTCCATGGAAATTCTTGATGCCGGTATAGAAAAAGTGAAAAAGCAATCAAGTATGATGTAAAACACTAAAATTTCATGAATATAGCGCACAACCGCCAAGCTCATAACTTAAGAAAAACATCATATGTAACTTCAGTGGTCTAAATAATGTATTTTCCTCACCAGAAGTATAGCGCCGGTTTTAAATGAGCCCAAAGATAGCATCTCAATTCCCTGAAAAAAAAAATAAAAAAGAGCATGGCAATGTATAAGTATGAACGTAAGCAAGCATTCAAAAATAGGGGGTAAAATATGAAGCTAAAGCTGGTTTCTTTGATTAATATTTCTTAGAGTTTGTTTCAGACTGCTATAGTTTTTTGTATGAAGCTGTGGTGAGGAAATCGATTTTTTAGAAGGCTACAATGAGATTTATAAATATTTATCTATTCCATAAAGCAAGAAAATAGCTTTCTTACAACTACTGCACATTAACAATCTTATTACAAAAAAATAGTTTTCAACCACAAAAACATCTAGAAAGCAACGGTTACCCAAATAGAACTATGATTGCAGTAACTAAAAGTTCTCACAAGCAATATATATACTGTATTTTTTTTGTATTAGTTATCAAGTTTCTTACAAATTATATCTAAAATGAAGGATCAATTTATACTCCATTAGCTGAAAGTATAATTTAATTGCTAGAACTCTTAAAGTTTGAAAAGTTTAAATAATAGAGAAACTTACAGAACAAATAGGGCTAAAAGGATTAATAAGAGATTGAGTTCATGAAATATGAACTGCAATTTGATTGGTTGTATATTAGCAATTATTAGACAATATCATTCAAAGTGATACTTCAAATGATAAGTTCGAGTAAAATGGATTTATTATACAAACAAACCAAGATATATAAATTAGGACGTCTTTAAAAGTTTAAGTTGACAAAATAAAATGAAGTGCCTTAGGATGCATGAATGAAACTTCAATTAAATTGAAAGATAAATTTTATGAAATTATAAACCAATCAAGCAATGTGGACTATGTGCTAGGCAACGAAGAAAAGTCTCAAATAACCTTATTTGAGTGAGGTAAAATGAAAAGACTAAAATTGAATGCCTTGTAAGGATCAAGTGAGGAACTATCTTAATTTGGAAAAACGAAAGGTTGAAGAAGTGCACAAAAAAAAAAAAGGACTTTGATGGCTTGTGGACGGATGCACCTTATATTTAAAGTGAAAGAAATAGGCAAAATAAAGATAAATCATAAGTCATACAGCTAGAGCAGTACAATACAGACAAGCATCTTAAGATGAAATAAACAAGAATAATCTAGCAGGGGATTCACCAAAATGACCACAAATATTTGAAATAGAAAAATAAATTTGGCCCAAAGAACATTTTTGGATTGCAAAAATAAATATTAAAGAAAGAATACTGCCAAAATAGATAGTCTAATGTGCCTAAAGTGGCCTAAACTCTTTTCTTAATTATATTTAGTGTCGTAGGAAGCAAAAAGGGAGTATGAGTTTTTAGTTTGTGTTTGTATAGTGAGTGTATGCAATAAGCACGATGTACTGTGGCAAGCATCGGGGAGTACAGTTTGCCAAAGCGCAAAACTTTTGAAATGATTGATAATATTATATATAGCAAATATTAGTCGCATAATGTTGTACAATTACCAAGAAAGGGGAAAAAACATTGATACACCTAAAAATAAAACAAGGAATATTTTGTGGAAAAATAGTTTCATAGAATACTATCACCTTTCTTCCTTTCTTCAAAATGTGACGGGGTAAATTGCTTGTTAACCAAAATTGGCCATATGTGTAATTCATATGATGCACCTAAAATCTAAACTTATAAATACTATCCACCTTGTCAGCCCCAAGAGAAAACTCTTAGAATAACTCAACCGCCTTCCAAAATTTGCAAACATAACAAAATAAGCCACTCACTGGGTTTATTTAGTAGTAGGCCCATGATAACAGCGAGTGGGCCTTACGAACATAAGGATGAGCACCACAATGCCGGAAACACTCCACCCAGGGCCACTAACTGGTGCCATTAGCCTACCAAGGTATTGCATCAATTTCCGTAGCCCCAATAATAATAGTCTCCCCCAAGGCATTGCAATGCCTCAAGCAGCCCCTACGTGAGGATTATTGTCAAGGGCTGAGTTAAAAAAAAAATTAGTGAGGTTACAAATTGATGGTTAAAAATATGTATTTTCAAAATATGTAACTATAAAAATTTTCGTTGCACCTTTAATTTTCAGTCAATTGGCATTACTTTAAGAAAAAAATAAGTACGATAAATACTCAAATTTCACTTTAAAGAAACAAAAAAAAAATCATCTATCTATATATCAATCGCAATGAGGACATAAATATCCTTGGTTTCATCATTTATTATTTTTAAATGAAATGATTATTTAAAACAGTTGAGTTTGTTATGCTGAAAATGTGTTGATCTGTTGCAGTGTTAATAAAATGTTCTGAATACATGTCATTAAGCATTATAATTTTGTCCTCTGTTATTTGATGTTTTTGATCTGCCTCTTATTGCTTAAACTAACAAAAACAAAATAACATGGAAAAATAATTCATTAATAAGGCAGCAAAATTATATTATGATTTAATATGTGAAAAAGTCAAGTTTGACCCTTCAAACGCTAGCCTGATATGATCAACTAATGATCGAACAACACTGACTAGTAGCACATAACTATTTGATGATGGCCCCTCTCCTTTGACCTCTATTGAGTTAACTTCACCAAGCCAAGCCACATAAGTGAATGCAACCAACATAAAGGAGGCACTCTCCCTTTTTATCTCCCTCCCAACTGCCACAAAAAATACATGGCGGTCCCGCTCCTCTACTACAACGGGATATGCCAGTGAGACTAAGGTCTCGATCTCCACCTAGTTCCCATAGGAAGCGTGTGAAGGCCTTGCTACTCTTCAATCTACTTATAGTGGTGATGCCAAGAAAAATTAAGGGCGAATTATGAGTCTAGGAGTGATGATGGGTGGGGGAAGGGCTGTAAATGCACACTTAGGGGTCTGTTTGGGGCAGTTGCAGCTTATCCAGTAGTTGATCTGTATAAGCAGTAATGTCTGTTTGGTTTGTGCTTTTGAAAAACAGTTAATTCTGGATAAATGATCATTCTGCCCCTGTTTTGGATAAGTTGTTTGGTTGTTTAGTTTATGCATTTCGAAAACAACTGATTTGCAAATTAATATTTCAAATAAGAGGAAATATCACTGGTAAAGGTTATAAATAAAGCTCATTTTCAGCTCATTTGAGAGGTTTTTTCTACAAATGAAAGATCTCTGAAGAAATGTTCAACAACAATTTACCTAGATGATTGTCTTGCTGCATACAACAATAGTAATTGTGTCACTCATCATCCTTTTTCGATGGGACAACAGTCGTCATTTGTCCACAATGCTCCCTAAAATCTAAAGAAAAGGGTACTAGAGACAAATTGTTCATCTTATCAAAGGAAATAATCAACCTAACCAACACAAACTCTTGCTACATTTATAACTTTCATTAAATGATTAACCTTGGGGCCTTTGACATAAATTATGTTGACTAAGAGCAATAATATAAATGTCACTTATGTACTAATTTTTCTACCAAATAATATATTTTTACAATTAGGCAAGGCCCATTAAGTTTTCCCAACAAAATTTTACTAAATAAAAAAATATTCTTGCTCTTTGAACGTGCTAAGAAGCTCTAAGTAATGGAGAAGAATGTTTTGAAATTCTACCTTGATGTGCAAATCAATATGCTCAAGGAACTTTGCTCAATTGCATAGAGAAAGCATGGATCAACCATAAGCTGCCAAAGACAAGCAATATGAAGAATTCACAGACAAAGCATTGATCAAATATCTGAACTTTGCTCAATTGCTCGTTTTGTTTACATATTGAAAAATGATATTTTCATATTTTACTTCAACATCTTCTTTCATATTTTTCATAATGAAGTATGAAACTTTGCTCAATTGAAAGGGGCAATTACATAAACACCACCCGATCCCTACAGAGGTCATACAATGAAACAAGATCCACGGAGGTCATACAATGAAACAAGATCCACGGAGGTCATACAGTGAAAAAAAAAATGTTAGGATCTTACATTTAACAAAGGTCAATTACATAGACACCACCCAATTATAAATCTAACACCTAAATAGACTCCACAAAATGCTATGATACAGGAAGGTCATATAGTGAAAGAAGATCCGATCGACAAGATCCGATCAAAAAAATAGGTAAGATCTTACATTCAAATAATTGTTGCAATATGCTTAGTGATAGCAAAAAATAAATAAATAAATAAAAATGTGTAGAGCTCTGAGACAAAGAAAGGGCGCAGGTTCAGTTTTTCGATCGCATACCCGCCATCACAAAGTCCCAGCTCGTTTCCACAGCATTGACTTCAGTGAGCGTAATGGATGTTTTAAGGGTGTGGCCATCGAAATTATTTACGACCTAGGATGTGGTGCATCGCTTGCCTGCGTAAACTTCCTCCATCTATTTCGCTACAAGCACCATAGGGAGTTCTTTATTGCGGTTGGGGACATGCATAAAAAAAAGAGGAGAACATCCGAACGAGAATGCCGACGAAGGAGGAAAAAAAGGGTTATACATGTCGAGAATAGATTGTCGAAGAAGAGGAGCGTCTAGGGCAGAGAAGGCAAACGACGGCAGATGCGAAAACGATCTCCTAGATGCAAAAAAGGGCATGGGAGTAAAACGCAGCAAACGAAGGTGGCCCGTGAGTAACATCCCGCAGTCCGCGTGTTTCCTAAACAATAAACGTCGTTTTGAAATAAGTCGACAAAACATGCGAATCAAATATCATGGAGGCGTTATTAAAATGTCGTCTGCAGTTTTAAGCCGCCCCAAACGGGCTCTTAATTTAAGCCCGTTGTGACGATGGCTAAGAAGAAGCAGGGAATATATGGGATTTGAAAACCAAAAAAATTATTAAACTAATATATAAGCCAATGAATGATGGGTTTATACATTTTCAAATAGCATCTTCGTTGGGCTATAATGATCTTAAGCAACCCCCGAGCTACAACCCATGTAGGCTTATTGTACCTTAGGTATTGCTTAGCCGTGAACAATTTTGATATGTCGGGTAAGGGAGTAAAGAATGATTCAACTAACATTGTCTAGCAATTATATGAAAGTAAAATTGCTCCATGAAAGTTCTAAATCACAAATTAGTACAAAATGTTATGCTTTCAAATAAAATTGGATTTCAAACAATTAAGCATTCTAAATAATAGTTCCATTAAGCATAAGGATAAAATGATATCAAGCCAAACAAAAAAAAAAAAAGAGAAAAAATAGTTCAAGGGAAAAGGCAAGAATGTGCATAAAAAGATACTATAATTTATTGCAAAGGTGGTGATTATCTATTTGTGCAAGAAAACAAATCATGAACCCTATAAAGTAGGAGAGAAGCAAACCTGAATGCAGAATGAAATTCCCAAGACATTGTTTGCTAACCAATGCTTTCGAGAAGCGTACCAAGCACAGAAAAATGTTCCAGGAATGGAGGAAACTATCTGAGACCTGGTGAATTCTACTGTAACAGCTGCACAAAAGCAGAAGAAAACATAATCAGAACATCAAGTAACAAAGTCCTGGTGAAGAAAACCAGAAGAAAACAAAATCACAGCATTAAGTAAATATGTTCACATGTCTTTTATTGATGGAACTAAGCTTTCGTACGAGTGGAGGAAAAAAAATGTCTACAAACGAGTTTAGGGGTAAATAAAAGAAAATGTACAAGAATTGTTGGATAAAAACTAAGATTATATATATATATATATATAAGATTATAATTTTGTTTAAAAAAAGGTAAACAAGTAATAATAACGCAGAGTTAAGAATTTAGGAGAAGTCACTAGTCCACCCTGCTATAACATGAGTTTGCATAAACTAGAAGTATATGATAAACAATAGAATAATTAAGACGAGTAAAATCATCACTTAGCAAAATTAAATAGGAAAAAAAATAGAATACTTTAATCATGGGCAGAGCTATAGTGGGGAACATGCCCTCACTGATCAATCCCAAAAATGATAAAATTGTAGCCCAAACCGAACAAGAGCTCATTTATCTTCAGGTTGGCTCGAGTGAGCCCAGCTTAACTATAAATAAATTATGACTTAATATTTATAATCAGAAATAAAATTTTTAAATAGAATAAAATTAATTAAATCTATCATAACCTTTCAATCTTCAAGCTCACAAAACGCTCTACATTTTTTAAGCATTCAACTGTGCTATTCAATTTAAAGAATAGAAATATATAGTCTCTTTCCAAATGTGGGATTACAAAGTGCAAGAAACTTTCACTTTCATGCGTCAAACTTCACATTAAAGTTTAATAGGGGCGTTTATATACATACCACCCAATTCCTATGTATCTACATATCTACACCTAAACCATATTTTTTACATTTATACCACCTAAATCTTTCATATCACATAAAAAATATAAGTTAAAATTGTAGTTTAGGTGTAGGTAAACCATCCTAAATAATAATAAACATAAAAAAGAAACGGCTTGCACAAAGTTTTCATATTTTAAATTTTTTTTTATAATTTCGTTTTGCTTTCTCCCAAAGTATGTTTGTATTAAATAAAATTTTTTTTTTTAGAAATTTGAGCAAATTTAATTATTTTCATTATAGTAAAATATAAGAAGTATTTTAATTTTAAATTAATATTTAATCTTATTTTATTTAAATTATATCATATTTTAAATTATAATTTATAGTAAGTTTTAAGTCAATATCGAGATTTAATAGAGCAGCTTAACGAGCTTGTTCATGAGCTATAAATATAATTATTTTTTTATTTGTTAAATTTGTTTTTTTATATGTTTTTAGTTAATAATATAAAAAGGTAATTTAATTTTAAGCTCACTTTTATTTAGTGTTTTACAATATTAATAAGAGAATTAATTTATAACACTTATATATTTAAAAATATACAACAACAAGTCTTTATCCCACCAAGTGGGGTGGGCTACATGAATTTTATTTCTCCATTGTGTCCTATTGAGTATCATATTTTCATTTAATTTTAATAAATTAAGATCATTTTTTATACAATATGCCCGCCACTACCTTTCTTAAAATAACTCGAATCCAAAACATCTATTATCTTAGCAGGATCATCAGATGATCAACGTTTAATGTGACCAAACCATCTAAGACAATTCTCTGCTTGCCTGCCACTGGAGCTACACCAACCATTTGGCGGATGCATTCGTTTGGTATTTTGTCTGTAAGTGTCAAGTCATCCTAAGCATTCTCATCTCAGCAACACGTAACTTAGTTTTATGCTTCTCTTTTATAGGCCAGCGTTAGGGCGCCATAAAGCATTGCATGTCTCACCACCATCTTATAAAATTTTCCTTTAAGCCTAAGCAGTGCTTTTCTATCGCACAAAAGACCCAATGCATTCCTCAACTTCAACCAACCAACTTGAATTCTACTAATAACATCACCATCTATATCACCATCACTTTGAGCAATAGACCCGAGATATCTAAAATGCTCCCACCTTTTAATGATTTGAACACTCATTGTTACAACTCTGTCACTAGATCTACTATTACTAAAACTATATTCCATTTATTTAGTCTTAAATCTACACAAACAAAGGCCTTTATACTCCAATGTAGACCTTGATAATTCAAGTTTTTCCTTAACACATTATCTAATCTTATCCACAAGAAGGATATCATCAACGAAAAGCATACACCAAAGTATGTAATCCAACTGAAATAAGAAAATACTTTGTCAATTCTCATTTTGTTCGAACACAAGTAACAACTCTAATATACATATCTTTAATGACTTGAATATGAGTCATTAACACCTTTTTTTTTCTATAACTCTCCAAAGAATTTCTCTAGGAACCTTACCGTAAGCTTTTTCTACATCAATAAAAATCATATGTAGATTTTCCTTATTCTCATTGTACTCCATCAAACCTCTCAATAAATGTATAGCTTCCACAGTAGACTTGTCCGTCATAAATCCAAACTGATTATAAAAAATCTCAGTATCACATCCTAATATATGTTTAATTACTCCATCCCATAATTTTAATGTATGACAAATTAACTTAATTCCTCTATAAATTGCACACTCTTGTGAATCAAGTGCTACTCTCTCTCTACTCTTGAGGCATATTTTTAGTTTTTAAAATACTGAGTTTAGTAAGCAAAGAAACTCCCAAATCGCCTAAATATCTCAACAGTTCAATTGGAATATCATTAGGTCCTACTAATTTTGCACCCTTTGTATTCTTTAAAGTCTCATCAACTTCCTTCTTACTAATGCGATGGTAAAAATTAATAATGTTATTATTGATAACGATATTAAGATCGCTAGGGTCGAACGTATTTTGAAAAACTTCATTGAAAAGTTTATCAAAATATCTCGCCCACTTATGTTGAATATCTTCCTCTAAGATTATTAGATAGTATTATAAATAAAAATGTGTAGCATGTGCATTTAAATAAATTCATAATTCTATTGGGTTTAAAAAATTTTAAGGAGATTTCATGTTATAATATCTAATAAAATGATTATATGATTCATAATAAAATAATTATTATATTATAATTATTTCAAATAATATTTTTATATTTTTTGTTAGTATCTTTTATAAATTTTATGTTAGAATTAAAAAAAAATAATAGTTATCCTTAAAATTATTATACTGTGCCCCATCAAATAAAATTTTGGTTTCACCCCTATTTATAATATTAGGGACATCATCCAACACTTGAAACATAAGAACTTGAGAAAAATAATAAAGCGAACTAAACTCTTTGATGGAAATCTCTTCATCGTTAGACAAGAGTGCTCAAGTGCTGTTGATTAGGTAAATTAAAGTTTTAGATGAATATAAAAGGGCCCAAAACAGTATAAGACATTCATAAAAATCAAAAACTAAACCCAAAGGGTCACATTGTTTATAATGGGTTAAAATACAAATATGGGAATATTCAAGTGGAAGGAAACAAACCATAATCATAAACTTCATTCAAACTCTCTAGGTTGGCATTATAAATCCTTATTTTCCATTCTTTCCCATTAAGTATCGTGTGAGGTGCTAAACCCATTCTCCGCATCTCATTTTGAATAATAATGTAACAATGCAACCTTATATACGCTTGATTTTCTTCCTAATGCTAAGACAATATTTTTATTGACTTCTCTAGCAAGTACATATTCATATGCCCAAACCGCCTAAAAGTCTAGTTTTGATTTTCTTATATTCAATAGATGCCATTGCACCCTTTCTTACAATATAATAATTATTTAATTTATCCATCATAGCTTTGCCACACATCTATCTTAATATTGTTATTTCCAATGCTCTCAACTTCGATATAAATGACTTATTTATAACCCAATATTTTGATTCATATTACATCAACACTTAACTGAGGTTTTGGAAATTTTAGTTTTTAGCCTCCATGATATCCTCTTATCTCTACGGTTCTTATTTTAACTTCAGATGTTATATGCTCATCCGATCTTCTATTAATCAATATAATAGATCAAATATTAAACCTTTTAAAACTAACCATCATCTTTATCTTCTAACACATGAATGATAATTGTTAAAATCACAGTCACTAAAAATTATATAACTCTTAGTCCTCTATTTTTTGAGCATTTACTCCATTATACTAGACCCTTATTTCAATTAATATCTCACAAATTAAAACCATAACATTGATACACAAGGCACATTGTGAATACATTCAATAAACATCTCTATAATCAATATATCTTTGACATAATTAAAACACCAGAGTCAGCCTCCAAATAATTCTAACATTAGTTAAGGTTCAATCACATTCATCTTTAATAAAGTCAATATATATTTGGCATGAACCTTTTTGACTTCAAGTACAACAAATCAATTCCAATGGTACTCAATAATATGATTTCTGAAGATTAATAATAATCATTTGAAGATTATTTCTTCTTTCTCTATACTTCTCATGCAAAAGTAATTTTCATGGTAGAATTTTCTAGCATGAAACCAAATCAGTTATCCAAAATTAATATAATATTTTCAAACCAACATTCAGTACTCTCTCCTATAGTTTCATAAGATGACTCACAAAATTGATTTCTCTATATTAGCATGCTCTTAAATGTTGCTCTTATTCTTGAATAATAATATCAAAATCATCTCAATGACACCTACAACAATAACAACAACAAACGTTTATCCCAGTACATGAAACATTTTTCTCCATTGTATCCTATTGAATGTCATATTTTCATTTAATTCTAAGAAATTAAGAAACTGCAAGTTCCCAAACAATGTAAATACAAGGTAGCACCCTTCATTGGTTTCGTAAGAAATTGTTGGATAAAACATATTCATAATTTCATTTAATTCACAATCAAAAGTTTCATCCATGGACTAAACAGAGTTTTATTAGTCAAAACCATCTTATGCAATGGATTCCATCCACAGCTTAACTTGATAAAATGTAAGAAAAAAGAAGAAAATTTATCGACATGAAGCATGCATGTTATCAAGGAAAAAAATAAAATAAAATGCATTAGAAAACGGTGCATACATACAACGAAAATAAGGAGCATGCCAAATAATGAGATCCTCATTCCAATGTTTTGGAAGAAACCGCTTAATTGAAGGCAATAATGTCGCTCTGCAATATAGAATGTCAAAATCAAATAAGTAAACCAAAATAATACCAGATCAATAGACATGGTTTTAATCAAAAGATTCCGAGACTACTACAGTTTAAATAAATGATTAGATATTGTTTTTTCATGAACCGAAGACATACGAAAGAGCGATGATCCCAAGCACAAAAAAGTAACATGTGAGTACAGCATTGACCAAGTCTTTTGACAAAAACTTGAAGAGTAAAAACAATGACAGGAGCACTGCACTGCCAACTAGGGGGAAGCGCATTGCATGTTCATTTGACATTGTTTCCTGCATGATTATAATGGATCTTTATAGAAAAATACAGCAAATAAATGCTAAAAGTACTAAAAAAACAAAATATAAAAGCAAGATCCTTTGAGGATATTAATTTCACTCACAGATGGTGGTGTGGGTTTGACTGATCTGTAGCACCCAACATATACAGTCAAGCAAGCTGACAATATTACATTTATATTTGGATTTACCTTAATGAAAAGTGGTGCCAAAGTCAGACCTGTAGAATAATAAGCATGAGTCAACGTAGGCTCCTATTACGTAATCAAGCTTAACAATTTTTTTTCAAGTTAAGCATGTCATTCTAAATTTGTAGTGGAACAAGAAACTATAGCCACTGAAAATCCTAAAATAGGAAACGGATTTCCGGAAAAGAGCTTCATTCTGAGAACAAATTCATGCAAGTGCTGCTACATAATCTACAGTTATTCAAATTCTGACTCATGCATTAACATGAAAATTGGAAAGTTCAGAGATGATTTGCTAGGGACATCCATATAACCTGCCTATTGAATCAAATAATACAAAATTTGCATATTCAACATAGTAAAATAGTTTTGCAGACTGGAAAAAGCTCATTCGCTCTAAATATTAAAATCAAATATAATTGAACACCATAATTATTGTTCTTCAAAAGTTGCAAATTTTACCTAAAAGAGCCACATTTGCTGCACGCTCATGGTTCTTCATTGTCAGGGATTGATGTGTAACAAAACCAAACTAAATAATAAGTTATATTGTGACAATACTGCATCAGCTGATTGAAACTTTTATTATTGTAAGGATTTCAACTTCCTTTCACTGTTTCAAGCAGGATCAGGGACTACAGCCCTCCTCCCACCTAAAGCCCTGCAAGCCAGAATCAAATAGACAGACATTAACATAACTATAAACATAAGAAACCAACAAGCGTATCACACTGAATGCAGATCAACAAGCATTAAAATTTTGATAATTGTCAGTATGCGGGAACAGATAAAACAATTCGAGATTAATAGAACAAACTAGATCCCCTCCAACATTATCGCCCAGCATAAGAAACGATAGCGAGCAAATATGACATCGGAGAGCGAGTAATTGATCGAAATGGTAAATAAGAAAAACGAATCTAAATAACTAGGGGTAAATAGGAGAAAAACATCAAAATTTCTCATACAAAAAATATGAAAGTTTTAACTTTTGATCAAGCCAAAGACAACCGCATTCATCCTCAAAATAATCCGTCAATCACACCCCCGAAACCCTAATCGTCTCGCATTTAACCTTGATCCCGATCTATCATACACGTCGGTAAGGAATGAATAAAACCCTAGATCAGTTACTAGAGCGGCAGCGAAAAGAGGGCAGTAAGAAATCAAGGAAGAGTGAGAACCCCGAGGATTCGGCGGCGATAAAGAATGTCGGGATATCTGTCACTGGGGAAAACCTAGATCGGTTAGTTGCTCTTCCTTCTCTCGCCTCGCCGGCCGCGCTGCTCAAAGACCTGCACGTGCCGTGTCAACACCGATAAGCATTCCACACCTTTTTCGCACGTGTATAGCTTTTTCATCCGAGCCAGCTCAAATTAATAATTTCATGGAGTTCTAACTCAAACTTAAGTTTAAGCCTATTAATTTGAGCCGACTCAAGTGCCAACTTATTTATTAGAAAGGAGAAAAGTAATATCAATTTTAATTTGTGTTATAATAAAATGATAAATATAATGAGCATGCCACCACTCTGACCTTTGCTGCTTCAAACGTCATCACAGTTCACCGCTACATATTATATGACCAAATATGATACATGTGGTCCACATGTCATTCAAATTTTGAATTCAATCTATGTGGTATATGGATGTCATCGCAACTCAGTAGTCGTCATTATGACATACATGACCTACGAACTACGCGACCCATAGTTCGTGCAGCTCCCGACCCAAGCCCTACGGCCTATGGAAGTCATCATAGGTCGTCATTGCAGCCTATGTGGTTCATAACTCATGCAAATTTCTACCTCGGTCTCCATGGTATGAAAATGTCATCACTGCTCGACACTTTAACCCATGTGACCAAAACGACATACTTGGTCCATACTTCGTGCAACTCCTAGCTCTGGCTTATATGATCCACGTATATCATCATGGCTCATTGTTGCAGCTTATGTGACCAATCATGACCTACGTGTTCCACATCTTATGCAGTTATCAACTTTGACATCTGCGGCTTACATATGTCATCACAACTCACTGCTACAACCTATGAGATCAACTACAATCTAAATGGTTCATAGCTCGTGCAATTTTTTACTTTGTTTCTTATGGTCTACGGACATTATCACAGCTTACTATTAGTGCGAATGTGACCAACTGTGCACTAAGCGATCCATGAATAGTGCAACCCATGACTCGAGCACCTATGGCTTACAAGCGTCAACACACCTCACTAATACGGCCTACGCAATCGACAAGCTCATGCAGCTCCCAACTCCAGCCCTTATGACCTACAAGTATCATCCCAACTCACCACTACGACATATGTGTCTAACTACGAGTTATGTGGCTCATAACTTCTACAACTTTCTACTATGGTTTCTGCAACCAAATGACTCTTCTGAAGCAACGATCTGCACCTCATGAGACCGGCTATCAACATAGCTTGATTTCAACTATGACCTATACAACAAGTTGTCGCCATAGCCACCGTTCACAACATTCATGTCAAGCTACGAATTTCATAACAATCTGCTACGACTCTCACAGTTTGGCTAGCACCGATAACTGCATTCATTATGACTATATTACAGTTCTTATCAATGAACCGTTGTTGTTCATTTGAAATGATCAACTTTATCACTCTGTGTTTCTCAATTTAGAAGAAAAATGAACATGTGCATTCACTATTCACGGTTAAAATTTTTAATCATGATAGAATATGTGTTTTTTTTTTCTATTTTTAGAGCTTTTTACATAAAATTTTGAGGTGTCTCTTTATATTTAATTTAATTGCCTGAGTGTGAGTTGAGTCTTCGTGCAACGCTAAAATGATAATTCATCATGTTACCGATGCGAAACAACTGTTATGCATCACACGTATTTACATATTCAATATCTAAACTTAAATTTTTACATATATGCTAGAATTTACATGCACGAAAACAAAATGTGTTTTCACCTTTTTTAAGTGAAAATAGTATTTATTTTAAATGTTATGCAAAAATTTTGGGCCGTGTAAATGATAGAACGAAAATTTAGGTGTTTAGATATGTAAATACATACATATTAGGTGTTAGGTATGTAAATGCCTCTATTGTTAAATAGAAAGACTAATTAGGAGATAAATAATAGCACTGTTTACACACATAACACCCGAAACATTACTATTTACAGATCAAACACTCACTTTCATACTTCTCACTCAAATACCACAATCCACAATAAAACCCCACTCCCATGTTTTTTATTTTTGTCAAATTCTCAATGGCTTGATCATGTCCGCATAGGTCCTCATTTTTTGTAAATAACAATATTTTCGAGCACTATGTATGTAAGTATCCCCAAATAATAATAAATAAATTGATATAAAATGTAAAATATCATTTTTATCATATTGAATAATTTAAATATACCATTTTTAATTTTCAAAAAACCATATTTTAAGTATATTTTGTATCTATATATTTTTATACGAGCTGATACACATGCAATTACGTCGAGTCAGAATAAGCTTGTGCTTGGCTTGCGAGCCATCGAGCTCGGCTAAGCATGCCTTTTATTGAGTCGAACCCGAGCATTTACACCAATTAATTGTTTGAAAAAAAATTAAGTTATAGAATCGAGATGCATATTGAACTGTTTGAATATTATTATTATATAAATATGTATTATATATACAATAATATTATTATACATAAAGTTCAATATACAACGAGATCAAGTATGTATTATTGTCTCAGTATGCCGCATACCACAGACTGTTGGTCGTCATCCACGATATAAGAACTTTCATGTCGGGGGTTTGAATCTTCTCTGGCACAGTTGACCTTATGAAGACGATACTCGAATTATTAGACATATTAACGACGACTGAAAGCTCCTATAATTGTCATTTCTTAATAATAATAATAATAATAAATTCTTATTCTCTTTTTTTTTCTTTAGCCTCTTGATAACCAAAAATTTTTCTGTGCGGACTACTGACGTAGCTCTACGTGCGGCGCAATGTATTCCTGTTATTTTTACGTTATTTCTGAGTTATTTTCAATAATCCCGAAATAACTCATTAATAGTCCGCGATCTTTATTTTTTTAATTATTTTTTGATTATTTCAAAATTATTAAAAAAATATAGAAATAATCTGAAAATAACTTAGAAATAACATGTATCACACGTAAAGATACATGTGCGCCTTAATAACTCAATTCCTAAAGTCATCTCGAGCCAATCGCACGCGCCCACGAGCGAAGCGGCGCGCGCCATGGGCCCCTAAACACGCTCTTTCCGCACTTTCAACCGGTCCGGTCACCCGCGCTACACGAGTTGCCCTACTTATGTCCTATCAAAGAGAGACATGTCATCAAATATTAATCCACGTCATTATTAAACGAATAAAATAAATAACGGCGAGTTTCGCCGCGACGGGCATGTGCGGTCCACAACTAATGCCGTAACGCTGTATAAATCCGACGTGGTGGTTAAAAAATACACGTAACAGCTTCTTATAATCTTATCCTTCTGCTATATATATATATAAATAATTTTTGGGTAAATAAAAAATTGCTTTTTTTTAAGTATAATAATATTTATATCAACCCAAAAGCTGATCAATAAATGAAACAAAGTGTATTTATTTGCAACATAGTAATTGAGGTTGTTGTCTCGTATCATAAGATCACGAGTTTGAATTATCCACATTGAACTTTGGGGCCTTGGGCTCACTTTTTCTGAAAAAAAAAATGACAGTAATACTAAGATTTGCTTGTTTTGTTGAAAAGATAATGTAGTGTAAAATCAATGCACTACATGGGTCAAATATTACATGTGAAATACTTTTAATTTGTTTTGTTCGCTGGAAAACAAATGAATGACTTTTTTTATCGATTTAAAGTAAGACGAAAATAATATATTTTGAAGTAATATATTTGTCGGTGGTTGCGGGCAGTCAGCAGGGTGGGAGGTGATTGGCGACGGCTCAGTAGGCAGACAACCAGTGATAAGATAGATATATAATTACATATGAATTTAGTAAGTAAATATGCAAATGTCCTATGTAAAAATTGAAGTTGACATGATAGATATGTAATTACATGTGAATTTAAGTACATAAATATTCTTAAAAGTCTTTGAATTTATGATATAATTTTATATCTTAAGTTGCATATTATATTTATTCAGAAACTTTATTCCATGCAAATAAATATTTAAATCGGCCTATTTAGCCAATGCTAATTGATGCCCTCTCCTCTCACAACCAGCCACATTGCACAAATTTCCACGTGTCATGTTGACGACTGCGGTGTATCTCGCGGTGAAATCTTATTGCTAAACTTTCACTGGACACTAACTACAAATACGGGATTTCTTCTCCAACCACTTGAGTGAAATCCCCTTTAAACGAACAGCAGAGCTCTTCTCTGCAGTCATGGCGTCCCGAGAGAGAGAAGTACAGGAGCCGCTCCTCACGGCATCTGAGGACGATGATGTGGAGGAAACAGCCTACGAATCCGACGAGAAAGTCATAATCTCAATCTCCGATGAGGATTCAGAAACGGCGGAGGACGAAGCGCCTCCACCCCCTTTCTCATGGCGGAAGCTATGGCGCTTCACGGGGCCCGGATTCCTCATGTCCATTGCTTTCCTCGACCCTGGAAACCTGGAGGGAGACCTTCAGTCCGGAGCGATTGCGGGATACAGTCTTCTTTGGCTCCTTCTATGGGCGACGGTGATGGGGCTTTTGATTCAGCTTTTGTCGGCGAGGCTTGGGGTGGCGACGGGGCGGCATCTTGCGGAGCTTTGTCGGGAGGAGTATCCGAGATGGGCGGGGATTGTGTTGTGGCTTATGGCGGAGGTTGCGCTTATTGGGGCTGATATTCAGGAGGTTATTGGTAGTGCGATTGCTATTAGAATACTGAGTGGCGGTTTTATTCCTCTGTGGAGCGGTGTTGTTATTACAGCCCTTGATTGGTATATCCTTTTTTTTAGTTTCTTCACGGTTTTCGTAATTGTTTGCAGAATTTTGATTTTTTGAAAATAAGGTTTAAATTGATTCTTAAACTTACACTTTAGATGATTAATTTTGTTTTATGATTGCTTTTATTAGACAAAATCAGCTTCTTACCGTGTAATTTTTCAACTCCTACCCGTTTGGTATAGCTTGGGAAGTTGTCTTAGGTTATAAGTAGTTGCTTGACGTTAGAAAATACATGTATTGGAAAAAAAAAAGTTGCATTTTACCTGTTCCATCATTTGTTTTAGGTTCCGTAGACACTCCTAAAACTTCCTCTGATGTTATCTTTTTTCTTAACATGTTTTCTATTTACTAACAAACAAATGAGCTCTCAGAAGGGAATTTGTTTTCTTTTTTCTGGAGTTTATTAATGTTTTTGTATTATGATTTGGCCATTTGAAATTTTGGTGCATGGCCTAATTGGTCATGGATATTGACATTCCTAGATCATCAGGTTTTTAAATTATTGAATATATAAGGAAAGTCAAAACTACGCATCTTTGATGATTTAGGGGATTCCAGATCAGTGAATATTGTCCAGTTATGGTATTTTGTGTTTAAGAGATGGTTACATAAATCTGTTCAGCAAGACTAGTTTTTTTACATTAGTCTCAATGTAATTTGTGAAGTTAACTTTGATTTTGTGTTAATCATAGTTTAAAAACTATTGATTATTGCAACTTTGGATGAAGTTTTTCACACATAATATGAGTGTTATTGTTAATACCTAATAATACCGAACTTTTAGGAGGAAGCTGGTTGGATTTTAATGAATCGATTTCTTTTTTTCTTATGCCGGCTAATGAAAGTTTTTCCTTATTATGCTTTTCCCAGCTTTATTTTTCTGTTCCTTGAGAACTATGGAGTGAGAAAATTGGAAGCTTTTTTTGCTCTTCTTATTGCAACCATGGCGATTTCCTTCGCTATAATGTTTGGTGAAACTAAGCCCAGTGGGAAGGATCTTCTTATCGGTATTTATCTTCATTGTGTAGCAAAACTTGTCCTTTTAACTTATTTGCATTGCTAGCTGAGTTTTGATTCATCATCACAGGTGTTTTGGTTCCAAAACTCAGTTCCAATACCATAAAGCAGGCTGTGGGTGTAGTAGGGTGTGTTATTATGCCCCATAATGTTTTTTTGCATTCTGCTCTAGTACAATCTCGAAAGGTTAACATCAAGCGGAGAAGCCGAGTTAGTGAAGCAATGAGATATTACTCCTTAGAATCTGCTGCAGCTCTTGCTATTTCCTTCATTATCAACATCTTTGTTACCACAGTTTTTGCAAAATCATTTTATGGCACTAAAATAGCTGCTGATATTGGTCTTGAGAATGCTGGACAAGTTCTACAGGAGAAGTATGGGACTACTTTGTTTCCTATACTCTATATTTGGGGGCTAGGATTGTTAGCTTCTGGGCAGAGTAGCACTATTACAGGAACTTATGCTGGACAGTTTATCATGGGAGGATTTCTTAATCTCCGTGTGAAGAAATGGGTTCGGGCACTTATTACTCGAAGTTTTGCAGTTGTGCCAGCAATAATAGTTGCTCTATCTTTCGATTCTTCAGAATCGGCAATGGATGCTTTGAATGAGTCACTTAATGTGCTTCAATCAATTCAAGTGCCTTTTGCACTCATTCCTCTTATCACACTAGTATCAAAGGAAGAAGTTATGGGTTTCTTCAAAATTAGCCCTCTTCTCAAAGTAAGTCATGAATTTGAATTTTTATCATTATAAGTCCAATCTGTCTAATTAGTGATTAGCATTATGGTTATTTGTATCTTTAAAGAGCTTCATTAGCTTATTGGATGTAGTTTTAGTTTTTTCTAGCAAGATAACTTATCATAGCTCTTAAAATTTTCTTCTGGTTTGTGTGCTTTATTGTTGGTTTTTTTTTATCTTAAAAGTTCACTTGAGAGGCTTGTACGACGATGATTTAGAGAAATAATAGTATTTTTTAGTGTTATACAAACCACCACAAATTGTTTGCAGCCATAAATTGCATTATTTGTTTGATTTGGCTAGTTGCACATGTAGATTTTGATACTTAAATTTATATTTAGGAATCATGATGCAAGGGCTACATTTTTCCTTGGCTTATTAACTTTTACTCGCCGTACTTTTCGTTATATTTAACTATAATTGATTATGGGCTTGTTGGTACTCAATGACATTGTTAAAACATATTCTCCTTATCACGTGAGCTTAATTCCCCACTACCTAGCTATTTTATTATAAAGAGTGTTTCTTGAGATATAAGATAGTGTTATAAAAAATGCTGAAAATGATCGCTTGCTAGTATTGCTTTCTTCCTCTTTAGTCTTCCTCGCATGCATCGCTTTGGTTTCAGAGTTATGGTGGTGGAAAAATGACAAGTGACAAAGATCGCCGTTAGAAAGCTATGCATGGAACTCAATAGCATTTGAGAAGTAGTACATGTATCTATCACTGATATTTGTAGAGTAACCTTGTCTATTGAAAAAAATTGTCTGTGATGTTATTGAAATGGACGTATGCCACCTTATTCAAGGTTGACATTGGCAATTTGAAATGGGAGCAATGTATGATTGTGGAGCTAATGCTTATTCCTTTGATTGGAAGGGCAGGCAGCTTCGGTTGCTATCTACATCTTAGATTCATAAACCTGGTCCTTCCAATAACATCATCTTCATTATTGTTTCAGGAGATGAAAATATATCTACTTATAAGTGTGAAAAACAATTTTTTGTGCATTAATGCTTACTGAATAAAACAACAACTAAGTGAAAATCTCTGCAAATCTTCAGACCTTCTCCAAGATTTACTACCAAGGATCTTTCAGATCAGACTTCAACCATTGCATACCATTCAATGGGATCCTCGGTCCCAAGGCCTCATCCATCTAATTCAAGGATTTCGCATGTCGATGATTCAGTTACATGTTGTCTAAGAAGAAATACATCTATACCATTGATGACAACGACATCTTCCGCCTCGGTGTCATCCGCTTCGACTTCGGCTTCTTCGTCGCACTCAAGGATTGACGGCTTCGACACTCTCGGCTTCAGCACTTTTAGCGTGAAGATCAAGAAACAAATTGTCCTCATTATCACAGGAAGAATCAATAGCATTTGAATTGGATAATATGACGCGAATCTTACTTGTGGGACGATCGCTAGCATTTGGATCAGGACGCGAATCCTACTTATAGGCTATGATCGATAGCATATGGATCGTGTAACTGGATCCTATATGTGGGCTATGATCGGTATCATTTTGGATCAGGACGCAAACCCTACTTATAAGCTAATGATCGATAGCATCTGTATCACGTAACTGGATATCAGGACGCGGATCCTACTTGTAGACTATTATTGATAGCATATGGATCGTGTAACTGGATCCTATTTGTGGGCAAAGTTTGGTAGCATTTAGATCAGGATGCGGATCCTACTTGTAAGCTATGATCGATAGCATCTGGATCGTGTAACTGAATCCTATTTGTGAACTACGATCGGTAGTATTTGGATCGTGTAACTGGAAGAGAATCTTTTTTGTGGCTATGATTCAAATTTCTGGACGACAATGATAAAATATTTTTTGCTTTTTTTTGCTCAAATCTTTTTATGGTTCAGAATTTGTCTCTGAGGCTTTGACATTCTCGGTTTCGACACTTTCGGCTTCGACACTCACGACTTAAAGAATGTTGGTCCCGACAAAGTTTCTTGTTGGCAAATTGATGCTTTCTGATCAATTAACATCAATTTAAGGGGGGTGTCAATCAGAAAGGACAAAAATAAGACAACTAAATTAGGAGCTTTCTATAATTAAGAGCTTCCTTGCAACAACAACAACAACAACAACAAAAACAACAACAAGGCCTTAATCCCACTATGTGGGATCGGCAAATTAAGAGCTTCCTTATTTAAATTATTTTCAATATCTTTATGCTGATTTATTTCCCTTTTAGTTGAATATTTAGGTTAGAAATATGTATTATTAAGTTACCTAAATTGAACTATGCACTTTATTTTGTACCTAAAATAGATTGTAAGATTATTATTTAAAGGAATGAAAGAAAAGGGAAAATGCATCGAGCCTATTCACTATTCAACCTATTTTTCTCAAAACTTTGACATTTACTATGACATCTTGCTGATAAATCCTCACCGTTGCAATTTTCTCCACAATTTCCTCATCTATTTTACCACATCCTCCATTTAAACCACACACTTAAAATTTGGCAAGGCATGGAACGCCAATTTTAATTCACCAATAGAGCCTTAGTCATCCATCTTAAATATGAACTCCATAATATAAGTATGGGATCTCGCACCATGACCCAGTACCTTACCATTATAAAAAATCCGGCGGACAATATTGCAGCTGCAGGTTTTAAGATAGATAATGAAGAAATCATTATGTATACTCTGAATGGACTACCACCGAGTTTTCAAGGCTTTAAAACAACAATAAAAAAAAATTAAAACCTTTCTAATTGGAGGATTTCTACTCTTCACTACAGTGAGGAGTGCAACCAACTTCAAGAAATAAACAAAACCACCCAACACTCAACCTTGGTTGCATACAAAAGCAAAGGAGGATATCAGAACTCAAGAAATTCTCCCAAAAATTCTACACATGGCAAGAACTTCATTAACAAGAAACAAAATCACACAAAAAATATACCCAAACTAAGAAGCAACACTATCTGTCAAATATGCTATAAAAAGGGTCATTCTACACATTCTTGTTGGCATAGAACTAACCTGAACTACAAGGCTACATTCCCCTCCTCAAAAACTGCTCTCAACAACCAAATTCATAACCACAACCAAGATTGGATTCTGGATACAAGAGCTACGACAAACATAACACAAAATATTGAAAATCTGCAACAGCCAACTACCTACACAGGACTTGATTAGATCGTGGTAGGTAATGGATAAAACACAGCTATCACCATTGTGAGCAATAATATACTTTCCACACATGAGCATAAGTTATTACTTTCTCATTTATTTTGAGTTCCTCAAATGTCTTGTAGTCTTGTCTCACTTCAAAAACTTACACAAGATATTAATTGTCAAATTACTTTATGCGCTAACAAATTTTATATTCAAAATCTAGCAACCAAGAAGATTCTCCTTTCTGGAATTGGCGAGCAAGGGTTATACTCACTCACAACACTATACAACACAAAAAGTTCCTGCATATGGCATCACAAATTGGGTCACCCCACAAGAAAGTGCTTATTAGAATAGCTCATACTTACCCTCAACTAAATATCCCTCCTTCTCAACTATGTACATTGTGCTCAAAATAAAGGTCATAAACTTTCTTTCTTTCGTATTACTACTACTTGCAAACTTTTAAAAATGATTCATTCAGATATTTGGGAACCATTCTCACATACATCTTTGGGAGATTATAAATATTACAGTACTTTCGTTTAATTTTTTTTTTCTTCCGTTACAAAATCACTGTGAAACCATTTCTCAATTCGTATTTTTACAAAAAAAAAAAAAACATTTTCAAGCTAACACTAAATTCTTAAAGAACAAATGGAGGTAGAGAATACACTTCACATGCATTACAAAACCATTTACTAGAAAATGATATTCAACATCAATACAATTATGCTTATACGTCAGAACAAAATGAAATAGTTGAACGTAAAAGTAGGCATTTAGAAGAGACTGCTCGCACTTTACTAAATGCGGCCAACCTTCCTCTTAGATTTTGGATGAAGGCCATTCAAACAGCAAATTATCTCTTTAATCGGCTTCCATCCACAATTATCAATAATTTATCACCGTTTCAATTGATTTATAATACACCTGCCTGAATATCATCACCTTCGAACATTTAGATGCTTATGCTACCCATGACAACCTCAAAATATCATTCATAAGTTTTCTCGAAAAGTCTTTTAATGTATTTTTCTAGGCTAGAGTCACTTCCTCAAAAGCTACAAATGTTTTGATATTCTGGCAAATAAATTTTTTTTTTCTCATGATGTTTTTTTTGATAAAAGTACCTTTCCTTATAAGCAACACACAATATACCCACCCCACTGCCTCTTTTAGTCAATCAAATTATACACCTCCCTCTCTTCTCATTCCAACTTATACTTTTTCTCACAGATCAAAAACCCCAACTCCCCAACACCGACTCAATCTTCTACCTTCCCTCCCAAACCACACTGTCACTATCAACTACCTACACTAATACTAACATCACTTCTCCTTCGCCAATACGTATGTCCCCCCTTTGGGAGCTTTTCTTCGCACCCACACTCTTGCCATCCACTCTTAAACATCACCCAATGGTAAATATAATAAGTAAAATGTAGTGTAAAATACATGTTGAATCACATAAAATTGTTGCACGTCAATACCCCAAACTTACCATATTACTTTCCCTCAAGTAATTGCTTAGCTCAGTTAGGATTCCATGAAATTAATAGGCCCGCAAACAAATTGACGACTTAAAACTAAAACAACTTTTCGATCTTCAGCACACCATCAATCACCACGACACTCCTACTACCTATGCTCAAGCTGTCAAAATTCCCCATTTGAGAAAGGCTATGTCTGAGGAATTCATGGCCTCGCAACAACAAGGCACTTGGGATCTCGTGCCTCCCACCATGGCTCAAAACGTCTTAGTATGCAAGTGAACCTATAGAATCAAATATCATATTAATAGATTCATTGCCCGCTACAAAGCTAGACTTGTCACCCAAGGTTTCAAACAACAACACGAAATAAAATTATAACGAAACCTTTAGTCCCATTGCCAAATTTCTCACTATTTGTCTCCTCATCACCCTTTCCATCACTAAGCACGAAGAAATTCAATAACTTAACGTTTCCAATGCTTTTCTACTTGGGAAATTCGACGACATTATCTATATGACTCAACCACCCGGTTTCACTGATTCCATTCAACTGCATTACATTTGTATATTAAATAAAGCTATTTATGATCTTAAACAAGCATAACGATAGTGATACTTCACTTTTTGTAACTTTTTTTATACTAAAAAAGTTTATTCTTAGCATTGTTGACACATCCTTATTAATTTATAATCACAAAACACCAGTATTTACTTACTAGTTTACATTGATGACAACTTAATGACTGAGAATTCTCTTACTGCTATCACTAATCTAATTCATACTTTAAGCATGCATTTTAATTTAAAACAACTTGACATTATATCTCACTAATACCAGAACTAATAGAAAAATAGTAGAAACATCAAAAACAATCTTTCGTTAACATTAAAATAATATTACATCACGACTCGAACGAAAATAACATCTCAAAACATGAAACGACACCAATAACACTCATAAGTGTATTCTAATGAGTGGTGGAGGTTGGCTGGATGGATGGGGATGGTTGGAAGGGGTGAAGGCAGCCACAGGAGGTTAGTGGTAGCGAATGAAAGGTGTGGAACTAAAGTGACAACAACTGGGAAGGGTTGTGGGGTGGTCTTCAACGATCGTGTGGCTGTTAGGACAAGCTTGAAGTGGTTGGTGGCTAAGGGGATTGAAAGAGATAGGTTAGGGAGGATAAAAGGGAAAGATCACCACCGGGGAGGGGATACAGCCGAAGCACCACCACCTCCTCGTATACAACCCATAAAGAGTAAAGAGACTCCACACAAGAGATTTGAAGTTAAACTCAAACACAACTCTAATCCCCAAAGACAACAATTTATAGTCTCTTAAAGGAAGCTTCTACACAAACGAAGAGAGTGGGAAACCTAGAATAATCTAGAAAATCCAAATTCCATCGTTGGCGCACGTCTGGATCGCACATGTTCCCGATCATGCTCGCCTGCTTGGTCCCACGAAGGTTCGCGGGTTCTCCTGCTTTCGCGAATTCTAGTAGGTTGCCGCTCCTGCGCGAAGTCTCGCGGGGCTTCAATCCCGCAAGATAAAATTGCTCCAAATCAGGGTGCAGCTTAGCACCCGGTGGTGCTATTTTACCGCTTACATACATCATAACTCAAATGGATATTTTTTAAGTCAAACAAAATATTTCACTGTTCTCCTTCACAAAACCAGTATGACTGATGCCAAATCAGTCTTTTTCTTAACTCCTCTTCCCACCAAAATTTCTTACTCAAACGAACCCTCAACTCCAGTTACTAATCCAGCTTTTTATAGACAAATCGTTGGATAACTCCAATATCTCACCATTACCCGAGCAAATATTAAATTTGCTATTCATTATTTAAGTCAATGCATGCATCAACCCTAACATATCACTATCAACAACTAAAACGACTGCTCATATACTTAAAAGGTACTCTTACTTATGGCTTACCAATTAGCTCTGGATCATCACTTCTAAGTGATATGCAGATGCCGATTGGGACTCAAATTCAAATGACAAAAAATCCTTTTTAGGATTCTGCATTTATCTGGGTTCAAATCTCATGGCATGGCCATCAAATAAGCAACCAACGGTCGTTAGATCGTTAGTAGCTATAGCTTCAACTACCACTGAAATCATATGGTTCCGAAGACTGCTACTCGAACTTACAAACCAGACATCACCTCCAACCACTATACATAGTGATAGTACATTTGTCATAGCACTAGTCCGCAATCCTGTTTTTTATGCCCGTACTGAGCATATTGAAGTGGACCACCACTTTGTTAGAGATCATATTAGACTCATGGAGATTCACCTACAACATTTGATGATAGAGGATCCGACTGCCAACATCTTTACAAAACCCTTACCTATCGCTAGACATAAAAAACTTGCAACCAAGCTAACAATCAGACAACCTGATTCTCGGCTTGAAGGGGGAGAGGAAGTTCAACATTCTTACCTAATCCATGGATTTTACCTTCGGATCTGCTCGCCCACGCACCGCTGAAGTCTACTTTCTCTCGAATTAGGGATTTTGCGGTCACAATATATATCATATGTTAGAAACACATTAATGTAACTTTTTCTTCTTACCGTTCGTAATATTTACTATTTTGGATGCTCTATACATATGAGCCTGTAATGCCTGATTAATGTAAGTGAGAAATAACATAGGACTTAAGTCTCTTATCTATCTTCTTGCTTTTTTCTCATCTATCCTTCTTCTTCCTTCCTCTTCTATATCTTCTTTCCTGTTCCGCTTCACTGTTTATTTAGTGTCTGCCCAAACTAATATATTGGTTTAGACATTATCGTGGAACAATATGGTGAAGATCTTAATTTCACACAAGCTTAGACTAACTGTTTGGCACGCAATGCTTTAGCCAACTCTCCATTCATCATGGCTTCCTCTTCGGCGGTAATGAGTTATGCATACTCAGCTCATCTCTTCGTACACAGCTTAGTTGAGATTTGCAGTCAGACGAATTGACGGCTCAGACCGGACAATATAAAATTTTAGCTCTCATTCAATCCCGGTTCTATTGGACTAAGTTGTGAAGGGATGTATATAGATACATTGAGCAACGAGTTTCACAAAATACAGGGCAGCATCCCCAATTCCAGTAGCTGTTATTATTAAGATCTCAGTATATATTTCATTTGTGATTCCCTAATGGTTGTTGTAGATTATTTTTTTAAATGGCTCACTTCATTGCTGAGATGAGAATGCTTAGGTGGGTCAGTGTCTTAACACTTGGAGACAAAATATGAATTGAATCTATCTATGAAAGGGTTGGTATAACTCCAGTGGCATTCGCGATTAGAGAGAGTCATCTTAGATGATTTGATCATTTTAAACATCGACCATCTACGGATCCCGCTACGAGAGTTATATACTTTATATTCGACTTATGTTAAAGAAGGCAGAGGTAGACATAAAAAGAATTGAGCTTATCATATAAAAATGATCTTAATCTATTAGAATTAAATGAAAATATGACACTCGCTATGACTCAATGGAGAAAAAGGATATATGTAGCCAACCCCATTTGTAATAAAGCAATAAACGCTATTAATGTGGCTCAATATTTCATTTGCTAAATTGTCCGCTTACATGGAATTACTCTAGCATCACACCAGACAAAAATGTGGGAAGAAGTTTTTTTTTTTGTGAGAATTATGGAAAAGTTTACAAACTAAACCTTGATTTACTTTTACTAATCATCCCAAGACAGACAGGAATACAGAATTTTTCTCTCCTGCATCAAATCATTCTAGTTACATCTAATTCTGGTATTTATGTTTGTCTTCCTTTTCAAAACTGTTAGATGTTTGTGAGCCCTGTTCTGAAGGAAGATTTACATACATATATCATTCAATTTTAATGTATTTACATATCAAATGCCTCAATTTCAATTTTTACATTTATGCCACCTTACCTGTGCATGAAAATGTGTAGTTCTTTTCCCTACTATCATTTCTCACTTGATTTGGCTTGGTTGCGCAGGCTGTGGCCTGGATAGTTGCTGCCTTCTTGATAGCCATTAATGGCTATCTTCTAGTAGATTACTTCGCATCTGAAATAAAAACACTGCTTTTCGGCTTCATTGTCTGCTCCATACTCGCACTGTATGTAGCATTTGTTATATACCTGATGATCCGCAGTGCTGTTATCTCAGTCTTCTGCAAGAAGGAAGCAGCAAATTCTTCCCATTGAAAGATCTCTGCGTCTATCCCCTTCAGTTCTACTCCATTGCCAGCCAAGTAAAGCAAACCTGAGATATTCCGGCGAAGAAGATTGTAAAGCTTTGTTCTCGCAGGCTGACAAGGTTTGTGGATTCCAGGCCTATTTCTCTATGGGTATTAAAATTAAATTCTGAATTATAATGCGCTTGAATAAAATTCTGCAAATGTATTGAGCTGTATTTTGTATCATAAAATGGGTTTTAGGGCTTCTGAGAAATAATAGATGGGATTTAGATTGACCGGGGTCTATGTTCGTTGAGCTTTTCTTTACATATATACCGCCTAATTCTTATCTATTTACATATCTAACACTTAAAAGTTTGTTCTTTACATTTATACTATCCAAACCTTTTCCATATCACATGAAAAATATCACCATTTTGTGTTTTAAATTCTCATTCATAAATATGGCAGTATATATGTAAATGCAAAAAATTAAATTATCTTCTTTAATTTCTAAATTTGTTTGAATTTTAAATTTATTGAATTTGTTTTGAGATGAATATAAATTTTGCTTTATTATTCACATGTTTTGTGCTTATTTTAAAGTAAATTTTCTTGCTTTAGAAGTCGTCGATCTACTCGTGAAAATGTTGGAGTTGGAATGGAGTATTTCCAACGGTAAATAAGATTAAAGAGAGTCGTCGTATATGGTCGTAAATGGTTTAATCATGTTAAGTGCGCTGACCCCATTGAGTACAATGTATGATACAATGAAGAATAAAGATTCATGTAACCGACCCCATTTAGTACGATGATAGTCTTGTTGTTGTCATAAAATTCGTCAAGATACGAAGTCAAACTAAAATAACTTATTTTATTCTTGCTTGCACTCTAAAATATAATAAATCGCATATCTCACCCTTAATTTTTATATATATTTTAAACAAAAATGGTATCATACTAAGCTATGTATACGAATGTCTTAAATTAAATGAGTTATACATCTACATATATGTATAGATAGATGGATATATATATGTGAGCAGTTAGCTTAGTATAATACCTTTTTAGGAGTTCGAGAAGCTGCGTGGCCCACTCTGCAGACATTGGAAACAAAGTGGGGCCTACTTTGACTTTGACTGTCGGTTTACTTTGACCGGGCTGTTGCCTGTATCTACGTCATGCAGCCGTCACGAGCTGTTCCAGAGAACAAACAAATAAAGAAAGTACCAGCTCGTGGTAGACCAGTTGGGAGTTCATATTTAAGTAATTATTTTAGCTTATTTTTATAATTAGTTCACCATGAATAAAATCTAATTCAATTATTTTCTTATTTATTTTGGAAACTTAGGTCATTATTCCTATAATTCTATTGAATTCAGATATGTCCAACGAATCACATCACTGCAATAGAGTGTAGGACGGACTAGAGAAATAGAGTGCACAATAACGCGAAAGTTTTGATAGAGAGAATCAATAATTCTTTATTATAGAAATGATCCCCCTATTTATAGATTTCGGATGCACCTAATGAAATTACTTGTTTCTCTTTTTTTTATAGGGACATTACATAGGATTATGTAGCATTTTCATATTCACAACCGACTCTAGCACTCTTTCGTATTCATAACTGATATTAACATCATTTTGTATTCATAACCGCTTGAAGATGGTCATCTAATGACCCAAAAACATTATCACTCGGTAGAGCAAAAGCCATTGTTCGGCTGACAGACATTTAGTGAAAGGTCGTCGATTGGCTCTCTCAAGCGAGAATTATGAAAAGAGACTCTCATGTCGTTAGGATGAACCGGAACGTCAAACAGAGGTTGTACCACCATAAATTTAGCAAAGAGTTTTTCTTGGACAAGGAGCCTTCTTATAGGGTCAGAAATTAAGGCATTATGTGGAGGGCATTTTGGCCATTTTATGAAGAGTTTCAGAGTCAGCTGAGGGAGTTAGTCATGAAAGATCGTCCCTCAAATTGGGTTATGTTAAGTATGACTCATATATCATATAAATGACATATGCTGGAACGAAGCGGAGTGAAGCGGAATAATTTGTCTAATCGGGAGAGTTTCGCTATGCGGATTGGGGGTGCAGGGGCAATGCACTGCGGTACGGTATAGGGGTAATTTTGTAATTACATTTGCTATTCAGGGTTTACTATAGGGTTATAAATAGGTTTGTTTGTAAAACTATGTTGATATTTTGTATCCTATAGCTTGTAACATTTTTTTCTGGATTTGAAAGAAATTCATTGCTCTATTCCCGATGATGTATGTATCTTTATCGAACCTCGTTAAATCTCTTTGTTTTCTTCTGAATTTGTGTCAATTCTTGTTTTTCTTCGCCCTAATTTCTCAACAAGTTCCTTTTATATTTTTGTTCGGCAATGCTTCCGTTCGGTTGGCTCAGAGTTCCGACCGAAGGTAACGACTCTTTATGTTGCTATCGTTTGACTATCTCCATACGCAATCCTTTGTTGTTTATTAGCGAGACATGTTAGATTTTCTCGGAAATCATGCAAACATATTATATATATATATATATATATATATATATATATATATACTCTATTGTAAAACTCATATTACAAATAAATTGTTGACTGTAAAAAAAAATTCGAAAGGGTTCATACTCTAAACTCACCAACCTTAAAAAAGAAATAAAATAACATTAAATTATCATTAAAATCCAAAATCTCACTCTCACTGTCACCACCTCATCTTCTGTGTCTAGTAAGTTCTTTCCCTTTCAGCCTGGCAAGCACCATACTCCCTCCTTTATCACTGTAATGCATGCAGCTACAGCATGAATGCAAGGCATGAAGAAACTTTATAGTTTCATCACACAAATCCCTTTATATCCTCTATTAAATCTTCCCTTTTTCTGCAGCTTTTAATTTTAACTTCCGAAATATAC
>NEWO01000038.1:582871-594399 GCA_003013225.1 Phalaenopsis aphrodite | reverse complement strand
TAATTATGAAAGTTATAAATATATAAAAATTATGTGCTGTGTATGAAAATTTCCCATTTTTTATTATATATTCTAATGCAATGTTGACTCGTTTTTACAAAAGCTTGCTTTTTTCATACAATATCAGCTTTTGACACGTGGTTCCCATGCACTCCCCATTAGTGCAACATTGCCTGAAATCTAGCGGCCAACATTACAAAAGCTTGCTTTATATTACCCTCCAACATCAAATTACTGATCTATATATATATATAAACACACACACACACACACAGACATAAGGTGAAATAGGCCTATGCATGAACTTCTAAGAAATAAACATTAGTAACATTTTCCATGCGACATTAAGGAGAAATTATTACGTACAGATACCGCATGTATCTCTGTATGCGGTGCCTGATCCTGATCGTAGATCAGGATTATTTTAGTTTTTTTAATAATAATTTTTTAGCTGGGGCCCACCGAAATACATGCTGACCGTAAATCAGGTGATTTACGGTCCGGATCGGACATCGCACGCAAAATGCGTGCGGTGTCTGATCTGTATGGACTAATTTTTCGATTTTAAGGGTCCGTTTATGACAGCTTATAAGTGCGGCGGCAATTTTGAATACGCCGTCTAAACGTTTGGTTCGCGAGTTTTTGAAAACGTTGTCTGTTGCATTTGTGTTTTTTACACTAAACTCAGACTGCTGATAGACCGCGGGTTGCGTTTCAGGATAAGGTGTTTCTCTTGAAACGCACAAGCTGCCCCAAACAGACCCTAAATATTTGATTACAATGTACGTAAATATGATAGCTTTGAGGTTAGACATGTAAATACATAAGATTTGTTTGGTCCTTCTAAAATTTAGATTTTAATCTCTTCACCATCTAAGAAGTTTAGGCTACGAAACTTTTGGAAAAAAAAAAAAAAAAAACTTAAATAAATAATAAAAATGCTGCAAACAACCTATTATGAAAATCATTTAATTTATGCATCACCCTCTCATTGCACTTTTAACAAAATGAACCCATCCTAATCCTTTTTTTCAACTTGTGCCCCCCATCCAAAATCTGCAACAATAATTTATTTCGTAATATTCTCACTTAAATTTCATTAATCTTTATATTTATCTCAATTTTAATTTAATACATGAGAAAAAAATCATTATAATTAAATTTAAGTCTAATTATTTTTTTTATACAAATTTATCATATTAAGTTGTCACTTCAAGCTTCAACTTTTTATTCAAAAAATATTGCATTATGGTTTATGCTCAGTTTTTGTATTTCTTAGATAAATAAAATATTATTTTTCCTGTATATCACACCAATCTTAAAGCTAAATTAATAGTTTTGATTATCCCAATAATAAAAATTTGATCAAAATATCTTAGCATTTATAAAAAAATCTCTTATAAATATGGAAGTCTTCACTTAGAAAAATCAACTAATTTTTTTTGTTAACATATACAAAATAAAATAGTATGTGATGGTTGTACACCTTTCTACCAAATACATAGTGTGGTGCAATACATATCGCCTTTCGCAAGTACTTAGGACATACTCATGATGTACGCTCTCATAATAGATGTATATGTGTATACACCACAACTGCTAACACAAATCTCAAAGCATTCAAACGGTCAAGATGACAGTCGGACAATCAATGCGTTCTACCATCATTGTTGTACGATCGAGAATCAACCAACACATTGCTTCGAGATATTTAAGCGGGATGTCACACCAATAGTCCGGGTCGACCGGGATGCATACATGAATTCTTGATTGCAGCAGATTGATCAACCCGTGTTTACCGCAGCGGACGAATTTTACATTTGACTTGGCGCCTCGGCCGACCAATCCATCGCTTAGTCACCACTCAACCAGTCCCTTCGATCGGCTGAATTCAAGCATGTCGACCGATCGATTACCGCCATGGTAAAATTCAATTAGCAATTTCCAAAACAATTCCCTTATTTTTGTATATGTACATAATACATTTTTATAAAGAAGGGAGAAATATCAATAAAAAGGCATTTCATCAACTCTCTCAATCAGCAACTCCTAACCCATTATGCTTCACCAGTCTCTTCCCTTCTATTTCACTCGATCCCCAAACTAGGGCTGTCAAAACGACTCGTTGTTCGCGAACAACTCGTGTTTGACTCGTTAATTTCGTTCGATAAGTTAACGAGCCGAACACGAACTAAGATGTGTTTGTTCTTGTTCGACTTTTTTTGGCTCGAAATATTACTCATCAAGCATATATATATATAAAGTAGTATTTTAAAAAAAATCTAATTGACTACAAGGCTACAAAGATTTATAATCAATTAAAAATTGATTAAGAAAATAGAAAAAAAATTATTAAATTAGATTCAAATGATATTTTAATATAAATAATAATTTTTAAATCTTGTTCAAATATTTATTGTCTTACGATTACATTATTAGGGTTGTTAAAATGACTTTTTGCTCACGAACAACTTGTGTTGGGCTCGTTAAGCAAACGAGTCGAACACAAAAACACTTTTTGAGCTCAAAATATAAACGAGCCGAACACTACACCCCTACCCCAAACTCTCTGAATACGTACACCAACGACATTGTAAGATCAAACAATACCAACGACGATGCAGAATTTTCTCTCTCTCGCCAACAAAAAATAAATAAATAAATAAATAAAAACAACTATTCATCACCATCCGCAGAAGCATCTTCACCGCCGCACTTCTCCTTGACCGCAACAAACAGCCCAACTCTACCTATCTGCTTCCGAATCATCCGCACAGCACGGTACGGAACAACCCCACCAAATCTCCCGCTCTTGCCCGCATAATAAGAAAACCACCAGCTCAAAAACGTCAAACAATCCATCAAACTCTCCTTCGCCATCCCCTTCATGTCGTAACCCTGCGCCCGCCACCACAAACTCATCCCGTGCGAGTTCGCCGGCTCCGACAGCGCTAACGCTCGCGTGGCGTCGCTGATCGCCGCCTCCGCCTCCCCGATCATAACCTCACACTTCGCCCTGTTGCTGTATATCACCATTCTCTCTTCTCTCTTTCTCAGAGGACACACCATCAACGCCTCCGTATACTTCTCTATGGCTCCCTCCACGTCGCCGATCCGAAACCTCTGGTTCCCTTCTCTTTTCAGTTCTCTGGAAATTTTCCACCTTTGTTCCGTTTCTTCCAAGCTCATTTCTGCCTCCTTTTTGGTTCTCTGTATCAATGCGGTTAGTGGAAGAGAGTTGGTAATCTTTTCTCCGAGATGTTCTCTAGAACCGAGTCGCCGGAGCTCGGCGAGGTCGGTTAGGTACAGCGAGGCGATCGGGAAGACTTGGTTGTGAGTAACTGGATCGTTAAGTAGAAGGAGAAGACAGTCTATTCCCATGTATTGCCAGTCGTCTGATGAACGGGAGAGATTACAGAGGCTTTCGACGGCTTCTACACAACCGGCGATTGCGGTTCGTCCGAGCTCGCTCCGGCAAAGAATTCGCATCAAACCTACTCCTGCAGGGGAGTCGCCATTCGCCAATCCACCCCACATATTACAGACCTCTTTCAAAAAGTTTGCATTTTTGGTCACGATGATTCGATGCCACCTGAAATCTCGCCAGGCGAAGCAGGAAAGAAGGTAGATTGACCAGGTTTGAAGCTGGCCGGCCCACTGCTCTGTTTTCATCGCCTCTGTATCGGCTCCGCCGAGCCCACGAGTGAGGAGATCTCTCTGGTATCTCTGTCTCGGCGAGGAGAACACGGTTTCGATGGAAGTGGTGGCGAGATGAATTGAAAACGGGATGATGATGTCGGCGCCGTGAAGCTCAACGGCGGGGAAAGTGTTGTCGAAGCTAGCGAGGTGGCCGAGAGCCCGAACGGCGGCTCGCTGTTCAATCCAAGTCATGGAGCCGCGGAGCAGAGAGAGCAGAGGAGGGAGACAGCCGGAGGATATGGCTAGAGAAGCGAAAGTTGGGTGGTGGAGAGTGAAGGAGCCGAGTATGTGTGCGGCGTAGTAAGGGATGTAGATGTTTTGGTGGCGGTGAAGCCATGAGGGATTGGTGAGGGATTTGGTGATGAGGAGAGAGCAGCAGAGGAGGAGGCCGGATGAAGGGAGGATGGGGTCGTCTGGTTGAGTCATGGCGTAGGTCCAGAGAGCGCTCATGATGAGAACTTGGGAGGGGTCGTCGTCGTTGTGAGGCATTGAGCTGAACACGGAGGTTAGGGATGATTGACGGCGGTGGCTGTTGGAGTCTTCCATGGCGAGGAAGAAGGATGAGACGAAGGGATTGGTGTGAGTGTTTTCCGAATCGGGATGGGAGGAGGATGGTTGTTGTTTCTTCTTCTTCTTCTTCGTTGTGCTGGGATTCTCCATGGATTGGTGGTTAGTTTGCAGCTCAGGATTAGAGATTTGAAGGTATATATATAGTGATTAATTTAAGTTATATATGTTTATATGCATGAGTGTTTTGTTGAAATGGGTGGCCAAGGATATTTTATAGAATGGAGATTGATGATTCATGAGTGATGTTTTATAAATGAGATAATAAAGATATTAAATATTAATTTAGTTGGTTTTTTGAGGAATGAGAAGCTTAGAGATGATTTTATAAATTAAAAAAAAAAACTTAAGCCATTTCGTTTTTTTTTTGTTACTTTATTTATACTTTTACTTTAAGCAAAATATATTTCATAAAAAAATACTTAAGAGATGAGGTTGTGTAGGTTCAGCCAATTAAGTAATTAGATAGTGAAGTAATAAACTCTTACATGTAAAATATCTAGAATATCATGTAACATCACAGTTGTAGTAAGACTAGAATGTAATATCATATATTGTACCCTTTGATGTCTTAATGTGAAAATCATTTTATGATAAATAAATCATAGACAAGGCATTATATTATTAATTATTGTTCTTTTCTCTCTTTACCTTTAGATACGCTGCCATTAAATTTTCATCATCTGACACGAATCTCGTTGCAATCTTTTGAACAACAAATATTCAAACTTTATATAAAAGTCATCTAGAGTTCGATTTCAACTAACTAATGATCAAACTGACCGACTTGATGAGACAGACCTAATGATATCAATGTCAGTCTAATTCGAGTCAAATCAGGCTCAAGTAAAGTCATTAAAACATTCATAGAGATTTTAGACACATTTGAAAAGTCAAATGTTTGTCAAATCTAGCAAGTTTATAGTCGAATTGAGCGTCTCGATAAGACAAATTCAACGAGCTCAAGATCACTCAATGATGACATCATTCAATCATCCAAATGTCCATTAAACATCATCTGATTGAAAGAAGCTATCTGGACCATTCGATCAAAATGATTCATATTCCTGCATTAATTGCACCCATAACACTACAAATAGACATCTACCCCTCACATGAGAGAGAGTTGAAGCCTAAAGATAAAGCTCGAGGCCTTAAGGAGGAGTTGCACAATGCCGACAAATGTCGATCATCGCCAACTGTCGTCGACCACTATTGATTGCCGTTAACCATTGTCGACAACCGTAGCTCATTGTCGACAATCGTCGTCCATTGCAGACCACCACCGACTAGCACCGATCAAACACCGTCAGTCAATGTTATAACTTGAAAAATATAGTAATTATTTCCTGTCTATGGGACAAAGGCTCATCATTATAGTTCATGTGCCAACAACGATCTACGTGGTCATCAGTTCATGAAATTTCGGTGGCCTACGGACATCATTCATACTCGTTCTAACGACCTACGCGGTCATCAGCTCATGCAGCTCACAACTCCATCCTTCGTGGCCTATGAACGTCATTCATACTCGCTCCTACAGCCTACGTGGTTCACAACTTGTGCAACTCTTGACTCCGACCCTTGTGACCTATGTACGTCATTCATACTCGTCAATATGGCCTATGCGTTTCCTAGGCTCCACAACTGCATACTACGATTTCTCTGACTAATCAACGCTTCTGGAGCAACCATCTACAACACTCACGACGGACTACTACCTCCACAATAATCAACAATGACACTTGCAACATGCTGTCACCAAGAACAACAATCACATTATAATTATACAACTTTGAAATTCCATATTCTCTAATTTAGGAGAAGAATGAACATGTGTACTCATCATTCATAGTAGATTATTTCAACTGTGCTAGGCCCCGTGGTTTTTCCATTTTTCAAGGATTTTCCACGTAAAAAGTCGGTGTATCTCCTTTAGCTTGCTTCTCTTCTTTTATTTGTATGTGTTGAATTCTCGTACAATGTCAAGACCAAAATCTATTACTTTATCACCACGAATTTTTTAGCACGCATCGCCTCTCTCTCCTTTCTGAAGCTATGTTCGGATGTAATTATTCAAGCATAATAAAAAAGAATAAAATATTACCTTAAAAATTATGAACATGCTTTAAAATGAATGTAAAATAAAATTTTCTAATCATCTATGTATTTGAAATTATTTCATAAAAAGGTCACACTCATCATAACCAAAAAAATTAGTTAAGATATGTGACTGAAAACTCATTCAATGTACATAACGTGCCCTAATTGAGAGCCTACAATAACATAATTTGGAACTTATGGTCTAAAGTTGCGGCGATCAAGTTCCAATAATCACGTTTACTTAAGCCATAACTACTTTTAAGAGTGCGTAATTATAACCTAAACCTTCTTTCCATTCAGATTTTCAATACAAATTAACTTTCATTAAATTCTTTTTCTTTTAATATAGTGAAGGTCGGCAAACCCCCACTAATTTATTTTTTTTAAAAAAAGAAGAAAATACGGCCCTAAAATTATAAAAAAAGTCTTTATTATGATAAATATTTAAATAATTATTTGCCTATCAATTTCATAATATTAAACTTTATACTTGAAATATTAGAAATTTCAACCTTAAAAATAAAGCAATATTTTAAAGTTTGAAAAAACAAATGATGGGAACATTTAATTAATTTTTATGACAGTAACAAAGAATGTGGATGTCCTACGCCAGTCGCATGAAACCTATTAGTATGTGAATCGAAAATGTTATACATTACAAATGAGCAAATGGTGAGTATTTTCTCTAAGTCAAAGCCATATAATATGGTCCACTGGTATTTATCATGTGTATTAGAAAATTTGTGGCAGTAGAGTAGGAGATTAATATCTTAGCGTGGTACGAAGATTTATCACATACTCAAAAGAGAGGAAATAACAAGTGGTGACACCAGAAGTTTTTCACGTGGAAAAAACGTAAAGGGAAAAAATCACAAGGTCTTCCTCAACTGAATAAACTACTATAAACTAGATGTTATATGTAAAGTCTCTCCTTCCACAAGCGGAAAAGGGTTGAACATGTTTCAAAATTGTAACGTCGGTGCATGAGTAAACTTATTGTAAGAAGTAGGTGGCTGTCGACGACGATCGATGGAGGACGATAGGTGGTGTTCGACAGCGGTTGGTGGTGATTAATGGCGGTCTCCGGTGATTGACGGGGGTCGGCGGTGGTCGATGGTGGTTTGAATGATGTTATACATGAGCTCCTCAAAATTTCAAGCTCTTCTTCAAGCTTCAAGCCCTTCTCCCGCTCATAAGATGGGTGGTGCTTTATTTATAGTGTTTTGATGCAATTAATGCAAGAATATGAACCACTTTGATCCAACGGCTCGGAGAGCTTTCTTCGATCAGACGACATTTAATAAACATTTGAGTGCCTTAAGTATGCCAACATTGAGCAATCTTGGGCTTGTTGAATTCATCTTATCAAGACGCTCTATTCAACTATAGGCTTGCTAGATTTGACATTCATTTGACTTTCAAAATATGTTTGGAAAACTTTTTATAATGGTTTAATGACTTATATGAACTTAATTTTACTCAAATTGGACTAATTTTGGTAACATTAGGTTTTTCTTGTCGATTCGATTAGTTTGATTGTAAGTTTGTTGAAATCAGAGTCATGAATGAGTTTTTATCAAAGTTTAATTATCTCTTGCTCAAAAAGCAGCATCAAGATCGGTTTCATGCCTTAAGATTCATGTCGAATGATCGAAATTTGCTGGAGATGTATCAATCACATTCTTATTTCTTGAGATAACGATGTGATTTTCTAAAAAAAAAAGCAATAAAAATCATGCTCTAGAGCCTATAAGAAAAGCTATATATTCAAATATTTAGGATTTACTTTATATAAATTTTATTTATTTTAACAAAAAACAATTTTTTAATATTTAATTTATATCTAGATGCCATGTTTGGATTTCTTTAGAAGAAAGAATTGTCGACTGAGATGGGGATTCATTTTAATAGTTAATGTGTAGGGGTGCATGTCGTCGTGTATGACAAAACGGCTAATTCAGGCATGCAATCATCACACGTAATAATTTCTCACTTATGTGCGTCATTAGGAATGCTCATGTTGAATTATGTCACAATGATAATTTGATCGTTAAGTTATTTCTTGCAATTGCTTTGGCTCTCTTCATATTTTTGTCTATCTCAATCAATAATGAATGCATATTATATATATTCTACTTAAAATTTAATAAAATCAAATTAAAAAAATGAAGAAAAATTAATAAATTAAAAGCAAAAAAAAAAAAAAAAGGCAACATCACACAATTATTTAATCGATTAGTACAATAAATAAATGAATCCTAAGAACAATTTCATCACTTTATTTTTCTTAGTCAGTAGCATCTACTGAGAGAGACGAATCTTCTTCGCCGGAAATGGACACAGAACCTCCTCCGTCTCAACTAACGGTGCCGGCAAATTGAGATCAAAATTTCGTTTAACGGCGTTGAATACCGACGCCGTTGAAACTTCCACCGGGCCCTCCCAGTAATGCAACCGCTTGTGCCCGCCCAACGCCTGACCCGACCCGAACCGCCTCAAGCAAACAGAGCACTGATGCTTCCCACCTCCGGACCCGCCCGAAAATCTATGCGATGAGGCGACGGCCCGCGAATCTTCCGGCCCAACAGGCCGCCGGTGGCTGGACTTGTGACCCCCCAAGGCCTGGTAAGAAGGGAACACCTTGCCGCAAAGCTTGCAGACGTGCAGGCCGGGCAGGGGCGGTGCCGAAGGCGTTGGGCTTGGGCCGCGGTGGTTGTGTTTTAAACCGCCGGCGAGCGTGAGGAGGTTAAGTGCAATGAGTTGCTGTGCTGTTGAAGATGAGAGTTGGGAGGGGCTGAGCAGAATTTCCATGGCCGCCATTGGAGATATGGAGAAAGATGAGAGCTTTGATGTGTAGTAACTATTTGGAAGGTTTATATAAATAGATAAAGATGAGGTGAATGCGTGAGTCGGAGAAGCTTCGTTCGCCGGAGAAGGAGACTGAAGGATCTGACGGCGGCTGACTTTTCTTTTTAAAAATCATTTTTTGAAAGAGATAAGATGAGGGTCCAAAGTGAAAATCATGAATATTGTGGAAGCGGCAGTTTGCAAATTTTCCAAATGAATAAGTAAATGAAATGAAATAAAAAGATTGATGAGAAAAATTAAATTTTGGAATAAATAATAATAAATTGAAGTAATGTTTTTGCAGTAAAGAAAGCTTTTCGATTATTGTTGTAGAAATATCTTTTGCTTTTTTATTAGAATTTCATTTGAATTTTAAAGTCATTTTTTAAGATATTTTTTAAGAGAATTGTATTAAAATTAAAAAAAATTAATGTCTTTAAATCGTTAATTTTGTTGGCATAAAATATTAGATATTAAAGATTTTGATGATATAAATGTAAATAAAATAAATAAAATTGTAAATAACCCCATTAATTTATTATCAACTTATTATAAAAATCGAGAAAATTAAGAGAAGAGTCAAACACGTGCGGATTTAATTCTAAGAGTTTGAAGGACGACCAGCACGTGTGGAATTGATATGGTATCTTGCTCGTTCAAAGATGGCGCTGAGTTATAAGAGAATGGGATCCTCCAAGTAAAACAGCTTGATCAATAATTGATGAGCTTTTCAACTAAGTTTTTGTTCATTGGATTGTAATTCCATGTTATTTGAGAAAAAAAAATAATTGACATTTAGAACAATATCTTACATACATGTCAGCAAATATTTATGTATTTATATAACTTAAACATAAATTTTAATTATATAAATATGTGTCACTTCACCAATGCATGACAATGTGCTTTTTATATTTTAAAAGTTAAAGTAGTGGTATTTTTATGTGTTATGAAAGTTTAGTCCGGCAGAAATGTAAAAAATAAAATTTATGTAGGCTTTACATACAAATATATGGGGAAACAATGGTATGTATGTAAATGTCCCTAATTTTTATTGTATGAATAGTTGTTGATTTAGAGGTGCTCGCACACATATACACAAACAAAATTGGGTTGTTAGAGATGGCAGAAATTAATGTGAAACAATCAGCCGACCCACACAAATATAGATGTTGATTAAGTAATATACGAAATGAAGTTTGTGTATCAATTCCATGAGAAAAGCTTTCAATATATTTATGATAGAAAGAGTTCTACTATACAAAACTATTTAATTTAGTTTGAAGTAATCAGTGCAGTGAACTTTTAAATTTTTTCATCGAATTAGTCAAAGTTTAGTATTATTTCATCGAATTAGTCAATTTTTTTCATCGAATTAGTCAAATATTTTACTTCAACTAAAATTAATAAGAAAAAAGTAGTCAAACTTTAGCATTACTTATATAAAAAAGGGGCAATTACATACATAGCTCTCAAAACATTGATATTTACAAATCTAACACCCCTGAGTCCCTGACCCACTTCATCCATTTTTCAAACTCTTGCTCAAATATCAAAATTCAAGCTAAAATCGTGTTATTCATTTTTATCAAATTAAGAAGAATGATTAGATCGTGGGATGACTAAACGCATCCATTCAATATTTACAGTATCGTCTATTAATTTATTCCAAATCCAAACAAAAGTCTCCATGAACACCCAAACACAAAATGGGCCTCATGAATCGTCCACCGACCAAGCACTTAATTATCTAATCCTGACAATTCAAATCATACTCATTAGAGACACTTTTGGATGTGACAAGCTGCTGCCCAGAAGGACCTAACGAGTACCTCCGAAGCTCATCAAAATCCATGTGAATTCCTCTGACCGGGTTCGCTAAGCACGTACCTTCAAGCAAGCTCTTCCAGTCGAGCTTGCTCACATTTCCAGAGTTCTTTTCTAAGCTTGCCTGCACTCGCAGCATTCTACTACCGAGCTCACCAATGGCTATCCGACCACATCATCTAGCTCGATGAATAGTGCTTTGATGCATAAAAAAGAAAACTGTAGTCCATCATTATATAATCTTATAAATTGGACACCTTGTACAATACAAGAGCAAGACAGCGCTAACCAGCTTCAAGAAAAGCAGACATCAAAATTTTAATCATGGATCAGATTTACATAACAAAAATCATTTATAGCCGTCACAATGCAAACTAAATGTTGATATTTTAAGCCCAAATAATTACATTACTACATAGTATCAAAGTATAAACAATCACAAGCTACCAATAAGCATTAGCTCAAATGATACCTTTGTCCCCACC
>NEWO01000038.1:560765-580777 GCA_003013225.1 Phalaenopsis aphrodite | reverse complement strand
ATATATATATATATATATATATATATATATATATATATATATATATATATATATATATATATATATATATACCTATCATTTTGGTCATTATTATTATTATAACATTGTTAAAGAAAATTACAGCAACTAATACAAATAGTAAGCCTAAAATTTTATTTAAGGACAATTAATGATGGAATTAAGAACAAGCTCTCCACAAACTGGAGCCGAAGGAAGGAATTCCCGCAAAGAAATTAACTTTATAATTTAAACGAGGGCACATTGAATTTTTACCATTGGTAATATCAAATAGCAGGAGTTTTGTAATATATATTTGTCATGTAGGAAGACATGCTAAAAATTTGGAGGGGATACACCCTCTCACATCTAACCTTCAATCTGCAATTCCTTTGGTCTTCACAAGCTGCTTGCTTTACCTTCTCCATTACCCCTCTAGATTGAAATATACACTTCCCAACAAATCTAAGTAGATTGAAGTCCACCAAGAACTCCAATTATGTCATCTCGTTGCTGATGAACACAGCAACCAATCGATCTCCACAACCAACCACTACGCCCCACCCCACCTACACACACACTTTATCTCTATCTCCGTGATCCATTCAATTATCCCAGTGGGACTCCAACATTACAGTTCCTCAAAAGATTAAAAAATAAAAATAAAGTTATTGCACATCCCAATCAAGATAGTAATCCTTTAATCTCCTGCAACTTTCCTCAGCTACCTCCACCTAATCCTTATATATTTCAATCCTTCCATGAAGACCACCAAATTTACAAAGTTGAAACAATGTCTTCGAGAATTAATAATGAGGCCTTTTTGTTTTAGTTGGTGATGATAAAGTTCTTTTGTTATTTTTCATTATGAAGATGCTTGTCCGTTGTCATTTTAGTAGGGATTATTCAACAAAATCATGGCTATTATTATAATTAATAGGTTGTATTTGGTAGATGGTGGAGTAAAAAAATGTCTTTCCAAAAGCTTTTATCCTGGGTATTTGATTCCCTCTCTTTCTTCCAGAAGTTTAGGCTCTTCTTTCTCTGTAAAAACCTATTTCTTCCACCCTTGACAGGCCCAATCTTCTAATCTTCTCAGCCACCAAACTTCAATCCTTAGTGCTTGTAATAATCAGAATACTACAATGTTAGTACATATAAGGAAACAGTTCAAAAAATAATCATCCTAGAAGGAAATCAGTAATGCAAAAAGTGATTGAGAAATTGAAGTCTAAAAAAACTCCACCACCACAAAAAAGAAGAGTACAATGCAGCCAAAATGATACTTCATTAACGAACATTTTGCTTAATGCAAAAATTTCTATTCATTTGTTTTTTTTAAGAAGTGACAGATATTGCATTTTCTGGATGGGTGTACATAAGTTTACATCTTCCTTGATATTAGTAGCATGACGGATGGCGATTAGGAGTTGAGATGTTATATTTGAAGTATGGTGACTTGTTTAATGAGTTAGTATCCAAAAGGGTAATAAGCATTGCATAAAGGTAGCCAGTCAAGGTAAAAATTTGCACACAAAAATCAACAAAAACATTTGGAGAATCATTTTGAAGCCTAATGAACAATATTGTTCACTATGTTTCAGGTCATGCATGAAGAGTCAAATTCTTCTGTTACAGTTCTTACTTCTCAGCTACATGCTATCATCTTTTGGCAACAATCAGCTCCTTTGAACTGCCACACTTTACCCTCCAAACACAATCCAACGAACAAAGATTCAAAGCATGGTTATTATAATTAAATTTTATCAAATTTTTTAACATTTGCAAAGGTATGTATGTCTTATCTGTTATTTCTTTCATACTTCCCATTGCATGCATGACTGTCTAAACTGGCTTCTATAGTAAATCTATTTCACTTTGCATTAACAAATTTAAACCAGAAAAAGGAGTTCAGGAAATAAGTGAGAGATAAAGAAACTCACCAATCAGCATTAAAGTGACGGCGGTCCAAATAATCATCTGAATAGGTCTACCATACTGTATTTGATATTGAGACCTCTGTATCTGTCTTTGAAAAGCTCCAAGCCAACCACAAAGCTGCTTATGGGAAGAATCGTCTGTAAATTCGCAAAAACAGCTCTTACTCTTCTCATAGCAAGCATTCATACCCTACACACCCAGGAAAAAAATAGAAAATGGTTGTCAAATGCAAATGATCGCAAAACAAATCATTCCAAAACGACTTTTTTTTTCTTTTAAAGTTGCTAAAAGAAGAGAATAATAATAATACATATGTTTCTTGCTAAAAGTGAAATATTTTCAAATTTGAGGAAGGAGAAGTTGCTTACTCGACTTATCTGATGATTCTGCAATGGTATAGACTCTTCCATAGCTTCATAACTCACAGCCTTCCACTTCCTAAAGCCATTTCTGTACCACTTAGGCTTAGCTGCTGATTCCTCCGTTCTTAACTCAGACAAACTGAGTATCCTTGGAGGGGGAAGATTAGGCTGCTTATCAGATAACTTCAGAGGAGATTCCTCAGCAGACACTGAAATCGTCCATACCCCTAAGTCAGCACAAGCACTCGCTACCCTCCGATGACCTTTCAAGCTATCCTCCATCAATTCCGCTGAACGCAACAAATTAGCATGACAGGACTTTTTCGAGCAAACTGAAGCTTCTTCAGTCATCCTGCTTACGGCCTCACGCTCACCAGCTGAAGGTGTTACTAAAACCTTCTCCACCTGAGCACGCGAACCCGATAGGAAAAGAGCAAGCTCATCCCTTTCCCCTTCGTCAAGCCGTACCCACGCCAAACCACTCTCTTCCTCCTTCTCTAAACTCGACTCCTTCAGAGCTTTCTCCACCATCGAAATCTTGCTCCGAATCGCCGCTACAAAATCGCTATGCCGAGTTACAGTAGCTTCACCAGCTGCAAGAGCATGATCGCTGTATCTTACCGCCTTCTCCAACTCCTCCAGCTACAAATTTTCTCTCAACAAATCAAAAAACCATCCCATCTAAACCCTAAACAAAACAAAAAAAAAAGTAACCCTAAACAACGATCTATACCCACCTGCCATTTCGCGGTACCTAGGGCTGTATGAACCTCCCGCCGCAGCTCAACGACGAAAGCACCCCACTCCCCTCCCGAATCCATCTCACCTCTCCTTACCTGCATCCATCGACGGTACGCAGATTCCATCCTAAACAACAAAACAAACACAGAAATAAAGTCGTGATTCAAGAAAACAACGAAAAAAAGAAACGAAAATGAACAATTCGGTACCTGTCGGTGGATTCCTGCACTTCCTCCGCGGCGTAAAAGAAGGGATCTTTCTCCCATCGATCGAACGCTGTTGCCATCGTGAACCCTAATTAAGCTCGGATATCCAACAAATTAAGCACAGCAGCCTATAACCTGAACTCGAGCGATCAAACCCCTCTCCCTCTCTCTCTCTCAAGCCTCCTCCTTTCTCTCTAAATATTGTCGGGCGCCGTCGGAGAAGGGAAGACCACCTTCTTCAGCCGTAGGATCGGAATCGCACCAGGAAGGTGGGATGCTTGTCGCGGCACGGTATAATGGAGGGTTCTTCGGGCCGTGTCGGGCCGCAGAGGCATCAGAAAGAAGGAAGAAAACGATACGGAACAAACACGCTACAAGTTGCGTGCGACACGTGTGGTGCACATTGCGGCTGGGCCCCTCACGCATTGCCGAGGCCACACGCGTGAATAGCGTCTTTGGGCTGCTTGGAGTTAAAAATCATTTTTTGAGGAATATAAGCTATAATTAATTTATGATTATAAAATTAAAATTTGATTAATTCAATTAATGTGGGATATACTGGGTTATTATCTGTACTGCAGCCAGCATGATTTTTGGACTGGCTTAACTGGCATGCCAAGCTTAGATATATATATATATATATATATATATATATATATATATATATATATATATATATATATATATATATATATATTAAAGGAGAGTCCAATTTATAAAAATTCTAATTTAAAAACAAATTTATAAAAAGAAATAATAATTCGCTGTCTTTTTTAGATATTTTTATAAGGAAATAGATAAAGACGTGTCCCAAAATTATTTTTATTATTTTAAAATAGATTTAGCCAACTTTGACCTACCTCATTTTTTTCGCTTTTTTTTTTGGGCTTAAATGACGCTTTTATTATATACTGAAACTAACTCAAATAATTTAAAAAATATAACAAAATATAACATAAAAAATAATTTAAAAATTTTACTGCTTTTATTTATTTAATTATTTCATTGATATAAGGTTGATATTTCATGAACAAATTTATATTATCCTGCATAAATCTCAAGGCATGAGACAGATCTCGAAGAATTCTGTTTAGCAAATAATTTTCAAACTTCGATTGAGAATCATCAAGAGCTTCACTCTTAGAAAACTAGTCAAACTGACTGACTCGACGAGACGGACCCGCATGTACCAATATTGATTTAATCTGAATCAAATCAAGTCATGATCAATAATTTAAACCATTTTTTGAAACTTTTTGGACACGTTTGGAAGGTCAAACAAATGATGAATCTGACGAGTCTATTGTCGAATCGAGTGTATTGACAAGACGAATTCAGTGAGCATAAGATTGCTCAATTCTTATATCATAAAACTCTCCAGACCATCCGATCAAAGTGATTCATATTTCTTTATTAATTGCACCAAAAAAACTATAAATAAAGTCACACTACTCTCATGATGGGGAATGAGAATTTGAGATCTGAGGAAAAGCTTGAAACTTTTAGAAGGATCTGAAGTTCAACACCACCATCGTCGACCATTGTCGACTGCCACTGACCTCCATCAACCACCACCGACCGTCGTAGACTTTCGTTGATCGCTGTCCACCACCATTGACTGTCGTCGAGCACCAAAGACCATAGCTAACCACTATCGACTGTCATTGATCACTGCCAATTATTGTCAACAATCATCGACCGCCGTTCGCCATAGATTACGACCAACTACCGTCGACCATCAACGACCAGACATCGATAATTGCTATCAGTCGCCGCTAGTTCCACACAACAAATTTGTCAGCACATCAACATTGTAACTTTGAAAACCTAATAAACATTTTCTTATCTAGGGTATAAGTAGTTGTAATTGTAATCATCTTTTTATAGTAGAACTCATCAGCTGGGTCAGACTCCATGGTTTTTCTCTTTCCAGGTTTTCCACATAAAAAATTATGGTAACGTTATTAGTCGTTTTCTTTCATCTGAGTGTGTGCTAAATTCTTGTGCAACGCTAAGTCGATAATCCATTACTTTACCACCACGAATCTTCTAGCACACATCAAAACTTATAAGAGCTGAATATGATAGAACATGAGTTACTCTATGTTTGGCTAATTTATAAACCAAGCTAAAAAAAAAATTGTGTTTGACCCGCTTGCCATGATTAAGAAGGTGAACGAGTCGTTTATAAACAACGAGTTTTTTTGACAATCTTAATTATAACTAATCATTTATGGATCATAATTTTAGCAAAATAAATTGAGATTTGTCATGATTAAATATTAGTGAGAATATTTTGACTTTTTATCATGTTATAATTAATAAAAGAGTAATAGAGTCATCAAAGCTAGACTTTTGCAGCAATTAAAAAATGTTGTGCGGTTATTGAAAAGTTTATGAGAAGATGTTTTGTGTCATCGAAAGGTCTGTTGCCATGACAACACTAAAATCAGAGTTTTCTGTTCTTGTGGTTAAGATACAAGTTAGGAATTATTCAAATTTCATTTGCATCAAATTCTCACACATGTAAATCGTTTGATTTTTGAGGTTGAGTCTTGATGACGATTAAAATTTATTTATGGCACCTACAATTTATTAAAAAACAGCTCTGAAGCTAATGGAAAATAGTTTGTTGTTCAAAAAACTGTGGTGGCTATAATAATATTTTTTCCTAAAAAAAGAAAAATTAGACCGCAATTAGAAAGCTATCACCCTATCTTGGCAAGACAAGTGCTGTCAAACCACAGTTTATTCAAACAGACAAAACTGCAATGTGACGCCACAACGTCATCACATTGTCGCACTAAACGAATAAATTAGAAAGTAACATTTAATTATTAGGGCATGGTTTAAATTTGAGTCTACTAGTTGGTGAGGAAGCTCTCTACCAATTCCTCCAAACAATCTTGCACTATGGATCGATTAATAAGGCACAAAAAAATGCATTTTTTTTAAAAAAATCACAAGATCAAGCGTAAATAAATTGAACCAAACTTTTAATAGAAATAAAAAAAATCTAATATCCCTCCAATTTTCGTTAAGGATATTGGAGAGGCACTGAGGAATTACCATGGCAATTAATCAATGATGGATGGATGATACTAATTAATCAATGACAATTATTTTATAATAAAAGAACAACAGTTGACCAGAAATTGTCAGACAATAACAATCAAATAACAATAATCACAAAGACAATTGAACCATGATAATCAACCAACAACATGATCGATGTGGCAGTGATCATCCACATCCATCCTCACATAGAGCTCTATAATTTTTAGTCCAAGTCATTAAATATAAGAGTTTTTTATATTTTTTAAGGCTAATATTTATATTATTTTAATCAAAACCATAACATATTTTATGAGATAATGTTGATTCTTATAACATCTTCATATAGTCCACCTCCCTATATTGCTAAACCACTTTAATACTTGTTGTGGATGCATAAGTCAAAGATGGCCACATGGCAGTTGATTATAAAGAAAAAAAACTCAAAAATAGAGGGGAGTTGGCTCTACCTCTATTTGAATATCTATTCAAATTAAATAATATATCAAGATTGCATTAATAATCCATTCAAGAGGAAAGCATTAACCATTTCTTAATTCAAACAATTAAGAAATGGTTGGTCAAATATTCCATTGCTAGTATTCAACATAAATGTTGGTAAAAATGTTCCTTAAAAATAAGAATAATGGAAACTTACATGTATACCCCATAAGTCTCTTATATCTACATATCTGACATCTAAGCTTTCATATTGACACTTATAATACTTCGGTGTGATAAACTTGTGTATGAATTCTGTATTTAAGTTCTTAAAAGTAGATGTTAATTACATTTTTGACGTGACACCAAACATTTCAGTGATATATGTGTAAATATTAAAATTTTAGGGTTAGATGTGTTAAAAATATAGGAATGATAATATACAATATGTGCCAACTTCATTTATCCCCAATATTTTCAAGTATTTCAAATTAGAATATCATATGCAATTATTGATGATTTATATGGATGGAATGATGGGAAGATATGTTTTGAATTAGATATTATGATTGAAATGTCTTCAAATCAAATTTCAAATTATTAAAATATATGAGTAATATGTTAAAATTTATTTAATAGGCAGTTTGATGTCTCATTCATATTAAATTTTAATTAAAATATTATCAGCTAAATGTTATTCCCTAGCTCATAATAGGTGTGGAACCAACTCCTTTTGGGTATTTAAATAATATACAAATAAAATGATGATAATAATAATAATAAATAGATAAACAAATAGAATTATATATAATTAATATTTTTAAAGAAAAAAATAAAAAAATAGCAATATTGGCATTTACGTACATACCGCCCAATTCTTACGTATTTACATATCTAACATGTGTATTTTATTTTTGACATTTATATCACCCAAAACATTCATATCACATCAAATACATACTTTCATGCATGGGTAAGGTAGAATGTATGTAAAAATTGAAATTTAGATGTTAGACATGTAGATACATAAGAAAAGAGTGGTATTTATGTAAATATTCCTTAAATTTACAAATTGAATTTAGAAATGTATAAGTAGACAAGGAGTAGAGGTGTAAAAGAGTCGAGCAGATCTAGAGCAGCCCTCGGCTCGAGCTTAATTAGTTTTATCGAGCTCGAGTTCGAAGTCAAACTTAAGTCTATGAGTTTGAGTCTGCTCGTGAGCCGGCTCGTTGAAAAAATGATAATACTTTAAATAACTTTATAATTAGTTAACAAATAGAATGCACAATTAAGAGATAAATAAAAAGAAATCTCTTAATATATAGAAAAAAATATTATTTTCTCAATATTTTTAATACCTTAACAACCAGTTTATGAAATTTACTATATTTTGAGAATATTTTATGTTAATATTTTTTTAATAAGTAGAGTCGGGGCTGACTTGAGCTTGGCTTGTTAGCTTATGGAGCTCAGTTCAGGAGCCGTTTATCGAGCTGAGCTCGAGCCGGCTCACGAATCTGCTTGACTCACCTGCACCCCTAATAAGGGGTTAAGTTGAGCATTTTTTGTAGTGAGAAACCCGCAAAACTATAAATTAAAGGTGCGTGATCATCCGATATTAAAATGTCATTTAAGGAATAAAATTGAGGGTGGGCAACACTAATATGGTATGGCTTCTTGCTTCTACGATTGTTAGTAATATAGCACAAAATGTTAGACCTAATTCATTGGTTGGACCAACCAATTTTTAATTTTTTTGCAGAGAGGGATGGGGACAAGTGATAATGACATGGGAGCCTTTGCTTCTCATCATTTGAACACACAAACCTATTATACATATATATGTTTGAAGATATATATAAATGAAAAGTAATCTAAATTGTTGATTATTCTTCTCACATAAAATGATTTCCTATTTATATATGTGGGAGGGTACAATAAACGAAATTATATGTCTAACTCTGCTTTAAAAGGGATGTTACATAATTTATTAAGTATTTTACATGTACAAGCCTTCAGTTAGACTATTAGATGCCTTGGTGGGCTTAGATCTGTCGATCCTCGCCCGACAATACTTATTCGTTCGACTACACTTAATCTGGGTTATCGGTCGGCTTTTGATGGTCTTCTGGTTGGCGAGACTTGACTCAATCGGTTTGGCTTTGTCGGTCAGCTATGATGGTTCGATTGCGAACTACTGATCCATAGATCCTTAACTCCTGTCAGTCATATAGTGAATCGTCGTAATCTGACAGGTCGCTTACTCTTTGATGAGTTGATCCTTCATGGATGTTTTGTGTGATTACGTGATATATAAATAGTTTTTGAAACCTAGTGAGAAATCTAATGGGCTTTTGTGGGATAGTTGATGACTCTTGAATCAGTTTATGATGAGAGGCATGTCGATGCCTCCATTTGGCTCGATTGGTTTTGGTCTTCGGTTCACACGACCTTCACTTTGTCGGCCTACAACCCCGATTTAAGAGGGTCACACTTAATCAGATATGTCTTTTAGTATTCTGCTAGTGGACTCATTTTTTTGTTGATAAACTCTCAATCTTCCGCCAATGCATCTTTGGTCTTGCGACATTGGAACCTTGGTCTTCCGTTTGTTGGCCCTCTTTAGCTGCACTCTTTTGTACTTTTTGTCTGTTTGATTCCTCGAGATTCGTGCTGACACATATCTGTTGCACAATTAGTTAAGCTATATTTAGCTATTATTATACTTATGACATCTATTCTCGTTCAATCATTGTGTTAAAGTGTTATTCGGGGTCGTTTGGTGCATTATTTGAGAGATAAACAGCCAAAGTAGTCCTCGATTCTTTAGATCAGGTCTTTTTGATTCTCGAGTTTATAGACGTGTCAAATAGTTCTGAGACTCTTTAAATTGAGGCTGAAATAATCCCCATGAAAGGCTACTATGACTCAATCTTAAAATAATTGGAGACAATTTTGTCACTTCTATAAACTATGAGACTAAAACAACCCCATGTAAAGAGTCAATGACTATTTGACACTTTAATCACAATTAGAGGACATATCAGTTAATTTTGATATTTTTTTAATTTAAAAATCTATATTTTTAATAATTGAAAGGCTTAATTGATTTGTTAACTCTCCTTTTCTTTCATAATTAGGTTTCCTATTGGTTTGGCCAACAACCCATTACCATAGTTAGGCGGCATATGCTTTACTAAGATTGGTTGGCTAAACTAACACAATATAAAATATTACTTCATCAAATAATATAACTAAAATATTAATGCACCGAAAAAATAAATAAAAAAGACTAATCAAAATTTTAAAAAATGTTAAATATATAATGAAAACTTATAATGCTTGATTAGTATTGACTACCTCTTAAGAACTTTGTCCATATTAATTATAATCATTAAATTCATAATTTTAGGAAATTATATGATTTTTTAAGCTTGTTATGAGCTAAAATTATTCTATAGTTTTATTTGATTTTCATGTTTGATTGTTCATCTAGATTTTTTGTTTAAATAAATATAATGTTTTTTTTTATTTATATATGTAAATTTAGTTAGTGACGAGAAATAGTTTGGATAATTTTCTCATAAATTTATATTTCAAAAAACAATTGCAATCCTTTGTAACTACTAATTTTTTGTTTTTCTTAATAAAAAAAATATGAAAGTGTTATGCCATTAACAATCCCATCATCTCGCGGCTTGATAAATATTTTAGGATAATTTTTTGAGCAAGAAATATTTAAAATTTGATTGAAATTCATTAAGAGCTTCGATTTCAACAAACTTAGGGTAAAGTTGACTGACTAGATGAGACGGAGTCCATGGTATCAGAAATGACCCAATTCTAACCAGGCCATTAAATTATTATTGAAAGATTTTCAGACAAATTTGGATTGTCAATCGATTTTGAATTTGACAAGTTTATAGTCAAATCGAGTGTCTCGAGAAGACGTATCCAACGAGTCCAAGATCACTTAATTCAAACATCGGTAAGACCCTCAAATGTTCATTGAACACAATTCAATGGATGAAATCTCTTTGGGCCGTCTTATTAGAATGATTCAAAATTTTTCATTAATTACAACCAGGACACTATAAATAGAGCTATTCCCCGAGCTTGAAGTATAAATAAGACTGAAACTTTGGGAGAATGAGCTGACAACTAACACCATTTCTGTTCTGACGATCCGACGAACTTCTCCTACAATTGCAGCCGCCAACCACGATCGGCCATTACTCGTTGGTCGTTGACGATCACCATTTTACTCCGCCGACTCCTTGTGACGAAGCACCGTACAAAACAACTTACGAACCGCTGCACCATTACAGATATCGTGCCGACCTGAAAGACGGTGCATCGAAGCTCTGAATTAACTCTCCTTCATGCTGCAAGGCAGCAAGTTCATCTGCGCACCAAAGTTACAGCTCGGGAGACTGTGTAATCTTTTCCCACCTATTGGACAAGGGGGGCACCGGTAACCACTAACTTATTGTGGCTCTCTCGAATGGGTCAAACCCTGTTGTTTTTTCCCTTTTGAGGTTTTTCACGTAGAAAATCTTTTGGCATTTCTGTCTATCATTTATATTACTTAAGTGTGTTTTGGGTTCTCTTGTGACGCCAAGACATTAGTTAATCACTCTACCACTGCAAATACACTTGCACTCATAAAAATGAAATAGTTTTTATAACTAATTCTACTGACAATTACAAGAAAAGTGATAGTTTTTTTTATTAGAAGGGAAAATGTTTAGAACACATTATTGATGTGTGCTAGAAAATTCACAGCAGCAGAGTAATTGATTATCGTCTTAACGTTGCACGAGAATTCAACAAACACTCAGGTAAACAAAAATAATTAGTAATGACACTAGAACGTTTTATGTGAAAAACTGGTAAAGGGAAAAAAATCACGGGGCCTAGCCCAATTGTAAAAATTAACTATAGTTACCCCTTGTCCTACATACGTGAAATGGTCACTATGTTTTCCAAGTCACAACATATATTGACAGCTTACAATCGGTGGTGGTCAACAGGTGATTGGTGGTGATCGACGACGGTCAGTGGTGGTTAATGACAATCAGTGGTGGTCAACGACAGTTAGCGGTGATCAAAGATGGTCGGAAATTATCGGTAATGGCCTACAGTGGCTGATTTGGATCAACGATGACATGAGTGGTGTTGGACTTCAGTTCATTCTTAAAGCTTAAAGTTCCCTCTCAAGCCTCCAGTCTCCTCTCATGAGAGGAGTGAGGCTTCATTTATAATGTTCTGAGTGCATATAATGCGGGATATGAGTCATTTTGATTAGAAGGTCCAAAGAGATTCATTCGATCAAACGACGTGTGATGGACATTTGAGTGTCTTAACGTGTCGAAATTGAGCAATCTAGGGCTCGTTGGATTCGTTTTGTTGAGACGCTAGATTCGACATTCGTTTAACATTCTAAATAAATCTGAAAAACTTCAAATAGTGGTTTAATGACTTAATTTGACTCAAATTGGACTAATTTTGATAACATTGGATTCTTCTTGTTGGGTCGTTCAGTTTGACTGTAAGTTTGCTGAAATTGAAGTTCTGAATAAGTTTTTCTCGATGTCTAAATATTTCTTGCTCAAAAGTCGTCTTGAAATCTATTTTATTCCTCGAAATTTTGTTGGGTTCTTCTTATTTTATTCCACATAAGCAAGATTATACAAATATTTTTTTTTATGAAATGATAAATAGTATATAATTTAATTAAGAGAATCTCGCCATTTGGAAAGCCATAGCTTCACCTAAATTTAATTAATTCATGAATTACAAATACACCCCTTAACAAGCATATATTTTTCAAATACAAGATGACTATGAAATAGTGAACACCGGTTTGGAGCCGGCTCAGATTTATTTATCATGAAAGGGAGAAATTAATATTAATTTAAGCTAGTGTTAAACAAAAATGATAATTACACACATAGCATCCCAAATAATACTATTTACAAAATCTAGCACCCAAATTTTATATTTTTAAACTACTGAATCGATGTATTCACGCATTCCATGATCAAACCATTGAGAATTCGATAAAAATGAAAATTACGGGTTGTGGTCTCATCATCGCTTTAAATATTCGAGCGAGAATTTGAAAAATGAATGAAAGAGAGTACTAGATTTGTAAATAGCAAAGTTTAGGGAGTTATATATGTAATTGGCCGCAAAATTTAATATTCTTATTAATAAAGAGAGTTGCAAAATGATATCTCAAATTACAACTCACTCGAAGAAACAAATTAAAACAATAAAGGACGAAAAAAAAATGAAATAAGTAAAAGCAAAAACCCAACAATGAACATATCACAACAACTACTACAACTTAACTACAACAACCAATAAACAATCAAAAAATTTAAAGAGAGAAATAAGAAGCATCAAGAAGAAGATGAAAATAAAGATGGTTGAATTTTAATAAGAAACATGATAGCTCAAATTTCATTTAAAAAAAATGAATATATAAGAATATATTCAAAACATAATTGAATTTTAATGATGGATTGAGTTCATCATAGATCAATACCAATTACAGCATCTATCTAATATCTGACAATAAAATAAGATTCGTGACAATAAACAATTCAAAGCCATCAAGATGCTAGAAAAAAAGTGTAGTAAAAAGACCAGTCAGATAAAACAAAAGATCAAACAACACATAAATAAAACAAGACCTGCACAGAAAATTTATAACCAACAATAAAACCACAAACCAAACAGTCATACCAAAGCAAATATAAAAATATATCCGAGATAAAAAAAAATCAACAAGATGTATTAAAAATTCCATCCAAAATTTTTTGAACATAAGAAAATATTCAAAAACATGGTTCAATATTAATATCCATATGGGAAACAATACAACTCATAAACTAGTTGCAAAAATAGAACGAATAAGACAACAAGAAATCCCAATTAACAAGGGTAAAACCAACAAGCGAACATGAATAAATATATAAAAGAAAATTCATACTGTCGTCAAATAACAAAGAATCAAAAACTAACGATTCATTTTCAAGCTGCTAAATAAACGAAAAAAAAAACTAAGAAAAACCCAACTAAGTAGAGTAAACCCAAGTAGACAACTAAAAGAAATACAAAGAAAAAACTCAAAAAACAATAGCTAGCAAGAACCAAAAAAAAAAAAAGATAGAAATTAAAGTTTATAAACTTAACCATATAAGTTGGAATTGAATTTTTAAATTTCTATTTCGTGCTCTTATAAGAGATCAACTAATGAAAATAACGAATATTAGTGATGCGTGCTACAAAATTCGCGGCGGTAGAGTAATGGATTATCGTCTTAGCGTTGCACGAAAATTCAGCACACAGTCATGTGAAAATGAATCAAGCTATAATAATACTATAAGTTTTTATGTGGAAACCCCGTAAAAAGGGAAAAACCACGGGGTCTGACCAAGTTGTAAAAAATCAACTATAAATTGATGATTACAGATGCCCCTTGTCCCACAAGCGGGAAAGCGTTACTAGCTTTCCACGTTACAACGTCGACTGATGACGTATAGTAAGCGGTGATTGACAGAGGTGAGCGGTGGCTAACAACAGTCGATGACGGTCGACGGTAGTTGACAGAGGTTAGCGGTGATCGGCGGCGTTCAACGGTGACCGATGGTGGTCGATAGAGGTCGGCGGTCGTTGTCGACGGTCAGTAGTGGTCGACGACGATCGATGATAGCGAGGATGATCTTGGAGCTCCTTCGCAAAGCCTCAAGTTTTCTCTTAAGTCTCCTTCCTTTCATGTGAGGGGTGAGACTCTATTTATAGTGTTTTGAGTGCAATTAATGCAGGAATATGAACCATTTTGATCGGACGGCCCGGAAAGCTTCCCTTGATCAGATGACGTTTGATGGACATTTGAGTGCCTTAACGATGTTAGAATTGAGCAATCTTGGTCTCGTTAGATTCGTCTTTTCGAGACACTCGATTTGAATATAAACTCGCTAAATTTGACATCCGTTTGATCTTTAAAATGCCTCTAGAAATCCTCCAATACTGGTTTAATGATTTGATCCGGGCTTGATTTGACTCGAATTAGACTGACTTTCATATCATTAGGTCCGTCTCATCGAGCCGATCAGTTTGACTATAAGTTTGCTAAAATCAGAGCTCCGTATGACTTTTAATCGAAGTTTGAATGTATCTTGTTCAAAAAATTGCACCGAGATTCATGTCGGATGATGAAAATTTGTTGGTGGCGTGTCAATTAAAATCAATAGAAGTGTGATGCTTCCCAGGCATCCTGACATTCCTCTCAAGCTAAATTACATAGACAACCACTTGTATAGCCAGAAGATAAAAACACTTAAAAATCTTGCAAGATAAACTATCAAAGTGATAAATAACTTGAAAAATATTACTCGAGGCAATCAAGAAATTACCATTATAGACACAACTTTTAAGAAACATGTGAGGATAAATACATTCAAAAAATAGATGATCATGAGTTTCAAAATCATTCAAACATAAAATACAGTTAGATTGACATGCATACCTCTTAAAGATACAATGTCACAAGTTTTGAGTAATTTTGTAATAAACCAATTAGCCTGTGGATAAAAAAATATAAAAAGAAAGATAAATTTCTTTGTGAGAATAAGTAATGCTCTTAATTCAAGCACAAATAAGACCATTAAAAATAGGAATCATAATGATAGCATCTATACAAAAACTATTAGCTTGATAATTTAGAGGCAAATTCTAACAATTATTTTGGACAATCCAACATTTTGATGCACACAGTACATAAAACGGAAAGAAAAATATAAAAAGAGGGCGCTAGCCGTTGCAAGATTTTTGAATTTCCAATATTCGCGCACCAGCAGGCAGCAGCCCAATTAAAGCATCACACATTTGAATCAACTCCATCTAAGTTTCAATCTCCATCAATTCAACCGAAGAAGAGAAACATGGAAGGCTCTGCGGCAGAGTTCGAGATGCTCAAGCTCAGATCGACAGCAACAGAGCTTCTCCTAAAAGAAAACTGGTGGGAATACATCAACCTCTACTCCCGTTTCATCTCCTCCTGCGATTTCCCCCAAACTTCACAAAAAGAGGACGACGGCTCCCTCAAGCTCCGGCGAACTCTCTGCTCCGCGCTCTGCAACCGAGCCGATGCTTACTTTAAGCTACGAGACCTCGACGCCGCGCTAATGGACTGCAACCACGCTCTCAAACTCGATCCTTTTCATTTCAAAGCACTAGTTTGCAAGGGAAAGATTCTCCTCGACCTCCATTGTTACTCGCAAGCTTCGGAATGCTTTCAACGCGCCAAGGCGCTTCCTTTAGCAGACAGTTCTCTCTCCCTGCTCTTGAAACGGTCGCAGAAGCTCGATTCCCAGTCGAAGACGGGCTTTATCGACCTCTCTGCTTGGGTTCTTGACGGATTCAATGGCGCATGCCCGGAGCTCGCCGAGTTCGTCGGCAACGTCGAGATACGCCGATCGGAGTCCGGCGGAGGAAGAGGGCTCTTCGCCACAAGAAGCGTCGAGGCCGGTACTCCGCTTGTTATAACGAAAGCTATCGTCTTGGGAAGAGGTATTATTCCGAAATCCGCCGGTGGGGAAACTGCTCGCCTGGTAATGTGGAAAGATTTCGTCGATAAAATCATTAACGCCGTCCAAAAATGCAGTAAAACGAGAGCTCTGCTGTATACATTATCTACAGGAGATGGGGAAGACAGCGATTTTACAGTGCCAAAAATCGAACTTTTTAAGCCGGAATTCTCCATGGATGCAAAAAGCATTGAGCTTGATGTGGAGAGGATTCTGAAAGTGTTAGATGTAAACTGTTTAACCGAAGAATCGGTGTCAGCTAAAGTAATGGGGAAGAAAAAAGAATGCTGCGGCGTAGGGCTTTGGTTTTTGCCTTCGTTTGTCAACCATTCGTGCTGCCCAAATGCCCGCCGGCTTCATGTCGGCGATACTATGGTGCTCTACGCATCAAGGGATGTGAAGGAAGGGGAAGAGCTCAGCTTTGCTTACTTCAATGTTCTGCTTCCATTGAATGAGCGCAGGGAGATGGCGAAGAGATGGGGTTTTTTTTGTAGCTGCGAAAGATGCAACTTTGAAGAGAAGAAGGAGCTGGAGTTAGGTGAGTTAAATGGAACGATGGAAGATGTGGAAGATAGAGTGAGGAGATGGGGGTTAAATGGGAAGGGGAAGGGGTATCTCAGAGCCTCGTTTTGGTCGGCTTATCGTAACGAGTCGGAGAAGTTGAAGAGGAGGAGAGTGGGGAGTAGGATTACAGAGGAGATTTCGGTGGCTGGCAGCATTTTCGATGCAGTGGGAGGAGATGAGAGGATAATGAGGAGTTTGTTGAAGAGGATGAAGAATGATAGGGGGTTTGGCCATGGAGTTGAAATGGAAGAAATGGAGAAGTTGATGAGAATGGCGAGAGGGGTTTATGGGAAGGTCATGAAGAGACGAGCCATGAAAGCTTTCTTTGAGCTTGAATTGGCGAGTACGGGCTGGTGAACTCTTACGCTGAGAATTGTGGTATTGTGTTCTTTCTTACATATCATTTTCTTTTTACTGATGCTAGGGGGAGAGATTTTGATGCAGTGTTTCTAATTAATTGATTTTTATTGGCCCTTTTGTAATTCTGGTTTATGAGATAATTAGTTTCATTTGCTATCTTTCATTCATTGTGAAGATCAATGAAACATTTGAAAAATAAAAAAGGGTACATTTACTACGTACCACACAATTCATATGTATACACATAGTGTTGAATCATGTTAGGACGTTGGTTTTTGTATTGTTTGTTAGTTCATACAATCCCGAAAAAAACCAATGTAAGAAGGAGAATGGAGATGTTCCCCAAATCTAAACTACATGTTTCTAGGGTGATCCTTCCCGGAAAGGGAAGATTTAAGGAGCAAGAACATATGAGAGAGGAAGCGTAAAACTTCTCATGGTTATTGTCTGAGTTCTCTTGAATAAGGTCACAGAGAGAGAGAGAGCCTCCCTCCATAGTCTCCTCCTCCTCCCCTTATACATGTTTAAGTCTCTTCCTAAAATACGAGTCGCGGAACTAAAATTTGACCATGATGTATTCATGAAAAGATTGAGGCGTGGGTGTCAGATTACTCATAAATGATAATTTACATATGTCAGTCCTTGATGTCGATTTTGAACATTTGCATTCTGTAAGTTTTGAGAATTATTTTTGAGGCGAGCTCGACGATTGATTGATAAGCCTGCTAGGTGAATCCAATAGGTCGGCCGCCAGGTCAGTTCGACAAGTCAGCTTGGCAGCCGGTACATGACAGCTGAAATATTGATGAGTTGGACCAACATACCACTTCAACAAATTATTCCTACAATTGTTTAATCTTTTGAAGAGATGGGTTTATCTAGCCCATGATGTCTGCTGGACATGTGATTTGATCCATAGAAATAGATTTTTGGTATACACATACCTAACATATGAGCTTCATCCTTTCTTACTACTGTTTTTAAGAAGTAAAGCTCTATTATCTCTCTTAGTTGGCTCTGTAAAATCAATCCCAAAAACAATAGGATCTTCATCCTTAGTGACCTAAACCAACTTGCCATAAATAATTTGGATAAATTATGGCTTTATCGAGTTTTATATTCAATGTTAGTGACAAACAATTCAATTTTGTTGTTTTCTCATTATGGACAATCATAATCATAATCTCTAAGTGAGTGCCATTGGGGAGCTTGCTTCCCCCTTCATTGTAGTCATCACATGCATTGACAAAAACACACCATTAGTTTTGCTTGGTAGGTTAGAAATAATTTTAAAAATAGAATCCTTTCTCTCAATGTTAGTGACAAACAATTCAATTTTGTTGTTTTCTCATTATGGACAATCATAATCATAATCTCTAAGTGAGTGCCATTGGGGAGCTTGCTTCCTCCTTCATTGTAGTCATCACATGCATTGACAAAAACACACCATTAGTTTTGCTTGGTAGGTTAGAAATAATTTTAAAAATAGAATCCTTTCTCTAATGGTCATTTAGGATCACTTTTGGTTTTTATTTTTTTATTTTGTTCGTGTTTTAATTTAAAATAAAACATGTTCGATATATTTGATTGAGATATTGATGTTTTTGAAAACAAGTAGAAATTATTTTGAGTGTTTTCAAAAACCAATTTAGTTACTAATGTCCTCCTCAGTCGTCGAGATCTGATGGATGGTATCGTTGTTCTCGAGACTCCCTTCTCGCAACTTATCGAGCTTGAGAGGGTCCTGCTTGACACTTCCGATTGCTCAGAGGTAAAAAAGTGTGGGATTGCTCGAGATCTTCGTGAACAATGATTATCTCCTTTTCGCGAGGGAATTTTTTAAGCACACAATGTGAGGGTTGACTCCATCAATGTGGTAACGAACATACATCAGTTAGCACATAAGTGAACCTAAATAAGCACACGATCGACTCGAACAAGGCTATGTCGTAGGTTGAATCGGTCTTACCGTTGTAGGAATCCAATATCAGGATCTTGAATCGTTTTGGGGGCTCGAACTTAGAGATTTATAATACATTCTCAGGCTTTCAAGGAACCTCAGTTTGCATGAATCGATGAAGGTTGATTGGTGCTGACCCAACAATGTAGAAGTACTGGGAGTCATCCTCTTTCCAAAGTTAGGGTGTCTTTTCCATCATTGGGCACGAACCCTTCTTCTCATGGTTGATGATCCCTTCCCCGGGTCAGAATGTCTCATATGACATCCAACATTTAATCTTTCAACTCCTGTATCAGTTGGGCTACAAACTCATTAGCATACTCTATATTGTCAATGTCTCTGTTGTAGGTTTATTTTCCTTGGGCCGCTCATTTTCTTATTTGTAGATGATTCATGCTCAACACACCTATTGGGATATTGAATTTTGATTTGTCCGTGAAAATAGAGCATAAATAGGAGAGAGAGAGAGAGAGAGAGAGAGAGAGAGAGAGAGAGAGAGAAATAAGTGCACAATAATGAATAATAATACGTCACATCTTATTTTTGAAATGATCTCCCTATTTATATGGGAGAGGGTATAACATGATGATGCTACATTTTTTCCCCTAATTTAATGAGGTTTGTAATGAAGTATTTCTAGTATTTTATATGGGTAAACCTATCATCTGATTACTTTTTGGTTCAATCGATCAGGCTTAATTGGCTTTAAGTCAACAATATCAGCTTGGTCGGTTGCACTGAGTGATTTGGGCTAGCCAGTTGACATGTCCTGATTGTTGATCCTTGA
>NEWO01000038.1:533657-556876 GCA_003013225.1 Phalaenopsis aphrodite | reverse complement strand
ATTTTAAAAATATTATAATATATGATTTTTTTTACCATGGTATTATATGATGATAGATTGCTTAAAGATAAAACAATGTCCGGAAAAATGATGACTTTACTAGATTATATCACTTGTTTGGTTGTCGGAAGAAATAATATGAGTTTTGAAATTCTATAAACAGCTTTAAAATGACAACTATGCATGATTGATAGTCAAAAAAGAAAATGTCAAAACCTTAGCTCAACCAATGAGCTACTCTCTATCTCAACAATATGTAGAAAGAAAGTCACAACCATGACACAGACCAACGGTATGTCTATGTTCAAATAAAGAGTTATAAACTCAAGACCATTAAGCCTATGAGTACATTTCTCAAATGAGTACATTTGAGTATATTTCTCAAGTGCTTCATTAATGATTACAGATTAGATGAGTACATTTCTCAAATGCTACTAAACATAACCTTACTCGGAGTCTGTTTGGTTGGGCGCCGCACTGCAGTTTTGTATATTTGGGTAGACTGTGTTTTGATAGTTTTTTCAAAATGCTGTCGCTGAAATCTGTCTTTTGTCACTTGTCCTAGCTATATATATATCTATCTATAATAGACACAAGCATCAGATTATTTTTCAGCAAATTCAGAATCGACTTTTAATAAACTGCAACTGCCCCAAAGAGACCTTTAAAAAAAATTTCAACGGGCTAAATAAAATAATAATAATAATAAAGAAACAATAAGGCTATAACTTTTTTTTTTTGAAAGATTTACAATCACAACACACAATTCCTACACATTTACATATTTAGTTCAATTTTGATATCCTTACCATCTGTCTGGCTGTCAAAAACAATTGGTTGTTGGCAAATAACATGTGCTTGTCTCGTTAAATGGCTCATATTCAAATCGTTCGTTAAGTGAATTAAACATGAATAAAATTTTTAAGTGTGAATAAAACTAACTTTTTGTTTGATCTTGTTTGGCATGTTTTAATTCAAAAAAAAAAATTATACAACCCAAATCTTTTTAGTTCTCTTTTGAGATAGAAAAAAGAAAGAAAATAATTATTAAGCGCCTCTTCATAGTAATTTAATGATTTTGTTATTAAATTAATGACTTTGTTGGTGTTGTTAATCATTGGATTATTATTTTCGTAGAAATACTACATTTTGCCAGTTGGCCACAAAGAAATGTATTATTATGAAAGGTTTATCTTTGGTCTATTTGATCAATACCATAAAATTAATAAAAAATAAAAAATAAAGGAACATTTACACAGATAGCACATTGTTGTGAAACCTTCTAGGGAACTCTTTGTGTATTGAGTTAGATGATTAAGAACTTAATAATATTATCTAAATCTTTCCAGCAAGAATAAGATCCAAGAACTTCTTTCTTGTTGGAAAGAACCTTACAACACTGCTTGTTAAGAACTTATTGTCGTTCACTTCCCTAGGCCTGCGGTTCTTGATCTGGATCCCTGTAGCTAGAGAATAGAATTCTCTCTCCCTGCAATGGTTCTTGGATGTCGAGGATCTTGCTACAGGCCAAAGTATGGATTGTCGAAGAGCACCTACAGTGCTTCGGCTACCTGAACAACAGAATGGAAGGAAAGAACTACCGCAACAAATAAGAACAAGAACAAAAGAAAGTTGCCAGAACTACACAAACATAAGAACACAAGGGATTACGTGGTCGGTCCATTGACCTACATCCACGGAGGGAATCGCTACTAAAATTCACTAGCACAAACGAAGAATTACAGACTCATTACATCGAGGAATCACAAAGTCTCTTTAGATCTCTATCTCTACAAGACTTCTCGCTCAATTCTAAAGTCTCTCCTCTCTTTCTTCCCATCCTTGCTGAATTTTCTTCCTTCTCTTGATCTTCTTGATCAGATTTTCTTTCTATCTCCTTATGATGGTCATGCATCCCACAAGACCCCTCATCTATTTATAGATAGATGAGGCCTCCCAAGAGGCATGAAAATTACAAGTGTGTCATTTGTTATAATTAAGAGCCATGATATATAACACACATAATTCTTGTATATTTACATATCTCACACCTTAATTTTCAAATTTACACATATAACACCCAATTTTGTAATATCATATCAAAATAGTACTATTGTGACTTCTTAAAAGTGAAATGCATATAGGTTTAAATACATAAGAAATGCGGGGTAAGCATGTAAACACCACATTTATCAATTGAAAACGTTGCATCTTAATCATCCAAGGTAAATTGGATGGCCAGCATTGATTCTTGCAAATTTCTTCAAAATTTTTGAAAGTGGATCGTTGGGACAAACTTTGATGGCCTAACTTGCTCTAGTGCTCAAATTTATTTTGGGGCATTTACAAACATTCCACAAAACTCCTATGTATTTAGATATCTAACACTTAGGCATTTATATTTACATGCATACCTCTCAAATCTTTAACATCTCCTCCACAAATATCAAAGTTACTATTAAAAAAAGGTTAAAGACGCCCTTTCATGCATACATATGTGAAACCAAGGTGTTAGATATATAAATACATAAGAATAGTGTGGTATATGAGTACATTCCTCAATTGTTTGTTAAAAAGTTAGCCTTTGGTTGTGTTTGAGACAACTTTCTGTTCACCATCACAACCTGTTTATGAACCCCTTCATGTTGTTTTCTTGAAATTTTTGTGGCAGACAACTATTTTTTAAACCTACATGTTAAAGAGGCTGTTAAAGATGATTGTCACAGAGAAAATTATTGTATTTATTGGACATATAACTTTTTAAGAAACTATAGCCACCCCAAACATATTCTAAAAACTAAGGTAACAATGCTGTGACAGAAAAAAAGAAGAAGAAAATAATGCAAAAAAAAAAAAAAAGAAATGGAACATTCTCTCCTCATTATGCCTTTGTTGACCTTTTATTACTACTAATTTATATTTTATTGTCCCTTTTATTTAATTTTTTTTAAATTTTTCTAGTTCCCCGATTTTACTTATTTAAAGCACCACCGCCACGAAAAAAGCAACGTTTTTACCGCCCATTGCCTCCCACCAATTTTTATTTTTTGAAATAAGTTTTAATAATTTTTATTGTCCACAATTCGAGTACGCTGTCGGACGTGGGACTGCCAACCACCTGAGGAGGTTTGAGGCAACTCCCGCTAGACTTATGTCGGTGAAGGATACCGTTATCCTATTGTTCATCAAATGTCTGAATCTTGATGTTATATGATAGGACATCTTTTTGCTCTATCTTCAGTGTGTCTTTATCATCACCACCCTACACCTGAAAACAAACTACTTGCAACATTGCTTGATGATTTCACGTATAGCAAAAGGCTATACGTGGACACTTATGCGTCAGACATAAGCATTGAAAACCGAACCAAGAAGCAAGGAAAGAAAATAACAAAAATTGAGTGAGGGAGAGGAGACACTGATCCATCTAAAACAACGAAAAGGAGACTAGATCAGTTCTCAAAAGACTCCTATCGAAAAGACCTGAAAGAGTAGGACCCAAGGTCTTTCCTAACAAACATAAAGGGCTACTTTGCGCTGATTTTTTTTCAACTCCAAAGACATAAGATTAATCAAATTAACTAAATGCTCTCCCAAATAAGGCTTGCAAATCCTCCAAACCCCAAGTTTATATCAAAATCTCCTAACTCCCAAATTAATCCATAGCCTCACACATCAAACAAACACAAAATTTTTCCAATGCACTGAGGTGTAATACCAACGACCTGTATAAGTAGAGAAAGGAAGACAACTACCAAGATCCTCGGCCCAAGTGAGGTAAGGCCAAGAAAATTCACGGGTAAAAGCCAATATCAGCACCACCTAGCTCCAGAACCGAATAAACTCCCCACAGGTAACTCACGGCCAAGGCCAAATAAGGCCAATATAAAAGAGAGAGACCCATGGTTAGGACTTAAAGAAGGGAAGGACTCATGGCCACGACAAACAGAGCAGTCCAGACCAACTCCAAAGCATTGTAAGCAAGGCTCACAACCAAGACCAAAGCCAAGACACGAGGCAAAGGGAAAGGGAAGGCTCACGGCCTAGGCTAAGTCCAAGGCACAAGACAAAGTCCATGACTAAGGCAACTCAAATTCATTCCACAGGAACTCTGACATACGCAACAGAGTGTAAAATACCATCAATCTCTTTGGAATGACACATTTGCTCTCCCCACGATCATCCGAGCAGTTTAAGCCCAAACAAGACAAGCTAAAGCCAGGTCCTCATAAAGCACAATCAGAACTCACCATAAAGCCAAAACCAGTTCCTTAAAGTTCCAATGAGAAGCTTAAATGTGTTAAGATAATACTTTTAACCAAAGCAAAAGCCAAGCTTCAATAAAACCAACACCCAAATCTTCCCAAAATAAGAAACCGAGCCACCAAATCAAGAAAAGGAAGAACCTCCAATAGGCAAAAACCGAGATTCAACACAAAACCAAAGTTAAACCAAGTTTTTCACCAAATTCCAGACCAGTTAAAGACCAAACCGAGCCAAGCAAGGCCAAAATCCCAGCAAGGGCTTAAAAGTCTAACTGCAATTGAGATTTAAAAGTTAGGCCACAATGAGAGTTAGAAAAATATTCTCATGCCTTTAAGGTATTCAACCTAGAACTGCCACATGCTTTGAGTGAAAGTGAATAAAAGTTCACAATACATATACTTACATGCTCATGAGAGGGCCAAATTATTTCAAGACCATCCTCTTAATTTCTTCCAATATAGATATGTCTCGGGAGATAGAAAACATGCCATGACTTCAACACTTTAGATAAGCAAAGTAAATGAAAGAACTAATAGCATGCCACATTGCTTAACTAAGTCCAACTCCTATAATATATGCATATTTTCTCATCTTCCACATGCTTTAAGTGATAAACATTTCCAAATACAAGTATAATGACAACTAGCATGCTAAACCATACCCTGAAATCATCATCAGAGGCTCGGCAAGGTTAAAACCGAGAGCCAGTAAAATACAGAAGTAGGAAGTGAGAAGTAAACACATCCATTAAGCTTGCATCAAACAAATGCTACTTCCATATGATAGGCATATAGAGAATTAAATTAGAATGGATTTAAAAAAAATGAAGCAAAGGGTGATCTTTCCGTTCCAACATGCTAATAAAGGTTCGACAGTGAACAGGGACGGGCACAAATAAAGTGCAGGGGCTTGGTAAAGAGCAAGGCCGAACACACGCAACACACAGGGGGAGAGGAAAGTACCTCCTTAAAGTAAAATCACAAAAGGAATTGCAGAAAAGTATTCCCTAGCAAACACCTCTCTCCAACAACAAGGACAGTTCAAAAAAACCTTAAGAGAGTGAGTAGAGAAGAGTAATAGAGAAAGGTCCTCCCCTGAAAATGATTTTCGGCCCCTTGAAGCTTCACAGAGGAGCTCTGATATACGCTAAGGGAAGAAGAAGTCAATGATTGAAAAAAAATTTTGCAGAGATCGAGCGCAGGGGGCTTGGCCATACTGTTTGCAGCTCGAGGAGCCAACGAATGATGATGCAGGATGGGAGACTGCAAGAGAGGGGAGCGTGGGAAGCTTCGTTCCAATGTCTCGAGCTCTTGGGGTCACGCGAGGGACCACAGCGGCTTAGGGCAGAGGCTCGAGTGAGAGAAGGACGCACTAGCGAGAGGCGGACGGGAGAAGGAAAATGAAATTAGGATTAGGTCTATAAGTTTTATTTATAATAAATAGTAATAAAATATTATTTATTATTATAAATAATACTCAAACACATCTCCTTCTCCAGAAATGCCCTCGCGACGAAACAAACGTCTCTCCTAAGCAAAATCGACGTTCCGGACGCGTCGACACAGTTCGTTTCGTCATTCGGAGTCGTCCGAGCAACATTATCGATGATTGAGAAAAAAATGCGTCGTGGTTCGAATCCTGTCAAAATTTCGGCTCGAATTCGATTAAACAGGACGGTGAAATGCGCAGCGGTGTCAAATCAACGAGTAGAGTCAATCCTAAGGCCGAAAGTCCTATAGGAATGCTCCTCGAGTTCCTTCGGAGTAGCCTTACCTGCTAAGCAATAGCGGTCAAGACTACTACATGGAACGTCAAGTCGAGCGAAGAAAAGTTCAGAATTGCTAACGGGGACGTCTCCTTCACTAGGTTTCTAGGAGTAGTCGACAGAAATGTCATACGGCTAGATCCTAGGCTACTAAGGAGGGGAAAACTACACCTCGACCGAGACCGAGGTCAACAACCGGGAATGTTAAATAACAACTCAAGGAAACTCGACGATTTCGTATAGATTTGTCTCTTTGTAAGCCCGTTGACCCGACTAGCAAAAATCCAAGAGGGTTTTATTGACATACATACCGTCACACATAAGTTTGTCAATTTATTTTCACATGTATTATATATAAGAAATATGTAATTTTTTGTAGACTTGTGATATGACGTGAATCCGCAGGTAGGTTCATAAAATTTAAGAAAAGTAAAAGACTATAATTGCATGATTATTCAAATATGGAGCAATAAATTAAAACAGTTAGTAATTTCATCGTGAACGATAAAGTAGGCCTACAACAAGTCCAACATCATAGTTGAATAGTAAGGGTAGGACTGATAAAACTAAATAAAGGATGTGATTCTCTACAATTAACAAGGAATAATGCCCCTAACTAAGAAGGGTATGTTTATCCTCCAATAAATAATTGTTACATACCTCGAGGCATCACGATACTTCTATCAATTCGACGGTTCGAATATGGATCCTATACCATATGGAAAAAACAAATTACAAATTATTATTTAACTAAATTTATTCATTCATTAAATTAGGTGTATTGCAAAGACCTACAAAGATATATGTATGTATATCTAATGTATTATTATCATTAAATTCTTAAAAGAAGAAAATTGTGAACTTAATTAACCTTAACTAATATAATCAAATATTATTTTATTTTGATATGAAAGAGATTATAATTTATGAATAAAATTTTTAGGGGATTTACATATGTAATACCTCAAAGTTTAATAATTAGTAAAAAAAAATTACATCCTCAAATCCTACAAGTTTTGTAGATCCCATTATTTTTATTTTCGGTTTGGTTTAAATCTGGGCTTAAGAAACTCGATAGGAAGAGATTTATGGGATTTAGAATCGCTGATGCGCGGGAGGGATGGAGGCAGAGCAAACGAGCGTTACCTTCGTCGACAATTTCAAGTAGTAGCGAATGGAAGGAAGAGGAAGATGGGAGTATCGGGTCTCTGGAAGCTACGATCCGGGCGTCTTCTTACTGTTAGCTTCAACCATGACAATATCGCAGGGGTTCGGTCACGAAGGTGATAATTTTGAGCGAAACCGGGAGAGAGGAGGATCGGGAGAAGAGAGATTGGTAGGAGAGTTGCAGGAGGTGGCGAGGTGGGGAGAGTGTGATGCCTCAGCGCTCTCTTATTGCACTGTGAGGCGGTGGCTGATCTGATTCGGGAAAGCGGCAAGGGAGTAGCGGGAAGGAAAGAATTGAAAAAAATAATTGGTAAGTCGGCAGCGATCAAAGAAGGAAAGGAATCGTGTGGAAATATTAAATGTGGTTAGAAAATATTTTTGGATCTTACAATATTAGTCTATGAAATTTCTTCTTGTGAATATATTTAGTTTTTCATTTCCTATCATCACATATTGTGTAGTTGGGATGTACAGCTTTTTGGATTTAGGGTTGATAAAATTAGAAGATATTTAAATTTTTTTTAAACGAGAAAGCAATGATCCCTAGTGTCTTTTTTATATCTCTGTCTAGTCAAAATACATCTTTTATATCAAGATATTCGATGAAGAGTTATATTTGCATTTTGTGCTTTGTACGTATGAATGTGGGAAAGACAGAATTTTCTGTGTGAAATAACAAGCTACGTCTTCTGAAAATGTAATAAAGTTTTCATTCAGCAATGAAAATGTACCGTTTATCTCTAGTGATAGCTCATCCTTGACATGTATACGTTGAGTATAGATAGATCAGGTTCCTGTTAGAACCATTAACTATTCTAGGGAGATTAGCTGTGTGGGAAATTTAATGGCTGTTTCAGAATTCTTATGTTTATCACTGTTAACTACATGAAGGTTAGCAGAATAGCTAAAGTTTCCATTATTGAGTGGAATGTAGAGGCCTTAACCGTTACATTATTCGTTTCCATAGATTGTGTGTTGATGTGGGTACATGTGTTATTTTAACTAAACATTGTCATTGCCGTGTCTCAAGTCCTAGATGCGAAAAATGGAGGGTTGCGTTAGGTAGTCGACATCTAGCATAAAAATTTTTGTTAAAAAACTTTGACTAGCATACAGGATATCTGTGCAATTTTCTTATTGTTTAATCTGCCAAAAGAGAAGGAATACTCTGCCCAAATTGTTTCATGGTTAATCATGAAATTTTCAATCTTCTTTAGTTAAAAGGATGGTTGACACACACGTGCGTGCATTGAATTTTGGAAGATTTACATACATATCACTCATCTCCTATGTTTTTACATATCTAACACCTAAGCCTCACTTTTTACATACATTACCACCTTTCTTATGCATGAAAAGATGTATTTCACTTTTTGAAAATCAAAATGGTGGTATTTTTGATGTGATATGAAAGATTTGGGTGGTAAAAATGTACACAGTAAATTTTAGGTTTTAGATATGTAAATATATAAGCATTGGGTGGTATGTATATAAATGCTCCTTGAATTTTATGACTAGCATGCATAATAGGGAGTAAAATTTACTCATAACACCATGAAAGCGGTAATGTCTTTGTTTCTCACTATTGTAAAGGCGCCTATTAAAAAAGACTTAGTGAATTGTCTCTTTCAACACTGCTATTTGAATGGTGTCAATCATGATGCTTCCGATTTCTCTATTCAATTTGGCGAACTTTTTTTTCACCATTTTCTGGAAGCAGATTTTGAGCTGGAGACCTCGAGCAGTTTACTTTCCAAAGTTTGCAATATTAGAACAATGCCGTTACATAATCAGAACGTTAAGGTCAAAACTCTCGCCATCAACTTTGGCTTTACGTGAAGGGGAAACGGCTGAGAATACCAAAGGAATGAGAACGAGGTGAAATCTGTTGCCTATTCAGGAGGTATTCCATGACTAGAATGACTTGCCTGCGTTATTTTGAACCGCTTTTTATCAATTTCAATAATTAAATATCTCAAATATATTAATTTCAACTTTATCAAATGTATTATGTATAGACGTCATTTAGATTCTTGTTGTTCTTTTGTCCTTCAAATTGGGATTTCTAAGAAGTTATAGTATAAATTCCGTTTGCAATGTATTTTTTCCATCTTATTTCATTAGCATATTGTCAATTTCATGGATTATGCTCTTTTTCTACCTCTTTCTTCTTATTCTAAAACTAATTTTCTTTTAGATACTCCTGTACACCTTACTTTTAAAGCATTATAAATGATGAGATTGTGTCTGCTATCAATGATTAATTTCAAAGATATATAATTTACTGTTGAGATATATCCTTGTGATGATTCATGGATGCAAAAAAAAAAAAACATATATTTTCATTTTGATTTGCAGGGTAAGTATCAAATATAAAATTTGAGCCAAATTTGTCCAAGCCAAAGCATAATTGATGGAAATTTGTGCTTAATCTTGCCAGAAGCATTGCTCTCAGCAAAGCGTATTTGTTTTTTTATTTTGTTTGTTTATTTGTATTCGTTTTTCTTGTAAATAATAGCATTTCAGTGATGGTGGCCGAAAGAGTGATATATTTTTATTTTCTAGTTTTAACGTGTTCATTTGGTATGGTTTTAAAAGGTCAGTCTATGTTAAAGTTCAATTTGTTGGAATTAAATTTTACAAATCGTGCAGATCGCTGTGGTTTTCATTTTGACTTGGGAACATTTTGGCTTAGAGGATGGTCCTGGCTTATCTATTCCATTTTTTTTTGCAAATAAGGAAACAAGAATTGTATTATTGTTTTTCACATCAAGGAGTAGCGATTCTTCCTATGTTTTTCGCAGAAGCAAGGACTGTGAATGTTATTCTTATCTAAATTTTTATTATTGCTAATTTGGTTTCTGTTACATCGAGGGATGCAGTAATTTTGGATTTGTGATTTTTGGAGTGATTTACACATATTTGGTGGGTGCTAGCTGTCCAATATTTGCTGACAGGCTAGGTTTGTTCAACTATTTATGGATTTTAAGTTGAAATTATGAATTCATTCTTTTATTCTTTGGAATTAATTTAATTTTAAATTGAGTAGTTTATGATAACTTTAAGGTTGAGGGGTTTATAAATAGTTGTCTAAAGGCCTGTAATTATTAACTTTTTGGCTTCAATAAAATTTCTCTTTCTAAGTTTGATTTTATGAGGGTAAGTTGGATTTGTGATTTCTTGTTATCAGATTAGTCTTCTTGTTTTGGCATGAGGTTTAGTTATTCTTCGGCGATTTTGTGCATTATTCCATTTAATTCCCCTCATCACCCGCTCTAAACTTATGGTGATAATTTCATAATTTAAAATTTGGTTATGCTGCTAATATATGCCAACCAATCAACACCCTAGTGACGAGCCTTATTTGAAAGTGCCCTCTCATTACTAGGAGGAATAATTATCCGTAGGGGCTTGTGCATATGGGAAATCAAACCCTCGATATTTAAAGCCCTGACAAAGCGAGGGTGAAATATTTGAGTAGTGTTTTATCAACAATTTCATATACCTTCTGAAAATTTTACCAGCCCACAACATCGACAACAATAAGCATTTACAATAAAACAAACAATGGTGATAATGCTGACGATGCCATCCTTCTCTAGACTTAGTGTATTCCTTTTTGTTTTGTGAAATGAAATCATTTGCCGTAATGAAATAGGTAAATTTATTATTCATTATTGTCATTTTCCACTGGTTGGGGGAAGGATGTTGAACTTTGCAGTTAAATGGCAGAAGCTTTTTTATTATCTGCCTGGTTTGCCTCACGCACCTGATCTTAGAGTAATTGTTTTGATAATAACGAACTATTTTTCATTTTATCATGGTGCATTTACGTACATACCATACAATTCTTATGTATTTACATATCTAACACCTAGATATTCAAATTTGCATGCATATCACTTAAATCCTTAACACACAAAATATACCACTATCACTATTTTTAAAAGTGAAATTTAAATGCATAACTTTATTATACTGTGGTGTTATAAATGTAAATATCAAACTTTGGGTGTTAGGTATTTAAATACATAAGAATTGTGTGGCATGCATGCAAATTTCCTAAATATTTGTGTTTCTAAAGATTTGTCTATCATCACGTCCAGTTAGTTCATTGTTATCTGTATCCTTGTTAAGAGACACTGCATTAGTTAGTACCATCTGCGCTGTTATTTAGGATTCACTGAAGCTGGTCCTCTTCTTTATATGTATATGGGATAATAATATCTGCAAATAAGGCTCTTAGTGTATGATATTTTTACACCACTTAGGCCTAATAAATGTGAAATTTGTAAAAAGAAATAGAAGTGGATGATCTTAGAAGATTAAGGATTTAGGAAGAGTTTCAAGATATTTGTGGATGTGAATAAATGTGGACAAATACTACTGTTGGTAACGCTCTTAAATTGGAGAAATGCCTTGGCTTAAAAATATCATAGAGGCTTGACTCTAGGTTTTTTTCAATGATAATCATTTTATTTTTCTTTGTTTGTTTCTGAATGCTGGAAACAAAGAATTTATTGACAGCTAAGTTGAGTGTGACAAATTTGAGAATGCTAATATGAATATGTGGTCAATTTAGGAAAGAATAAATTGTGATTGATTATAGAGAGTGAAAGTAGCAATTTTTTTAGATATTATTGTAAGAAATAGATTGAGTGATTTAAGAATGTAGAGTGATAAGCTTACGCTACATGTAACACCCACTATTCTGTATGAAAAAGTATTCAAACAGAAATCCCCAAATAGCTAGGATTAATTGAGCTTTCAACATTATTATTCATTCCACTTAATTAGATATAAAACCTTTTGTTTAATTTCAATTTATACCTCATAATTAAATTGGGAAATCATCATTATCAACTCTATTGTTTGAGCTCAAGAAGTATTATTTTTTCAATTTTGAAAATGTTAGAATTATTTAGGAAGATTTTTATTTTTAATATCGTTTATTATTTTATTTTATTAGAGTTTAACTTTATTGGTATGTTATAATTCATGTTTCTTTTTTTTATCATGGGGAGTTATGACTCATTTATGATTTTCCTAATGTGAGAGTCATTCCCTTTATTTACCTTGTAATAGTTTTATTTAAAATTGAAGCGAAGTACCTCCTAAAATCACTTGGTATCAAGGCACTAAAAGCTCGCTAAGAAGGAAACAACTAGATCGCGACATTGAAATGAACGATCATGACACTCAGTCGAAGGCATGTATCAATGACGATTGCGTATTCTCCTCCTCCCGCTCAAGCATCACGATCCAATCTTGATTAGAGCTAGCTGTGAAGTGATCCAGTTGAGATTAAAACTTGTCGTGAAGCGAGCCAGTCGCGAGTTGCGAAGATCGGGATTGTGTACAGACGCAGGGTTGCGACTTTTTCCTGGTCGGGAAGCCAATAACGGGATTGCGGGACACAATCATGCGCAGGGAAGTGAACAAATCTCGACGTATATGAGTTCCACACTGTTCTGATAAAATACAACGGTTGGGACCATATTGTAAAGGAGTTTCGCCCCACTTATGCAGGAAAGTGAACCAATCGCGACGTACAAGAGCTCCGCATTGTTCTTGACAGGGCGTAAAAGGTTTTTTCGTTGTTCTTGATTGATTTTTTTCAGATCTTGAGGATGTTTTGTAAAAATCAACAATGTTGATAGGAGTTCAAAGAAATTCTACCACATTGACCGATTCCAGTAATTTCAAAACCACCATTCTCATTCGACACCTCCCCTAATGGGTATATCGGCTGAATGTTCTTTTCAGAATTTACTACCTTACCTCATAATTAAAAAATTTATGGGACACAACTATCTCAAGTGGACACAATCTATAAAGTTGGTGATTGACAGGAGAGACAAAATTGGGTATTTAATTGGAGAAATTCGAAAACCTCTACTGCTAATGATCTAAATTTGAGAAAATGGCGGCCTGAAAACTTTGGCAATGACATGGCTTATCAATTCCATGGAACCTTCCATAGAACCTTCCAAAGCCTCATCTACTCCTTCCCACTGCTTGAGATAATTGGGAGGTTGTTCAATATCTCTATTCGCAAATTTTTGAGTTGAAAACTCAACTTTGGAAATTCAAACAAAATGACTGTGATGTTATTACGTATTACACAATGAGTTGTTAACATTATGACATGAGCTTGATCAATATTATGAAAACATTTGGGAGAATTTAAATGACTATGCTCGCCACAAGAAAAGAGAGGGAAATGTATGAAGTTTATAAGAAGTTCAAGATTGAATTTTGGTAGGAAATCTCTACCCTCAATTCGAGCAGTCCTTTTTGAAGCTAGACGTGAAGAGTTCAGAAGGAAATTATGTTGCATAACATGGATTTGTTTGGTATCATTGGATTGAACTTGACTCTTGTGTTAAAGGGATTGATACTGACAAAGAAAGACAAAAATCATGCTGCGAGCATTGCAAAAAATCATGATATACGAAGGAGTAATGTTTGAAGTTTCATGTAAAACCTTGCAATTTGGAAATCAAAATCCAAGCGCGAAGGTTGAGCTTATCAAACCACCGCTAAAGAAACTTAGGAGTCATCTGCTAACTCAACTGTAATCCCTTTCATCAAGGAGCAATTAAAGCATTCGCCAGAATTATTGCAGTTTCCAAAATTATCCTCGACTCTGCCTTGCTTTTCAGTACAAAATGTTGACTCCCTTGCCACTACTTTGTTAGGTGTTATTCCATAATTTTCTCATTCTTGGATAATTGATTCCAGTGCAACTGATCATATGACAAGTTATTCTATATTATATTCCTTCTATAGGTTTTGTGAAGGCAATAAAAAGATTAAAATTGCTAATGGTTCCCTCTCAATAATTACCAGGATAGGAATTGTCAAACTCTTATCATTGTTAACCCTTTGCTATATTCTCCATGTTCTTGATATATCGTATAAATTGTTATCAATTAGTAAAATTACTGTTGATCATCAATGCCAAGCTATTTTTTTTTTCTTCTTGTTGTGAGTTTTAGGAATTGACACCGGAGAAGATGATTGACAGTGCTAAGGAAAAAAAAATAAATTTCAATATTTTGAAAATGAACTCGACTCAAATAAGTAATGTCAAACTATTGCTCTAAATTTTATTTTTGTTTCTAAAGACAATGAAATTACGTTAGGTCATCCCAATTTTTATTATCTAAAATACTTGGTTCTCATATTATTTCAGAATAAAATTATATCGTTGTTTTAATGTGAAGTGTGTCAGTTTACTTAACATCATAACACATCATCTTATCCACAAATATACAAACCTACTCCACCATTTACTTTGATTTATAACGATATCTAGGGTTTTTGTAAAACTCCCACTCACTTTGGGAAAAAATGGTTTGCGACTTTTACTAATTATCACACTAGGTTAAGTTATGTTTATTTAATTAAAAAAATCTCTTGTAGAAATAATTTTAAAAAATTTTTACACCATGTTACAAGCCAAATTTCAAACAGTCATTCAAATATTGCAGAGTGATAATGACGAGAGTATTTCAAAAACACTTTGGGCCATTTTTTTTTAAAAGGAATAATTCATCAAAGATATTGTGATGACACTCTATAATAAAATGCGTTGGCTGAAAGAAAAAATAAGCACTTAATGGAGGTAGCTCGAGCTTTGCTATTTTTCAATTAGGTGCCTAAATATCTTTGAGGTAAAGTCATTTCTCATAAACAAAACATCCAATAAGGATTTAAACTTTTGCACACCTTTTTATGTTTTTCAAAATTTTTTTTCCAAAAAATCAGCTCTCATCTTTCCTTCCTCTAATGATTTTTTAGTGTACTGCTTTCGTTTACATTCATACTCAAGGACCCTAAGAAAAAATGTGTTTGTTAGTTATGCTCCTAACCAAAAATATGTTTTGATCCCAATTCAAAAAAAATATTTATTGTTGTGGATGTGACCATTTCTTAATTACCAACATTTTTTTTCACCTCTTCTTTGAGGGGAAGAACAAAACAAAGATGTGTCTCAGTTTCATGAATTTTTTCAAACCGCGGACATTTAAAGTAGTATGTCCCCAACCTTGGTCTTTTGACTTGAAAACCAATTTACAATGCCGTCTCATGTTGTTCATAACAATTAAAAAAAAAACGATGACAGTGGTATTGTTTGATTTTGTTTACTCGCGATAGAGGACAACTTGAAGAAAAGAGTCTACGAATCCTTTGCATTACCCAGAATATGCGAACCCATCTAGTGTCCTCAGTAATCCTTTACCTCACGTTCAGTCTACTTCATCTTCAAATTCTGAATCTTCTAGTTCTAAATATGAGCTTAGTTTGAATCTCGAGTCAATGAGTTCTCATTGCCATTGTCCCATTATGTGTCATATGAAAATCTCTTGTGCACTTTCCACCTTTTGCCTCATAATTATCACATATGGAGATTTCTAGAACTGTACAGGATGCTCTAAAAGTCCCTATGCGGAAAGAGGCTGGTTTCAAGGATATGAAAGTTCTTGAAAAAAAAATGATACGTGGAAAGTGGTTGATCTACCTACTAGAGGAATGACAATTATAGATGCAAATGGGTGTTTACAATCATGCATAAGTCTTATGGCTCCTTAGGACTAGACTAGCTAGGAGATTTACTCAGACCTATAACATTGATTATTTTGAGACATTCGCTTCGGTTGTAAAATTAAACTCTATAGGAGTAATTCTGTCACTTGCATCTAATCTTGACTGACTCTTACAAAAGTTTGATATGAAGAATAGAAGCAGAAGTGTGTATTGATGCTCTTCCGGGATTTTTTAATGAGAAGATTCGTACAAAAGTGTATAAACTAAAAAAATTTTGTATGTGTTAAAGCATTCATCGAGAGCATGGTTTGAGAAGTTTACACTATTTGTTAAAATTCAGGGGTATATTCCAGAGCAAGGAGATTATACGATGTTCTTCAGGTGTTCAAATGATGAGAAGAAAGTCATACTGATTGTGTATGTGAACGATAAAATTCTTACTGAAGATGACGTAGATGAAATAAATCGATTAATGACTTTTCTTTGATCAGTTTTTGAAACCGAGCACTTAGGATCTTTAAGTTATTTTTTTGGCATGGAGGTTATCGGGTCGAAGAAAGGGATTGTTATTTCCCAAAAGAAGTATATGCTGACCTCCTAACAGAAGAAAACAACAATGAATGGTTTTAGTCCTGTAGAAACTCCAATTGATTCCAATCAAAAATTGGGAGATGAGAAGGAAGGTGACCTAGTGAATATTAAGTATCAAAAGTTGGTAGGAAAATTGATATACTTTCGGATATTGATACGCGACCAGGTATTGCCTTTGTTGTAATTTTGGTAAGTTCATATGCATTCGCCCTCTGAGAAACACCTTGAACTAGTTAACAGGATTCTCAAACACCTAAAAAGTACACTAGATAAGGGTTTACTCTTTCAGAAGATCACACAACATAATGCAGAAGCATACACCAATGCCAAATTGGGCAAAATCAGTTGTTGATAGGAGATCGACTTCCGGATATTGTACTTATGTTTGGGAAATCTAATTGCATGACGAAGTAAGAGATAAAATGTGACGACAAGGAGTAGTGCTGAGACAGAATATCGAGCCATGGCTAATGTAGTATGTGAGATGTTATAGCTGAAGAGTATTCTTGAAGAGCTATGAATTCCGATAAACATGCCAATGAAGTTGTAGTGTGACAATAAAGTTATCATAAGCATTGTATAAAATCATGTGCGGTGATTGCACAAAGCATGTGGAGATTGACAAACATTTTATAAAAGAGAAGATTTATTGTGGAGCTATTTGCATATCATTTAAGGGCTCTGCTTTCGATACTGAATGAAGTTTCCATTAATCAGAGGGATTATTCTGTCAACTATTTGTAAAAGGACTATGTACCTTCCTCTAAAAATTTTCCTAAATAACTTTTTTTTAAATTTTCCTTGTCACAGTACTGGTACATTCATCAATATCTCTCATGATTCTTCTGATACGTTGAATGAACTTGAAGAGAAAATAGCAAGGGTTACTATGATTCCGAGAAATCAAGGAGAGGTAATTTACTCGTTTCAATCCAAACTTGCTGGATGAAACTTTGCTTTATTTCATGTAATAATTAGGAATTTCTACAATGATTTTTTTTTTTTTACTTTGTGTATTTTCTTCCACATTGCAGCGAATGAAGTTTGTAACCTCATATTTGACCTTTTTTTTCTTTTAATTCTCTACCGTATTAATTCATAATTACTTTCTTTGTTTTCTTCCATTCTTTTTGTTATTTACTGTATTTGTTTTTAAGTTGAGACTTAAAAAGCTTGTAGCAACCCAGCTATTTCTGTATTCGTATTTGCATTCTCAATTTTATTGTTTTGCTAAAATGTTGTGTTTATTTTTTTTTTTTGCTTCCTTTGACCTGACAACCAGAGAGGAATAAATACACGGTAAACATATTTCTTCTTTTATTTAACTACAAAAAAGAAAACAAAAAAATTATTTCAGAGCACACTATGATATCTTATTTAATGCTTCTGCTTATTTTTAAATGCATTACTAAATTTTTAAGTGTTTATAAGCATACTTCTTATATGAAGAAAATGTTCTAGAATGAAAGGCTTAAAATTATCAGCATAATAGTCTTTTTTTGACAAAAGGGAGGGTCGATTATTTTAAATTTTTTATTTTCCTGAATTTTTGCACTAATAAGATTTTTATATTGAATTTAAATCAGAATGCACTATGTTTTCTTTTTTTTTTCTCGTGATTCTAGCTTGATCATTCCTGCATTCTCTCTTCTCTGTATGTTTTTTTTAATGTTTGATTATATCTTACTAGTTATAATTCAAGTGTAAAGCGTGTCTACATCAGAATATTTCTCTCCCTTTGTTTTTTTTTTTGCGGGGGGGGGGCATTTGCATACATACCGCACAATTCTCATATTTTTACAGATTTAACACCTCAACATTGATATTTTTACATGCACACCACTAAAATCTTTGACATCACATAAAAAATATCACTATTGCTAACTTTTTAAAAGTAAAATACTCCTTTTCATGCATAGTTTTATAACACCTAAGTGTTATGAATGTAAATATCAAAATTTAGGTGTTAGATATGTAAAGCCATAAGAATTGTTTGGTACATATGTAAATTCCTTTTTTTTTTTGTAGAACATACAGCTTAACTCTCATGTTGAGGTTTTACAAATCTGTTTTTCAAATTTTTTTCTCTTTTGAGCTTTGGCATGCTCATGTTTCCTGTTACTTCGGAACTTTAGGAAATCATCGATGAGTTTTGGATATCATTATGTTTCAGGACTAATACATTCTCTGCTACCAGATTGGGCAGAGGTATGCTTCTCATTATGATGCATTCAACCCAGCCGAATATGGCCCTCAGAAAAGCCAAAGGGTTCGAAGTTAACTTAACAATATTACTCTCCTATAATCTGAAATAATGTTTTTTTATTTAGTTGATGGTGCTCATTTTGCTCTAAGTTGGCTTGGCTTGTTTTGGATTTTTGCTTGAAAAATCTAAAATTTGATCTGTAGGAATTGGTAATTCAGCGGAATGCTTTATTAATATGAAAATGGAATATAAATATAGCTTACACGAGTCCTCAAATAGGAAAAACATGAAAAAGGTAATAACAGGAAAGGAAAAAACATAATTTCTAATAATTACTTGAAGATAAAAGGAAAACATAAAATAGGAAGGACAATAAGTCCAATCCTTCTAACACTCCCCCTCAAGTTGAAGCAAAAATGTCAATTATGTTTAACTTGGATTTGAAATCGTTGAACAGTGGGTGAGGAAGCTTCTTTGTGTGAATATCGACCAGTTGTCCCGTAGATGCAGCAAGCAGAATACAAATCTCCTCGGAATCAAGTTTCTTCTTGATAAAGTGATGGACAATCTCCCCATGCTTGCTACAATTATATTGAACCTGATTGTGAGCACTGATAATGATGACTTTATTATCAGAAAACAATTGCAAAGGAGTAGTGACTGACATACGTAACTTATTGAGCATAATGTGCCACCAGAGGGCTTCATACGCATCCAAACTCATAGAGCGAAACTCGACTTCAATATTACTACGGGCAACCACGGAGTGTTATTTACTTTTCCAATTGATGAGATTCCCCCATACAAAGGAACAATAACCTAAGGTAGCCCGTCTATTTTGGATGGACCCGACCTAATCAATATTTGTATAAACCGCAACAGAGCAGAAGTTGTAACATTTGAACAACAAACCCGAGCCCATGTGTCTTTTTAGTAGTGGAGGATCTGATATACCACAATGAGATGGTGCTCGTAGGGACCATGCATAAATCGACTGACGATACCTTCGACGTGACAAATGTCTATGCGAGTAGGGGCGAGGCAAATGAGCTTACCCACGAGATGGTGGTGGTAGCTTTTGTTCACTGGAACGACGTGAGGAATATCAAATAATTTCTCAATTGGGTCCATCGAGATGACAACCAGTTTGCTAAAAAGAAAGTTCATTTGGTCAATAAGTTTATGACATATTTGCACTGGGAAAGGCAAATGCCCGGAGAGGACCAGGCTACTTCCATGTCTAAGAAATACCAGACAATGCCTAAGTCTTTTTATTTCAAAATATGTGGCGAGGATGTCTTTGAGAGACTCTAAGGCTGACAGATCACTTGTAAGTACAATATTGTTGACATAGACAATGAGGATGACAATACGACCATGGATGTATGCCAAAAATAATACTGTATGATCATATTGGGCCTGAGAGAACCCATGACCCACTGCCAACTGCGTGAACTTGTCTAACTAGGCCAGTGAGGATTGTTTCAGTCTATAGAGGGACTTTCATAATTGTCACACTTTTGCACGGGAATAAGTCAAGTCAAATCCCGGTAGGAGAGACATATAAACCTTCTCAGCGAGATCGTCATTAAGGAAAACATTCTAGACATCTAGTTGAAGTAAGGTCAATACAAATTCACGGCTAGTGATAATAGGAACCGAATGATATTTAGTTTGTCAATTGGTGCAAATATCTCTTCATAGTCAACTTCATAAGTTTGAGTTTCGCAATCGATCGTGCCTTGTTGCTTTCAAAGGAACCATCGGAGTTAAACTTTGTGCTGAAGATCTACCGACACCACACTGCTTTCTTCCCCCGGGGAAGATTGAACACATTCCAAGTATGGTTACACCAAAGAGCTTGATAACTAATGCTTGGATTTTGCAACTGATTTCTTTTCCGAACTAATATCTCTACTTCAATATTCTCCAAATATTGATTAGTTTTTGTTGTCAGATAGCTACATTTCTAATTTATTTATCAGATGTCAAGGAAGGAGGGGAAACTATGTTTCCTTTCGAGGTATGTGTGAAAAAATAAGGGAAATTTACATACCTAGCACATAATTCTTATGTATTTATATATCTCACACCTAAAGTTGTATATTTACATACAGAGTACTTTGGTGCTTCAAACCTATGCATGAAAATTGTGTGTCACTTTTAAAAGGTGGTAATAATAATTTTTTTGACTCTATATTAAAGATTTGAGTACTATCTATGTAAATTTGAAAGTTTCGGTGCGAGATATGTAAATGTATAAGAATTGTGTGCTATGTATGCAAATGCCCCAAAAAATACTTGTTTGTTCTTTGATATCATATTCAATGTAGTACCATTATTCTGGCGAAGAATCTTTATATGCAGAATGGCGCAAATATGGATATTGAGTATGATTACTTCAAGTGCATTGGTTTGAAAGTCAAACCTAGCCGAGGAGATGGGCTTTTATTTTACTCTGTATTTACAAATGGCACAAAAGCTCCGGTATTGCACTGCTATCTTTTGTTGCAATTATATTTTACAATACAAATATTTCTTTCCATGCAAATTATATATATTGAAAGCTAGATTTCATTCATTTGTTGTTCGAGGAAAACAAATCAAGAGTTTATTTCTTCTTCAATTTCTTTAGCTGCTTGTTCTTCATATGTGATATAGCTCATTAGTTACCATTAAAGTCTACGATGGCAGTTACTTGTGTTCGGAGTTGGAAAATTAGAATAGTGGATGAACCCTTTGCCATATAAATTTCATGTAATGTGCAATACAAGTTAACTCCTCAAACTTGTAATAGTTTTTATATGAGTATGAGATCTTGAGAGAAGCCTTGACTATTTTTTTTTCCACATTTACAGTGAGTTTGCTGTTTCACATATATGTAAATAAATTATTGAACTGCATTAAACTTTTTTAGGTTATTATATTTGATTTTCTCTTATGAATTTTAGAGCGTTAGTTAACACCACATTATTTTCATTTTCTTGGCAACTTTTAGATTTTGTAGTCATCTATTGCAATTTTTGCCTTATGTTTATTTAGATAATAAAATAAAAAAATATATAGTGGTATTTTTTTTTTTTTCATTTTATTTTGGTTCTTGCTTATCTATGCAGTCATCACTTCATGGAAGTTGCCCAGTCATCAAAGGGGAAAAATGGTTATTAACAAAGTGGCTCACAGATCAAACTCAATCATAAGGCTTCATGGATGCCTCAACAGAGTACATTCTATATTCAAACTTTACATTAGAGAAACTAAAATGTTACCTATACTTGTTGCCATGAAATTAACAAGGAAATAAAATATTCAGTCTACATTGCCCATGAGATTTTCTTTTGAGCCTAATTTGATTTTTTTTTTTTTTTATTAACCCCTAGCAGTATTGTACATAAACTGTACTTTAGCTCAAAGGAAATCCAATTTGTTCATGATGGAGGTAACTTTACAGGTACATAAACTGTACTTTAGTTCAAATGAAAGTTTTACAAGTTTCATGACTGAATGAGTAAAGCCTGGTATTATTCATCCAAGAACAGCACTTATATTATCATTTTTTGATAGTCAATTCTACCTTTTCATGCATAGATAAAGTGCCATGCTTATAAATGTGAAAGTTGATATGCGAGATACCTAAATCCACAAGAATTGCATGCTTTTATATAAATTTCCCTCTTTTTTTTTTTTTCATTTGCAGTACTACTATAAGAAGGGCTTCCTTTGTTGCTCTTCTGATGTCTATAATGATTGGATTGAAATGAATAAATCTTATTTAGAAATATTCATACATCTCTCAAGAAGATCATTGAGATTATTTGTTCATAATTAAACAAAATGTAGAAAATGAAAATGTAAATATGAGTTACCATATGAAATCGGTGAGTTGAAGATCAAGAAACGGTTTCAATGAATAAATATATGATTTTAATAACATTTAATCATCAAATAAATAATCAGAGCATCTAAATCCAAAATTGTCATAATAATCTATCTATTAAAATATAAATAACCTATGATTATGATTGGATCAGATAAATAAGTTTAACCTTAGCCATCTCCAATACTACACTTGAAGCACGAGTATGAAAAGCTCCTTTATCCAATGTATAGCTAGCGACATGAAATTCAAAGAGCGAAGTATAGATGGCAAGACAGGGGGCATAAATATGAGCAAAAAAAAATGAATATGAATGAAATATTTGTTGTATAAAAGTAATTCTAAATGATATGTAAAAAATATAAGATTTTTCTAATTTAAATTTATCTTTTTATGCTCAATCAATAATAGAAAAAGAGAAATCTATATAAACAAGTGATCAATATTAAATATTTTGAAATAACACCATTTTTTTAGAGAGTTAAGTATTCGTTTTTTTTTTTTTTTTTTGTAGAGTAGATTATAAGCACTAAAGCACTGTTTATGAAACTACAAATTTAAAGTAAGACATGTAAATACATATGAATTTTGTGTTATTTCAGTCACGGAAAATTTACATAAATATCATGCAGTTCTTATGTATTTATATTTATAATACCTAAAATTTGATATTTATATTTATAATATTTTGATGTCATAAATATGTATATGATATGATATGATTTATTCTATTTTTAAGAAGTAAACCATTGTGATATATATATATATATATATATATATATATATATATATAT
>NEWO01000038.1:516407-533633 GCA_003013225.1 Phalaenopsis aphrodite | reverse complement strand
TTTGATATTTATATTTATAATATTTTGATGTCATATTTTTGTAGAGTAGATTATAAGCACTAAAGCACTGTTTATGAAACTACAAATTTAAAGTAAGACATGTAAATACATATGAATTTTGTGCTATTTCAGTCACGAAAAATTTACATAAATATCATGCAGTTCTTATGTATTTATATTTATAATACCTAAAATTTGATATTTTTATTTATAATATTTTGGTGTCATAAATATGTATATAATATGATATGATTTATTTTATTTTTAAGAAGTTAACCATTGTGATGTATATATATATATATATTTTGCCTTGGTTATTAAAATTTTGAGTGGTGTGTAAATATCAAAGTTTAGACATTTCATATGTAAATACATAAAACTTAAGTGGTATTTATGTAAATACTCCGAAAACAATTATTAAATTTACACTGCCGCTCCTTGGGCCCATTCTACATGCTCGCCATCATTCCTGTCTACCAAACACAAGGCCATGCCCATAGCGTGCATTCCCAAACTCGCTGTATCTCACTACCTGTCAAGTTATTGACTGATGACCAAACCAAAAAAAAACCTATTTTGACTGGTTATCGATTAATGTCCACCCTGCTCCATTAAAGCTCCCATCTTTCCCCCTTTTCCTCCTCCCTCTTCACCTCTCTCTCTCTCTTTCTCTCTCATGGCTCTCCTTCCCCTCCTCTCTCCCCTTCTTCTCATCGCCGCCGCCACATCTCCTTCCTTCGCCACCAACTCCGAAGGTATTGTCTTTACATCAACCTAACCCCTTAACTCCATTCTTCTCTCTAACACCTAAACTCTTCATCCTCTTCATCTTTGCCGTGAAACAGGGGAAGCGCTGCACGCTCTCAGAACTCATCTTTCAGATCCCACCAACGTTCTACAGAGCTGGGATCCAACTCTCGTCAACCCCTGCACTTGGTTCCACGTAACTTGCAACGATCAAAACCACGTAATACGACTGTAAGCACGGTCTCTCCTTCTTCTTCCTTTTCTTTTCTCTGTAAGTCAATAAAAATCTCATCTTTGGAAGTTTAATGCAGTGATTTGGGAAACTCCAACATCTCCGGCCCGCTAGGTCCCGAGCTCGGTCACCTCAAGCATCTCCAGTACCTGTGAGTGCGATTTTTCTCATCAAAACTAAATCTTTTTTGTTGGATTCTTCTTCTCATGTTGAAAATTTGAAGCTTTGATTCTGGAAAATTGCAGAGAGCTTTACAGAAACAATTTTGATGGGAAGATTCCGAAGGCGTTGGGGAATTTAGAGAACTTGGTTAGTTTGGATTTGTTCGGAAACAAACTTGAGGGGGAGATCCCAAACTCCTTTTCCAAGCTGAAGAAGCTTCGGTTTCTGTAAGCAAATTATCCTTTTTCTTGATTACTAAAGCTTTTCTCGATTCCTGTTTATAGTTTAATCTGATGAAAAATTGGTTTTTTTTTGTTTAAAATTGAAGGAGATTAAACAATAATAGGCTGACTGGTTCCATTCCTAGAGAGCTCGCCACTCTTCCGAATCTCAGAGTCTTGTAAGAAAGAAAACTCTGTGGATTAATTTTATCTTGTAGTATCTATTTTCTTAATATTTACAAATAATTATGAATTATTACTTCACAGTGATGTTTCCAACAATGATATCTGTGGAACCATTCCAATTGATGGACCATTTGCCAATTTCCCCATCCAAAGGTAAGGATGCGCCAAAATTAACAAAGTATTCCAATTCTTTATCCAAGCATGTTGGTAATTTTTTTTTTTATTTGTATGAAATGTTCTTATAGGTATATTTTCTTCTAATATTTTTGTTCGAATTTATAATCACAATGGACTGTTTAAAAGCTGTGGTAGCAATAACATCTTTGTTGCAACACATAAAGAACAATTTTATTATTTTATAAATTTCACTTATATAGGGGGGTGGGCCTTGAAACTATCTTGCACACAAGAGTTAGTCCACTATATCGATCCTTACTCCCCTTCGGGACTGTTTGAAGAAGCAATTGTGAAGCTGTTGTAAAAGAAATTGGCTCTTCAAAAAATTATGGTAGTTATTATAATTTTATTTTAATTTCAAAAAGTCATACCGCAGCTTTCTGGTAACCACCACATTTCCACATTACAACTTACTACCACAGAAATTTATAGAAAACAACAATTAATCAATTCGCCGAACAGAGCCATGGTGACGGCCTAAAAAGCAAAGCAGTCTCAAAGCTATCTCATAGCTTTTCAACACCAAAAAATAATATAAACCTATCATAAAAATAGTGGATACTACATAAATGAAGCACAATCATAAGGATGACCAATTCGAACCTTAATGCGGGAGATAGAATGTTGTGATGCAAAACCGTTGAGTTCTTCATTTTAGGGGTTCTTGCCTTAATTTACATTTTTGGCTTATTTCATCCATAGAACAAATTAAGACTGAGCACATGATTATTAATCTATAATTATTAGCAGTTTAAATTATTAATGAGTGCAATATGATATTATAGTCGCTAATAACTGATTAATATTTCACTGTTCTGTCCATACATTCAGTTTCGAGAACAACAGCAAGCTGAATGGACCCCAACTGCAAGGACTTGTGCCTTATGATTTTGGATGTTGATTGCATTTTTAATTTAAATATTTAGAGTAAAAATATTGTATGGCTCTATGTTTTTTTTTTAGTTAATTTATTTCTTAGTTATATAATTTAGTATATTGTAACATCTATAAGATATTGTTTAATGTCTTGTTGATGAATGAGTGCATGAAATGTAGTATGTACGATGGCTTAGTATTGGGCATGAATGTCATTTAAATTGTGAGGCCACTGAAATTGGAATTGATGTGATGTTTATATGGAATTTTTCTGAATTAAAATTATTTGTAAAAAGTAAATGTTATTATTCTTAGATTAGGCTTTTGCAGGGCAGAATCAGCATAAATTTTGAGTCAAGCTTTGCTTATGAGCTTAAATTTTGAGTCAAGCTTACTCAGCTGGCTGGGAAGTGGCCTGTGAACTGAGTTCAAAGAGCATAAGTCAAGCTCAAGCTAGCCTCTACTTGACCATTAGCTCATGAGTCTGCTTATGTAAAAAATATATATTTAAAGTATCAAAAATATTTAAAAATAATATTTTATATTTTATATTTTATATCAAATAATTTTTAATGATTTTCTTTTAATTGCTCTTTTTATTTTTCATTTTATTATAATATTATCTTAAATTAATATTATTTACTCTGATTTTTAATAAATAAGCTGACCTGTATTTGTTAACTTAAGCTCTAGTTCGAACTTTAACTAGATAAATTAATCAAGCGTAAGTTGAGAGTGCCTTCAGCACGATTGTTTACTCTACAACTTAAGCTGACTCACACAAATACTAAGTTCTAAATATAACTAAAAACCAAAAAAAAAAGGGAAAATTAACATAAATTTTCCTAATTTTATATGTATTTACATATCTAACTCCTAAATTCAATTTCTATAAATATGCCATCTTACTTGAGTTAAAATAATGATATTTTTGGTTTGATATAAAAAATTTAGGTGGCCCAAACATAAAAAATAAAGTTTAGGTGAAAGACATGTAAATGCTCAGGAATTAGGTGGTATGCATGTAAATTCCCCAAAAATTTTATTTCACACGTGTTTAATTGTCATCACCCCCTCTCCTCTAAACCATTTAAGAAAATTATAATCAAGCTAGCAGCTTTTTTGGTTCAAATTACCTAATTTGTCAAATGATATCAATAGTTAAGTCATATTGATACATAACCACACAACACCATCAAATTTTGATTCTAAAGTGTTTTCTGCTCCACGCCCATTTTCGACATGGTTACGCCACTCTTCTGCTAGGGCCGGCATGGTCATGCCTGATTGTGGCGTTGTCACGCCGCCCTACTGCAACCTGTGACGTTGTCACGTTATTTTCGAGCTTGGTCAAGGTATCACAATCTTTTCAAGTTAAGATGAATCTCAAAATTCTTAAATTTATCTTGTGATGGGATGCAACACATGAAACAAAAAAAAAAAAAAATCAAAATTTGTATCATTTTTTTTCAAAAAAAAGTCAACAACTTTTAAAATTAACAGAAAAAAAAAATTATTAGGATCCAAACATGCAAAGCAGCTCTCAATTAAAATGCAAGGCCTTTTCAAATCAGGAATACCCCAAATACAATTGAATAAGTATCAAATGACAGAAATAACCCAATTAAATAAAAAAAATATAAATATTTAGAAAAAAAGAAATGAAGTGATTTAACTCCAGCTCCGTTATTAATTGCGCGTCCTGCGATCCTCAGCAGCTCTTATCTGTGAGAAATAGCAGTGTGCCTGCAATTTATAATTTTAAATAGTACTTTGAAAACATTTCAGGAATATACATATATATATATATATATATGCATGTGTTTATATTTGTGTATGAATAGATCATACTGACATTCATGAATGCATGTTAGTATGGTTTATACCTGGGGGTGTAAATAAGGCAAGCCGGCTCAAGCTCAACTCATTAACAAGCTCGCGAGTTGAGCTCGACAAGCTAGATCACAAACTCAAACTCTTTTATTAAGCGAGCTCAAAGTTCAAGCTTATCTAGGCATGACTTGTTAGCTCGACTAGCCATTTGATGGTCCCTCGATGCTTTCTTAGGCGAGTTATCGTCATACTCATTCCAGCCATCCATTCCTTTGGTGAGTTCTCACACGAACCTGTTGACATCACTGCGAGCCAAACTAGAGCTCTCCATTCGAGCTAAAGCTTGCATTTTGACATGCAGCGAGGCTCGAGTTAGGCATAACTTGAGCTACGCTCGACTAATTTACGCCCCTAGTTATATCTATAATAAATGTATAAAGAAACCTTAAACATTTTGAAGATAAATAAATAAATTACCATCGCTTCTCGCGCGGTTAGCCGTTCCTGATGATCATATCGAAGAACCTTGTCAAGAAGATCTAAAGCCTGAATTACATAATTTGAACATTAGATAACTAAGTTGTAGTAAATCACTGAATACAACAACAAAAGTGCAAATGTTAGTTTTCATTGCAATAGAACTGCTCCAAAGTGCAAAGAAAAATATAACCTCAGCAGAAACAAGATGCTGGTTGTCAGAATTTATAAACTTTGACCACGCCTTCCTGCTGTGCCTGGAATCAGTCAATAAAATAAAAAATAAAAATTTCAAACTATGCATGTCAGATGTTAACATGAATTACTATTGCATTAAGGAAAAAAAAAGGAAATTTTCATAAATACCACACAATTCTTATGCATTTACATATCTAACACCTAGACTTTCATATTTACATCTATAACACTTTGATGTGATAAATTTATGCATGAAAGGATGCATTTCACTTTTAAAAGTAGATGATAGTGGTATTTTTTTTTATTTGATGTTAAAGATTTGAGTGCTCTGAAGTTAGATATTAAAGTTTGAGTGTTACATATATAAATACATAAGAATTGTGAGGTATGTATGTAAATGCTCCCCCAAAAAACTCTCCTATATTTTACAACAAAGTACCTTCCAACCATAGCTTCTAGTTCGGGATCAAGTTCCAGTTTATATTTCTTCAAATAAGCATTTAACTTATCTGTTCCTAGAACCTTGGAAAAAAAAAACAAAGAAGGAATTAGCAAAGTGGGTGGACAGCATGGTAAGGTACAATAATTTAAAAAAAAAGAGGGGGATACCTATAAAATATACAAAATCACTGATATCTAATGCCTTGAGGTCAAAATAAGAAAATAAAAAATAAGGATTTAGGAAATCCATATACCTATAAAATGTGAATCAAGCTGAAAATAAAATAAAGAAAATATCCGGTAGTACAACGAAGAAAGCTTCATGTTGGAAGTGGTTTCTACCTTGGCAATTTTAACAAGCTGGTCATTATTGCCAACTCCATAGAAAAATGGATCCTTACGAAATATCTGCAATCAAATGATAGAATAATGCCTCGCCGACTTGTAATGGAGAAATCTTTGTTTTTAAATGTTTTACAAAAAGAGAAGGCACTCACCATAGAAGCAAACATGCAACCAAGGCTCCACATGTCTAGGGAGTAGTCATAATGTTGGAAATCAACAAGGAGTTCAGGTCCCTTAAAATATCTGTGCATAAGGGAGCTTTGTCATTGAGCATTATTTCTTGCTGAAAAAGACTTTCAAAACAATATTGTTCTATTGTACACTAATCATTAATAAGGCTAAATCAATCAAGACAGAATGCTTCCCTAAACTCATCTTTAAGCATGAAATTATTAGAAAACTTAAACTCCTCTCAAATTTGAATTGAACTCGTCGTAGCTCGTCTCAGGTTTGAAATTATCATAGAATTTAAACCGGTTTTAAACTTGAAGTCATTAGAGAGCATAAACTTGTCTCATACTTCAAGGAAGTCGTCAAAGAGCCTAATTTGTCTAATAATTAAAGTTGTCCAATAAAGAGTGAAACTCGTCTACTGAAATCAGCAAGTAGTCCAAAGCCGCCAAAGCCACTTGCCAAGCTACTCGGCCTGAACTAACTTGGCCAGGATGTCCAAGTCATCCTACATGGCTACTTGTAAGAACTTAGTCAAACATGGTGAAGTTGACTGACAGTCGTATGAGAGCTTGTTCCTTATTTGGAAATCACCATGCGCAATCAATGTAATTAAATGGTTAGTTGTCTTCATTTTGTAGCATTTTTTTAATAAGCTTGCCCATGTAATTTACTTATTTGCCTTCAAATGTATTATTTTGTATAGTGTTTTGCCATAATCATGCATATAAATAGAAGCCAAATGGTAAATCCATGACGCATTCAATTATCATTCGTATTATATTTTTTGGCGATAGTATAAGAAATCTTAGAGCTTTTTTTCTTCCAATATATATTCTCTCTTATTACTTGAACCATTCTTATGACGAAAGCTCTGATATTGTTCACAAAAATTTGACATTTTTTTAGATGCAATGAACATGGTAGCCACGGACAAATGCCAAAAACTAGAAACCAATCATTGGAACTACTAGACATGTAGAGATTAATAGAAATGAAAAACCATTAATTCGTTACCAATACTTAGCTCAACGATATGGAAGGACTCACTAGAATGATCCAAGGAGCCTTAGAGCGTGTTCCTAGATCCCCTCAATGTGTGAATTTTGATGATGGATCTTCAAACTCTCATTCATCAACAATCATCAAATTTTCATGTACTGCCTTCAACTTTTATAGCTGAAGAGAGCTATTACCTAAAGAACAGTGTTGAGAAAACACCTTAATTTGAAGGGTCAAGAAGCATCAGTCACACCTAGGAAACACGAATTTGTTGAAGCGCACCCTTCAAAGAAATTTAAAAATTCCATACTTGGATTTATATATAGGAAAAACAGATATAACTGCCAAGTATTCATGATGCATCAAAGTGTATTTTATTAGTTATCCATTTTCAAGGAGGTTATTCCCCAGTATTTCACTTAGAATATTACTTCTTTTGTTGAATTCAAAAAGTAATTTGTTACCTAGTTTGCAAGTGGCGAAAAGCATCTTAAAAAGTTGCATCTTTGAAGACGATATGAGAAAGGAGAATATCCTTGAAAAATCGAATGATTCGATGCAACAAGGGATATTAGAAGTTACAGAATTGGCGCATGTACTTGCCTAATAGAATTTAGGGCCTTAAAAAGAGACCGCATAAGTATGCACTTTGATTGAAACAGCCAAAGACGTTTGTTGAAATTTTGGGACTTGATAATCATTATGTGAAAGCAAAAGAATATAACAATGTGGAGAGTTCAAATCAGCATCTATAATTCATCATGGATGCACAACAACATCAACTTGGTGGAATAAATATTAAGATTACTTTAAATTGGGCGAGGCTAGAATTTGCCATAACAATTAACAATCACATCAACATCACCATCAACAATATGAGCGTAGGAACTAACACTTACCACCTATAATGAATAAATATTAGGGGAACTAATATATATACCACAAAGTTCTAATGTATTTGAATATTTAACATTTAAATCTTAATAGTTATTAAATATTACTCAAATGTTGAATATTACATCAAACATAACACTAATACTACCCTTTTTTTAAAATAAAGTACTAATTTTCATTGATATATTTTGATGTGATTCTAATACTAAAGTGTTATACATGTACATATCAAACTTTTGTATTAGAATCACATCAAAATATATGCATGAAAATAAATATTATAAATTTAAATGTTAAATATTCAAATACATAAGAATTGTGTTATATGTATGTAAGTCTCCCTAAGTATTACACACTTGTATGAGTATCTTATGAAAAGTTCATAAATGAAATAAAAGACAGTGAATGCTTTTGTCCGCCACCTCCATTAAAGGCAATCTCACATTCGAGATCTATCAAAACATTGTATTTTTCATAATGATCATGACAATGACATTGGGGATTCTCAACATCTTTGCAGATTAGCTGAGGAACTAATCAAAGTTATTTTTTAATTTTATTTTTAATTATTATTTTTCTTGAGAACTAATCAAATTCGGAATGCCCAAAGAATTTAAACAAGCCAATCCTAAATAATGACTAGAAAATGAATAAATAATAAATGAACCAACCCCTAATACAAGTATTTTAGATGAAAGAAAGGATCTCATAAGCAATAGATGTTTATAATAAGTTTTACCATAAAAGGGAAGTTAACTTCTTAACAATTTTTTGTAGTTCATTTAGATTCTTTGAATGCAAGGGAGCTAAGAAATAATTTTGATGAAAAAATATCTCATAAAGAATCATATTTGGTATTTAATATAAACATACTTGCGCATAGAATTTGATAAGGAACTCATCCTTAGAATTTGAAAAATTCTCAAATAATTTATTCATAACATTCTTCAAGAGAAAAACTCATCTCTATAACTTGCTAAGCACGTAAGTCACACCATAGAGGCTTGATGTGTTAAAATTTGTTCAAAAATTAAAATCTTAAAGTTATTACTCATTTAATCAAGTTGAAGTCTACCACACTTCAAATTTGAAAACTTAAGTCATTAATGTGATCTGACTAATTAAGTGGTAGACTAAGTTAAACTTGAAACCAGAATGGTCTCGATTTAAGGTCAAGTTTAAAAGTTGTTAAATCACTTCCTACATGAGAACTAAGGCCCCTAAATAGACTTATAATCCACATTTAATGAAGTCTCCTAACACACTACTTAAAGCATGAATTTCATTGACGTGATCAACAAATTCTCATGATGTAAAGAATAATCTTGTTTGCTCATAAATTAGTCAACTATTAAGCTAGTCAACTTGTTTATTAGCCTATTCAAAAATTTATATACCTAACTACTCAACAAATTATCACCTCATATTTTTTAATACTCTAAATTTCTCTCAAAATATATTATTTCATTGTGCTAAAATATTACTTCTAACAAAATCCATATTGAGAGTAAGTAAAATTCTTTATTAGTGGCAGTCTAGAGATCGTGACTCTCGCAAATGCCAATGCTTTAGCGTGAGGTGAACACTTGTTCAAAAATATACATCATATAAAGACATTTGTTGAGAAAGAAGGGCATAGAATCATAAGAATCAAGAAAAGTACAGCAGAGATTTAATGAGGTTTGACAATATGCCTACGTCCTCGGAAGCGATGAGCGGCGGTTTTTATTTCCTAAAGCAGTTAATCCCTTTAGGGTTACAAATACAAGATATATATACATAAACCTTTTTGCAATTACAATATGCTCCGCTCGAGCATGTCCCTTATCTGGTATATTAGTCATACCTAACAACATTGAATAAGAGTAAACAACTATGTTTAGAAGCAAAATCTTAAAGATACTTAGCATAGTCTTGGATATATCTCTACTTGACATGTTCTTGGGCATTTCTATTCAATATATTTTTGGATATTAATTTATATAAAGAAGCTTAAAAATATTATTTTTCAGTCTGAAAGAGACATGAAAATCAAAGAGCTAATATACACTCATAATCAACTCGATTAGATTATTGGATTCAAAATATGAGTCTAAATTTCTCATAGAGCCTGAGATTATCTCATACTTGAAACTATCATAAACTCAAAACTCATTTTATAATTGAAATAGTTAGAGAACTTAAACTCATCTCAGACTTCAATCATTAGAGTACTTGAAATCATTTACGGCTTAAAATCATCAATGGATCTAAAATCATCTCAAATTTAATTCATACCATATCTCGTACTCATCTCAAATTTAATTTATTAGAGACTCTAGTCTCATCTAAATCTTGAAGTAATGAAAGATTTTGCACATTTCTCCGACTTAAAATTATTACAGAGCTTGAACTCGACTGATACTTGAACTCATCAACCTCTAAACTCATCACAAACTTAAGTCATCAAAGAGACACTTGCTCGGAGTTAAAATCATCAAAGACTAAACTCACCTAAGACTTGAAATATTAAAGAGCATAAACTCATCTCAACACTTTAAGTCATCGAAGAACTTTAACTCATCTTAGGCTTGAAGTTGTTGAATACTTGAATTCATCTCAAACCTGAAGTCATTAGACAGCGTGAACTCCTCTTGTATTTGAAGTTGTTAGAGACTCTAGTCTCATCTAGAAATTGAAATTCTAAGAGGATCGTAACTTCTCCAAGGCTTGAGCTCACTGAGGAACTTCAACCCATCTCAATCTTGAAATCTTTAGAAACTTTGAACTTGACTTAGGCTTGACATGTCAGAGGACTTAACTCATCTCAAATTTGAAGTCTTCAAAGAGCGGATGAACTCATCTCCTACTTGAGAATTCATTAGTGAGCCAGAGTTTATACCATGTTTCAAGTCACCCACGGAACACACAAAAACTACAATCATCCAAAATTGCTAAATATCCTTGCCAAGCTACTCCGTCTCAGAGCCTGCAAGGTTAGGTCATCCAATTCACCCAATGCGGCTAACTCGCTTGAATTTGTTTTCTTGGTAAGGTCGGCCGACAATTTATGAGGACCTATTCCTTATCTGAAAATCACCTTGCGTAGTCAATGCAATTACATGGTTACAAGCTGACAATATTCATTTCATAGAAACTATTTGTTAGGCGGATCATGTGATTACTTATCTGACAGAAATTTAATCTTTTCTGCAATGCTGTGCCTCAACCCTTTTGCAGTTAAGCCGAAGGTTCGCTCGATTTTTGGCAAAAATCTTATTGTTTCTATAAATACAATTAAAAAAAAAACTCAAAGGTTCTCACTCTAGATTCTCTCTTAATCTCTACATTTCTATTTTTTCGTAGTAATTCTTTAGATACTGCGATGCACATTACATATCTTCAGCAGATGGTTACAGAAGGAGAATCATTTTTTTGCAATTTTTCGAAAATTAAACAGCTCAGGAAGGGACCTCTTAAGTACAAAAGAAACAGCGAAAAAAATGCAGCAATGTGATCAATAAAAATAACGAATTTACCTTGAAGCCACACGAACATTGTACTCTTTTCCAGGGTGATAGAATTCAGCAAGACCCCAATCTATCAGGCGCAGTTTTCGATGCTCGTGATCTATCATGACATTGTGAGGCTTAACATCTCGGTGCATGATTCCTTGTGAGTGGCAATAATCTAATGCCTGCGACCAGAAATTTTGAAAAATGACATATCAAGCAATAAATACAGAATTTTAACAAAAATATGCCCATCCTAAACCACCCTTCTTGAACACTGAATTATATTTTCTAGAAGAAGGAAGTGAGGAGGAGCCAGCTCTTCTTATAAAAACAGCACATAAAATTCATATGCAGGAAAAAGTGCCTTTAGATAATTACAATAGGTTGATTAGCCCTCTGACAACAATATTCAATTTTTTCTGTCTCCGATGGCTACTGATATTTTCCAAGATCAATAACAGAAAGTGCTTATGAAATGTTTTGAGCCAAAATTTATAGGGGCATTTTACATACATAGAGCACAATTCTTATGCATTTGCATATCTCCCACCTAAACTTTGATATTTACACACATAGCAATCAATCTTTAATAGCACATCAAAAATAGCACTATTATCATTTTTTTTAAAGTGAAACTCACCTTTTCATGCATAGGTTTAAAGCAACAAAGTGCTATGTATGTAAATATGGAAGTTTAGATGTGAGTTATGTAAATACATAAGAATTGTGTGATACACATGAAAATTTACCAATTTTATATGTTCTAGCCAATATTTAAAGATTATCTAAAGCTATCAATGATAGGGAAATAATGGCCACGGCCCATTCAAAAACCTTATATTAAATCATTAAACATAAACTTTGATGTTATTGGGCATATCATTATTCCATAATTGCCACAGGATTTTTAAGAATCATTAACAAAAAATATACGTTACCTCAAAAACTTAAACTTCATCTCCAAAAGTAAACATATACCAGAAACCAATCTCAAGATGAAAACATGAGAAATACACATTATGAAATGTCATCAGATTTTATGAATACCTTAGTCTTATTTATATGATGCAACTATGTAGCCTACTAGTTAAAAACAAAGTTAATAACTAAGTGGCCTGTATGCTCGAGCACACCTTCTTTTCACTTTCATCTCCGGTTTTTACACCACTTATTTGAAGTGAAAGTTATAAATCATAGTCCTTGCAATAGAAATATATTGAAGAAAGATTTACAGACAGGCCACACAATCCTATCTATTTACATATCTAACATCCGAACTTTGATATTCACATTAATATCATTTTACTTATGCATAAAAAGGTTTATTTCACTTTTAAGAAGTTGATAATAATGATATTTTAATGTGATGTGAAATATTTTAATGTTAGAAACATAAAAAACAAAGTTTAGGTGTTAGATAAGTAAATTCATAAGAATTGTGTGGTATGTATGTAAATTTTCTTATATTAAAAACGTAATGGCCTTGAATAAAGAAAATGGGCTTGGGGAAACCTTGAGCAGTTCATAAATATAGTAGCGTATGTCATAATCTGTGAATGACGGATACAAGAGTTTGAAATCTAAGTTGTTCACATATTCAAATATCAGGCTTGGAATTTTAGAATGCTGGTCTCTGACAATATCAAGAAGCTTCACAATATTGGGGCCACCACAAAGATTTTGAAGTATTTTAATCTCCCTCTTTATCTGCAAAGTAGGCAACAAAAAACAGTTAGGCAATCAAATTTAATCATCAATGAAAGAAAGTACTTAGTATGCACTGTAAAAATGTAGTAGGAAAGCAGTGATGGAAAACAAAAAAGGCAATACTTTTACTTCATTGATTCCGGTGCAAGCACAAACATAACTATATCTAGGATAGTTAATAAAGAAATAAAATTTATAATGAAATAGAATATTCTCACTAATGAGGATATATTACAACATTAGTTACTATAAATATTTAGCACAAGAGACAATATAAATATACTAATAGGCAAATATATATTTAATAAGCATGTTTAAGTTTTGGAACTATAGACTGTTATAGCCTTTGCGCGGGGTGGGATGGTATTGATCAAGCTCTTTTCCAATAGAAAACAGCAAGTCATTATTTCTCAGCAATAAGCTTTAATTATGGTGTATACGGGCCGAGTCGAGTCGAGCTTGAGCCACCCTCGACTTTAAGTTCAGCTTAATTAACTAATCAAGTTTGAGCTCAAGCTCGCGCTTAATTCTACGAGTGTTATTTTGACCCCAAATTATTGAACTAAGGTAAAAGAACACTTTTGTAATGTGGTACCGATCACCTACTACATCTCACCTACCGCTCACCTACCTCCCACCTACCACTCTCTTGTTTCTATAAATAGAGAGTGTGAGACTTAGGAGAGCAAGGGAAGAGATCTTAAGCTACCACGAAGGAGGAGAGAATAGCTAGAGAGCTAGATAGGAGGAGAGCATCTTGAGGTCCTGTATCAAGGTGTCGCTTGAGAGGGAGGTCATAGAAGGAAAATGAGGGCTCATCTCTATGTATAAGCTATGTATTCTCCATTTCTTTTGCCTTAGTGAACTATTTGATTGATTCCCTCCCGTGGACGTAGATCTAGTTGGATCGAATCACGTAAACGATCTGTGTTTGCTTGTGTTCTTTGCGCTTCATTTCTATGCCAGGAAGTACATATCTCACAACAATTGGCGTCATCTGTGGGAAGATCTATACTTCTTGGCTAGAGGTGTCTGCGTAAAAGTGTTCGCGACCAACGATGAAGAAGAGGAGTTCGACATTTACGAACAAAAGAGCAAGCAGATCGCGTCGCAGACAGCTGAATCGCGACAGATTCGGTGAGCAGTGGAAGCTTTGATCGACTGGATTAGCACCGCAGGTTGTGCGGTTCGGCGAGACGGAGGAGGAATAGTCCGCAAGCGAGGGTCAAAAATTTGCGACAGGGCTGCCAGCAGAGGATTTCAGAGCAGGAGTTCGGTCTTGCGAGCAGCTCGGCTAGAGGGAAGAGGCGGAGATCGCGCAGAGAAGGGTTCGGGGAGTTCCCTGTTCGGGAGTTCGCGAAGCAAGAGGACCTGAGCAGTTTGGCAAAGCGTGACGGCTCTGGAGAGGCTGTTACTCTCATACGAGAGACAGAGGAAAAATTCTTGATTTGTTTCGCTGGACGCATAGGAGTGCCTGCGGGAAGGAGGTGCGAGCACAAAACATGAAGTTTTCTCCGATGAACATGTTTGATCTCTGCCAGAAGGGATCGGAGCTCTCCGTTCGGTTGGCAAAGGCAGTGGAGTTCACGAGAAGAAGGTAAGAAATTTGGTGAGAATTTCTTGGACAGCAAGGCGTTAAAAGACAAATTTTGGCTGAAAACTTTTGGTTGCTATACAATAGTACAACATTTTGGTGATTTCAGCCTAGTTCTTGGAAGGGCAGCAGATAGAATTCATTGGAAGAAATCCTAGTCACGACAATGAGTTCCGCCAAATTCGACATTGAGAAATTCAACAGGAAGAACGACTTCGGCCAATGGAAAGTAAAGATGAGAGCTTTATTGGTTCAGCAGGGTGTTGCAAAAGCCTTACAATAGTCTGCGGCATTGCCGACCGACATGACCGAGAAGGAGAAGATCGACATACTGAACAAGACCCACAGTTTGATAATCCTGAGCTTGGGCGATAAAGTTTTGAGGGAGGTGTCGAGGGAGACAACGACTCAAGCACTTTGGGCCAAACTCGAGGTACTCTACCTGACAAAGTCTTTGGCTAATAGGCTCTTTTTGAAGCAGCGCCTATACTCCTTCAAAATGTATGAAGACAAATCTTTCTCAGAGCAGATCGACGAGTTCAACAAGATCATCGACGACTTCGAGAACATCGACGTCAAGATGGACGATGAGGACAAGGCATTGTTGTTGCTAAACTCTATTCCTAAGAGCTACGAGCATTTCAAGGATGCGATGCTCTATGGAAGGGTGCAGACTATTACTCTGGAGGAGGTTCAATCTCTGATTAGAGCCAAAGAATTTCAGTGGAAGCATGACAGGGACAAGGAAGTCAGCGGAGACACTCTTATTATCAGAAGAAGATCAGATAGGAAAGATTCAAGAAATGGTCAGAACAGATCAAGGTCAAGCAAGGATGGCGGGAATCAGTTATCAAGGGGATCTTTCAAGTGCTATCATTGTCACAAGGACGGTCATTTCAAGAGAAACTGCCCAGACAGGAAGAATAAGTACCAAGAAGAGCCAGAAGAATCAGGAGAAGCAAGTGTAGCCTCTGATGACTACGATTCTGCTGAGGCCATGGTGATCACAGAATCTGAATCCAGTAAGGAGTGGATCCTCGACTCAGGGTGTTCTTTCCACATGTGGCATCACAAAGACTGGTTCGAGACACTGCAACAGGAAAATGATGGGTCCGTTCTACTGGGAGACAATAAAGCTCACAGGGTTGTTGGAAGTGGATCAATTAGGATAAAGATGTTTGATGAAGTTGAACGAGTACTGAAAAATGTCAGGTATGTACCAGAGCTTAAAAGAAATCTGATTTCTTTAGGTACGCTGGAGTCAAGCGGATGCTCGTTCAAGGCAGAGAATGGCTGCATCAGAGTAACCAAAAACTCTTGTGTCGTCATACAATGAGTCAGGAAAAAAGGGTTGTACTCTCTTATCGGAAGAACCGTGATTGCTAAGTCCATGTAGTGTTTGGACTTAGCAGACTCAAGCAAGGGTTGAGGGTTCATCTATATGTATAAGCTATGTATTCTCCATTTCTTTTGTCTTAGTGAACTATTTGATTGATTCCCTCCCGTAGACGTAGATCCAGTTGGATCGAACCACGTAAACAATCTGTGTTTGCTTGTGTTCTTTGCGTTTAATTTCTATGTCAGGAAGTACATATCTCACAACAACGAGTTTGAGCTGACTTATTTATTTCGAAAGAAAGAAAATAAATTAAAGCAAATGTTGTAGTAAAACAACAAATAAAATGATTAATTGGGAGATGAATATTATGAAACCACTTGATAAAAAATATATAAAAAAAAATTAACATTTTAAATATAAATTCTTGAATTTTAATATATTTTGAGTATATATTATATTTACATTTTCTTAAACAAACTAGCCCACAAACTAATGAATCCAGCCTGGGATTGTCTGCTGGTTCATCGAGTTCAGCTCACGAGCCATTTATAGAGCTAAGCCCAAGAGGACTCACGAGTCGGCTTGGCTTAGTTACAGAACAAGCTTTAATCCACATCTATTATGAAGCTGTCATACAGTAACCTGGCTTCTGTCCATCATGCCAAAATTCTTCATTGAAATCATTATAAATGAAATTTATGCCCAAAAGCTAAATTCCCTTACGGCGGAAAAGACATGGATTAGTAATTACAGGATGCAGGCCACAATTTCTATTAATTTTGAATTTGTATCAATTTTCAAGTGAGTTTCTGCTGCATATGCACAAAAGGACTCTACAGAATTGAAATTTATGCCCAAAAGCTAAACTGCCATATAGAGAAAAATATATGGATGACAAAATTACAAAATGCAGTCCATAGTTCCGATTAACTTTGATGTATGTACCAAATTTCAAGTGAATTACTGTTGCATCTGCAAAAAAAGGACTTCATAAGCTAGTGTTGTTTATCTTTTGAGGATTTCTAACTTGTATAACCACAAGGAAGCTGATAGCACTATCAGTGCAAGCCGAAGAAAATATTAGCATTTTGAAAAGAAATTGGTTTGAGTAATACATCAATTCAGTTTAC
>NEWO01000038.1:468971-515788 GCA_003013225.1 Phalaenopsis aphrodite | reverse complement strand
TGCTCCCTGAATCGCGAACTGCTATGGTTCCCTTTTGCTAACGCCTTCTGACTCACGCCTTCTGCCTGCAATTTGTGAAACCTGCTCTCCGCTCCTTTCAGTTCGCGAAAACAGGCCCGTTTCCGCTCCTTTCAGTCCAAGAGAGAGACGGTCGCTCCTCCGTCTCCTCATTCAGTCTCTGCCTTCGCGAAAGAATCCTTCCATCAGTTCGCGGAGATTCCGGCTTGGATCTTGGATCGTGGATTCTTCTTGAGGCTCAGGAAGCAGAAGCCAGAAAAGGTGGTACTTTTTCTTAGCTGATTTTGCGTGCTTGAAGGAAGAACAAGTGTTTTTCTTAATTTCTTCTTCGTGGCTTGCGGAAGAATAGAAACAAATTCTCTTGCACTTATTTCTTTCTTTTGGGTGTATCTCGGCCTAGAGAGAAGAGTGAAGAAGTGAGAGAAAGAGCTCTCTCTTGTAATTAGAGGCGATTAACTGGTGCTATTTCTTCAATTAGTAAAATCCCCTGCAACTCTGTGGATGTAGTCAATTTGTCGAACCACGTAAATCTGTGTGTTCTTTTCTGGTGTGATTTTTCTCGTGCTATTTTATTCGCTTGGTCATCAATCGTTTTAAATTACATATAAACCACAATAATTGGTATCATAGCTTATGACTGCGGACGAAGTGAATGTTTCAGGGATCGAGAAGGTCGATGACACAGATTTTGGTTATTGAAGAATGCAGATAGAGTATTACATCTATGAGAAGAAACTCCATCTTCCATTGTTAGGAAAGAGACCTGAAAGAATGGATGAAACTGAATGAAATTTGTTGGATCGACAAATTCTGGGGGTTATTCGATTGACCCTATCGAGATCTGTTGCACATAACGTCGTCAAGGAGATGACGACTGCAGATCTTATGGCAACCCAGTCAGGTATGTATGAAAAAACATCGACAAATAATAAAGTATATCTAATGAAGAAGTTAATCAATTTGAAGATGGCGAAATATACGTCTGTTGTACAACACCTGAATGATTTCAATGCTATCACAAATCAATTATCGTCTGTGAAAATTGAATTTGATGATGAGATATGTGCATTGATCTTGTTGGCTTCATTTCCAAATAGCTGGGAAACTCTGATGATAACTGTCAGTAATGCTGCAAATAAATCTAAACTGACATTTGAAGATATTCGTGATTTGATTTTGGCTGAGGAGGTGCACATGAGAGATTCTGACAAGATCTCAGGTTCGAGTTCAACATTGGTATCAGATGAAGATCACTTGATAGGAACTCAAACATGTGAAAATCAAAGTCAAAGAACAGAAACATGAGCAAGTCAAGGCCTAGTAAACAAGTAACTTGCTGGAATTGTGGCAAAACTGGCCATATAAGGAGGAACTGCAGGAATCCTAAGAAGAAGGAGAATGACAGTGCGAATGTGGTAACTGAAGAATCACATGATGCACTACTGCTGACAGTTCGTAGTCTTGTTGATGACTGGATACTGGATTCAGGAGCTTCTTTCCATACAACTTTTCATCGGGAATTGATGCGGAATTATGTTGCAGGTGACTTTAAAAAAGTATATCTGACAGATGAAGAAGCTCTGAACGTGGTAGGAATGGAAGATATTGACTTTGCACTTCCAAACAAGAACAAGTGGACTCTGCAAAAGGTCAGACACATTCCTGAATTGAAGAACCCCTTTTATGTGGGACAGCTTGATGAATGTGAACATTCAGTAGTGTTCTCAGATAGCACCTGGAAGTTTACTAAAGGAGCATTGGTACTGACTCGCAGTAAGAAAACATGTACGCTGTATCTGACTACTGGTTTAATTAACAGTGTTGATACTACTGTTGCAGAGAACATGAAAAAGTTGTGGCATTGCAGACTTGGCCACATGAGTCAGAGAGGTATGAAAGAACTTCAGTCCAGAGACAAACTACCGGAACTGAAGCCAGTTGATCTCGGCATCTGTGAGAGTTTCATTGTGGGGAAGCAGAGAAATTTCAGTTTCTTGAAAGGTGACAGGACGCTAAAGATAGAAAAGCTAGATCTTGTATACACATGTGTGGGGTCCTTCTCCAGTGGCATCTCTTGGAGGCTCTCGTTACTACGTCACATTCATGGATGATCATAGCAGAAAGGTATGATTTTATTTCTCGAAGTATAAATCTGATGTATATAGTGTGTTTCAGATTTGAAAAACTGGTTGAGACAGTGACACACTTAAAGCTGAAATGTCTGAGGTCTGATAATGGTGGTGAGTACATTGATGGTGGGTTCAAGGAGTACTGTGCAGCTCAAGGAATCAGGATGGAGAAGACCATTCCAGGAACACCACAACAAAATGGTGTTGCAGAGCGCATGAACATGACCATTAATGACCGGGCTAGAAACATGAGAATGCACGTCGGACTACCACTTACTTTCTAGGCAGAAGCGGTCAGTACTGCAGTTTATTTGATAAATAGGGTTATTCCATTAAACTGTGAATTACCTGAAGAAGTCTGGAGTGGGAAAGAGATAAAATTTTCTCACCTTAAGACTTTTGGTTGTCGTTCTTATATTCTCATTAATCCTGGTGCTCGTAATAAACTAGAGGCTAAGTCAAAGAAGTGTTATTTCATTGGCTATGGAGATGAGGTATTTGGATATTATTTCTGGGATGATCAGAGTCGGAAGATCATAAGGAGCAGGAATGTGGTTTTCAATAAGAATGGACAAGTCCAGTACAATTTCTGAAACAACACTGAAGGAATATGAGTTGGTAAAATTTGATGATTTACCAGAGGTCACAGTGCATGACAAAGATGCAGGTGACGAGGAGAGTGGATCCGAGGCATCCACTCCTATTGTTCCACAGTCAATTTCAAAACAGTCTTCCCCTACAGTTACAGTTCGCAAGTCAAAAAGGGCTAGACGTTCTTCACAGCGTTATTCTCCAACTTTGAACTACATTTTGCTGACAGATGGTGGAGAACCTCAAAGTTATGAAGAAACCTTGCAAGATAAAAATTCGAGCAAGTGAGAGCTTGCCATGAAGGAGGAGATGGATTCTTTGCTTGAAAATCAGACTTGAGAGTTGACAGATTTCCATTTGGGAAGAAGACATTACACAACAAGTGGGTGTACCGGGTGAAGACTGAACATGATGACAGTAAGAGGTACAAGGCTAGACTTGTTGTAAAGAGTTTTCAGCAGAAGCATGATATTGATTATTTCGAGATTTTCTCTCTTGTGGTGAAGCTTACAACCATCAGAATGGTACTGTCTATGGTGGATACTGAAGATATCTTCCTTGAGCAGTTAGATGTGAAGACAGTTTTTCTTCATGGGGAGCTTAAAGAAGACATCTACATGCACCAACCTGAAGGGTTCGTGGTACATGAAAAGAAAGAGTCAGTTTGTAGATTGAAGAAGAGTTTGTATGGTCTGAAACAAGCTCCTAGACAGTGGTACAAGAATTTGATAGTTTCATGCACAGTGCAGGGTACAACAGATGTCAGACAGATCACTGTTGTTATGTCAGGTATTTTGACAATTCCTATATCATCCTACTGTTGTATGTGGATGATATGCTTATTGCAGGTGTTAGTATTGAGGAGAACAATAATCTGAAGGAGCAGATGTCTGAGCACTTTGCAATGAAAGATTTGGGAACTGCAAAACAAATCCTTGGTATGAGAATTATCAGAGATAGAGTCAGAGGCATGTTGAAGCTCTCTCAGGCTGAGTACGTGAAAAAGGTACTTAGCAGGTTTTATATGGATAAGGCCAAACCAGTTGGCATACCCTTGGGAAGTCACTTCAGACTCAGCAAGAATCAGTCACACAAATCAGAGGAGGAACGAGATTACATGAGTAAGGTTCAGCTATTGGTTCATTTATGTATGCTATGGTTTGCACCAAACCTGATATTGCTCATGCAGTGGAAGTTATTGGCAGATACATGAGTAATCTTGGAAAAAAACATTGGGAAACAGTGCAGTGAATCTTGAGGTACTAAGAGGCTCTGCAGAAACTTACTTATATTTCTCAGGAAAGAGTTCAGAGGTACGGGGCTATGTTGATGCTGATCTAGCTGGAGACATTGATACTAGAAGAAGTACTACAGACTATATTTACATTATTGGTGGCATTGCAGTATCATGAGGCTCTAATCTGTAGAAGACAGTTTCGTTATCTACTACAGAAGCTGAGTATATAGCAGTCTCAGAGGCTGCAAAGGAGATGATATGGCTAGGGCAAGAAGAATCAGAAGGGCATATTCTACAGTGATAGTCAGAGCGTCATATTCCTTACTAGAAATCCAGCATTTCAGTCCAGGACTAAGCACATTCAGATCAGATATCACTTCATACGGTCATTGTTTGATGACGAACAATTGTTGCTTGAAAAAATTTGTGGAAGCTTGAACCTTGCTGATATGTTGACAAATGGTGTAAAACTTGAGAAACTGAAGTTGTGTGCAACTTCAGTTGGTCTTCTGGGGTAAAGACATGGGTCTTGAGTTGCAGGGGTGGAGGATATCACATTTAAAGAAAAATGATGACGCCGCCAGTGGAGGATATCAGTTTGAGGAAGAAGACGTTGTAGTCTGTGTACCGGTCTCCAAGTGGGAAATTTATTGTTGAGGAGCCCGTTCAAAAAAAAAAAAAAAAAGGAAGTAACTGCCCACGTCTCGCTCCCTACTCCTCCCTGAATCGCGAACTACTATGGTTCCCCTTTTGCTAATGCCTTCTGACTCACGCCTTTTGCCTGCAATTTGTGAAACCTTCCGCTTCTTTCGATTCGCGAAAACAGGCCTGTCTCAGCTCCTTTCAGTCCGCGAGAGAGACGGTAGCTCCTCCCGTCTCCTCATTCCGTCTCTGCCTTCGCGAAAGAATCCTTCCGTCAGTTCGCAGAGATTCAGACTTGAATCTTGGATCTTGGATTCTTCTTGAGGCACAGGAAGCAGAAGACAGAAAAATGTGTTTTTCACGAGGTACTCTTTCTTAGTTGATTTTGCGTGCTTGGAAGGAAGAAAAAGGTGTTCTTCTTGATTTCTTCTGGGAGGTTTACGGAAGAACAGAAATAAATTTTCTCTTTTACGTATTTCTTCCTCTTGAGTGTATCTCGGTGTAGAAAGAATAGTGAAGAAGTGAGAGAAAGAGTTCACTCTTGTAATTGGAAACGATTAACTGGTGTAATTTCCTCAATTAGTAAAATCCTCTGCAACTCCGTGGATGTAGACAATTTGCCAAACCACGTAAATCTGTGTGTTCTTTTCTGGTGTAATTTTTCTTGTGCTATTTTATTCGCTTCGTCGTCAATCGTTTTAAATTACATATAAATTACAACATTTGAAACATTGGTTAAAACGCCATCTGCATAAAAAAAGCAGCAGAAGTTTCTTATATATCAGCAAATGTTAAAGCAATGTCGAGAAAGGGTATCAAATTAAACAGTTTATGTGTTTATTGAACTAAATAAAGTATAACACAATGCAGTAAAATTATATGTTCCATGAAGTTGTTGAATTTCAATAACTGGTAGACATGTATTCCTACCAGTTTCAAATATGTAACGCAAAAAATAAATAGAAAAAGAAAGAGCCAGTGCATAAACAAAAATAAATAAATAAATAAAATAATGGAATCATATCAAAAATATGATCTGCATTGTATCAGCAAACAGTACCTTCCTTTTCTTAACAGGTTTGAGGCTTTTAATGATGCAGCGCACATTAGTGTAAGCAGTAATGCCTTCAAAGACCTCACTGTATTTTCCTCTTCCAACTTTCCTAACGATCTCATAATCATCCTGATCCCTGGATAAAAAAAAGTAATTTAAAACCAGACTAAAGCTATCAAGAATTAGGCTAAAAGCAATTTTGAAAAACATAATATGACAACAACAACTTTCAATGAATCATGCAATTTATGATCTCCATTACATGAAAATAAATTTTTTATTAGCTAACTACTAAGCAATCATCTTTTACGAGGAGAAAATTTAGCTAAATTGTTCTTTTAGTAGTTACTCTAAATGAAAGCTTCTATGCCAAAAAATTCTGAAATCAAACAATGCACAAACTGCCTACTAAGCTTTAATGTGGTCATCATCATCATTCAAACAAGCCTGACACCAACTATTTTGTGTTGGCTGTATGATTTCTTGTAGTGTTTCATCTGGTGTTAAGTGTAGATTATGCAAATCTTTTTATACGTCTTCTAACCATGTTACCTTAGTTTAACTCCATTTCATATTATTTATATCTCTTCCTAATCCAAATCTCAAGGTAAACTTTGTTAGTAGTCTCCTTTTTTAGTGATTCACATAAAAAAGGAAATAATCGACAATCCAATAACCTCTTTTTATTCTTTTTGCCTAAACAAAATCCAAGCACTTTAAAAACCAATGTACATATTTCCTCAATCTAGATTTATTACAGGCTATTAAACATAAATGATTGAAGCAAATACATACTAATATGAACATAGAACTAGGAAGGCTCTCTCTCCTGAAAAAACTTGAACAAACAAGAAAAATAGAGCTGAATGTTCAATTTGAATAAAAGAACACAAGTAATAAACAGCTTTAAAATTTTTGTGCATGTCAAAAGTACCATTGCAGTGGAGTGTTTTTTTAAATCAAACCACTAATAATACTGGGAATTCTATTGAAATATACGAACTAGAGCACCCTAAATTCCGTGTCCAAGATGGCATCCTGCATCTAAAATTAGAGTCCTACAGCCCTACTTGTTACCAGGAATAACATTTCGGAAACCGAACTAAATGTCTCATCAAAACTAAAACTTCACTCTCAATTCAGATTGCATAACTATGCCAAAATACAAGTCACAAAAACCAAACAAAACATTCAATTTTGGGTCAATCACATCAACACGAATACACAATTATCCCTCGAATTCAGAATTATAGATATGACAGATGATACAGATCAACCCTTCCATTAATGCAATACCATACACATATTTGTCTTAGACTTCTAAAAGCGAATGTGATGTCCAACATTCATACGCATCCACACAGATGATTTGAAGCAAGGCCGTTTTCTCTTAATTTCCATTAAAATCACGGGAGCCATCTCAGATAACTAACCCGTCACCAAAATTGAACGAAACATAATCAGCAGCGATTTCTATCAAATCACAACAGAAATGAGAACAAATCAAACCCTCTACGAACACGCAAACCCCGAACTCATGAAACCGAAGCAAAGAAGCAACTGTACATAGGAATGCGCAAATCTCACCCCCACTGCACGACGAGAGAATCGTAGTCCCAATACTCCTTCTCACGGAGCTCGTTGATATCGGCGTAGACTCGGGCTTTGGACATGGAGGACGATCTCCGGATCTCAGAGATCAGAACAAATGGATTTGCGAAAGATTAAACTTACGATTGTTGTCCATTTCAATATCTTTGCAGGGCATCAATGGAGAAGCTATTTATGGACAACAATGGATGGTGGCGGAGGGAAGAGGTTAGAGCAGCGAGAAAAGCGCGGCGAATTTGAGTGGATATGTATATCCATAAGAATGGTTCGATTCCAATCTCCATCCGGCTTGATCGTGAAGTGGGGCCCATTTCCATAAAAAAATTAATATATAGATTAGTTTTAATTGTCAATTAAAATTTTTATTTATATACTTTTAATAGATTTTAGATTGAAGTAGAGATATTTCATATTTTTGTAAAACTTTATTTCAAAAATTCTTTAAATTATGTTTTAATTTAAGTAATGTCTTTATCATTTTTTAATTGTAATAGTTTGAATGTTCTGACGGTAGAGTAATGTCTTATATTTTTTTAACTTTGACTATATTTGATTCAATAGGTAAAATTGTTAATCTTTGGCTTAAAACTTCTTCAGGTAATTTTAAAGTCATTTTAAATTTTGATTTTTTTTATCTTCTAAGTATTTTTCATAAAATCATGTCCATGTTTCTTTTAATTTTATCATTTCCTTAACTAAAATTATTACTTTTGCTATTTTCTCTTCTTCGCTTTCGGTCGAGGTGTGGTTTTCCCCTCCTTAGTAGCTTAGGATCTAGCCGTAGGACCTTTCTGTCGACTACTCCTAGAAAACTAGTGAAGGAGCCCTCACCGTTAGCAATTCTGGACTTTTCTTCGATCGACTTGACGTTCCATGTAGTAGTCTTGACCGCTATTGCTTAGCAGGTAAGGCTACTCCGAAGGAACTCAGGGAGCATTCATATAGGACTGTCGGCCTTAGATTTGTTTTTCCTAGATCTTTTATATATGGTCTAGCATAGTTTAAAAAACCTAAGAATTTTTGTAATTCTTTTGTGTCTTTTATTTTATCAGGAAATTCTAATACTTTTTTGGAGATATGATCTTGTAACTCTATTTCACATTTACCAATTTTCTGACCTAAGAAATTTATATATTATTTAGTAATTTTAATTTTCTTTTCAGATAAAATAATTCCATATTTTATCATAAATTTAAAACTTCTTCCACATGTTTATAATGGTCTTTTAGGGTATGTGATGCCATTAATATATCATATATATATATACTAGCACATAATTTAAATGTTTGAATATATTATCCATTTTTCTTTGAAATATGCTAGGTGCATTTTTTAAACCAAAAGACATAATTATCCATTCTTAATGTCCTATGAGTGTTGTAAAAGTTGTATATTTTATTGGTTTTTCATCTAATTTTATTTGCCAAAATCCTAATTTACAATCAAATTTGCTAAAAACATTTTTATCTTGGATTAAATTTATCAACATACCTTTATATGATATTTTATATCCATCATATTCAGTATTATCATTTAATCTTTTGTAATTTATTACCATTCTAGTTTTTCCTCTTAATGTTTCAACATGATTTCTTACCATGAATGCAACTGATCTATGTTCAGACTTAGAGGCTATAATTATTCCTAAATCTTTTAATTCAATAATTTGAGTTCTAAATTTTTTCTTATCTATTGGAGAATATTCTATTTCTTGTGTTCTTATAACTAAGTCTTTATTAATGATTGATATATTAGCTAATTTTTTTTATTTCTTTCCCAATGTTTTAAGGGATTTTCTCCTATTATTTGAATTTCTTCTGCTAATTGAAAAATTTTTTTCTAAAGGTTTCGATATTTGGTAAGTAGATATTTTTTCTTTGTTTATAACAATTATCTAAATATTCAGAAACTTCAGGGATCAAATCAGCCATCAAAATTTTTGTGTTTATTTTTTTACTTTTTATTTTTTCTCCACCACGCTTCACATCGCAACTCTGATTTTATTTGTGCATATAACTGATGTTCTTTTAATAATTGTTAAGAAATTTTTATTTGTCCATCCATAATTAATATAAAATTAAGTCCTAAAATAAATTCTTTATTATTTGCTTCATGAACTAATATTTTAGGTAAATTGTATTTTTCTGTTAAATCAAATGTTTCATGATTAATAACAAATTGTATTTGGCTATTCATTAAACATTTGTTAAAATTTAATTTTTGGTTTCCTACTAAATATGTAGTAGTATTTGTTGGGTGATAACTTTTAAAAATTTTAGGTAATAAATTTTTTGTTATGACTGATGTTGTGTTTCTGCTACCTATTAATGCTTCTAATAATATTTCTGATTTATCTTTTGAAGAAATTTTTGTGTTTGTTGATATTAAAGAAGTTAGATTATTTGGATAGATATCTAATACCTGTATTTATGTATTTGTTTGTGGTAAATCTAGTTTATTTATTTTTGTATATTCTTCTATATCTTGAGGATCTGAATTTTCTTTTTCTGAAGATATTGGCGTGTTCTTTTTCTTTTTTATTGCTATTTTTAATTTTTTTTAATTTTGAAAGTCATTTTTTGTTTATCTTTTTTATATTCTTTAATCATTTCTTGCTCTAATTTTCTCGTTCTTTTTCTTTCTCTTCTAATTTTTTTTAATCTGAATAATATTTTTTTCAATACTCAAATGTATCTTTTTCTAATTCTAAATAATTTTTTTTTCTAATTTATTGACTATGCCTACATTTTCTCAAGGTTTTATATAAACCCTATGATATAAATTATGTTTTTTCCTTAAACATAAATCACATATTTATATAAGGCATAATTGACATCTATATATATGATTTTTATCTGGATAATAGTTACGGTAAATACATTCTTTAGTCATACTTCCCTTTCCTAATTCAAAAAGATGTTTGCATGTATCCATTTTAGTTTTCTAATTTCCACCTATCAACTGCTTAAACCATCCATAGAATTTTCAGATATTTGAGATTCATATTCTGTTTCTTTATCGGTTATACTATAAATTGTTTCATTTGATTTGTCTGATGTTATACTTACTATATCTTCTTTTAATCCTTGAATTAATAAACTCCTAGTTTTATTATAATTTTGTTTATTACATGAATTTGCTAAATGACCAGGAGATCCATAAATATAACAATGACATTTTTTATTATTAGGTTTTTTAACATGTTTATCTTTTCTATAAGTTGTTCTAGTAGATTTTCTAAGGATTTTTCGCTTTCTAAAAGACTTTTCTAGGAAATTTTGAGTTGTGAAAATATTTCTACAAAATTTGTAAGATTGTTTTTTTAACTTGTTTTTTAATTTTATATTCTCTACATTTTTCTTGTAAAATATTGTAAGTAAACACAATTCTTGGCCATATTCCTATATTTTTTTATGTTTTCTAAATTAGTATAAGTATTTTTCCATTTGTCATTAATTTTTATTCCTGATTCTCTAGGTAACTTTATAAAAAATTTATTTAATATTTTATCATCAAAATATTTATCTTCTCTACTGGCATATGTAATATATAATTTGTAAAAACTATCTATTTGAGACCAATCTGATAAACCTAATTGTTCAAGAATTTTATAAGCTTGATCTTGGATATTTGTATTATGTCAGTTTGGATCAAATCCTAGAATTAATGTTCTAATATATTTAGTAAAATTATATTGATTATCTCCTAGTTGTCTTAATGCTTCTATTTCTTCTGCTTTTTTAACTTTAGCTTCATTAAAAATATTAGCAACAATTTCGCCTAATCAGGTTTCAAGAAAAGCAAACATATCTATTATGCCATCTTTACCACTATTTGCCCATGCTCTAACTACATCAAATTCCCAGGTGGAAATTACTAATTCCCACATTTGAGGATTATTAAGATTAATCGTTAAAATTGTTTCATTTCCATGAGCTGGTACAAGGTTTACTCTTTCTACTGGTTCTATATTACCTTTGAAATTATAATTATTTTCTTCATTCTAATCTCTTTTAGATGTTCCTTGTCTATATGGTCTTCAATGTCCTATTTTTTCTCCTGATGGTGGTACTGGATCAAACCTAGGTCTTTTTCCTTTATCAACATTTGATGGTCTAGCTATAAATTCTCCTAATTCCATGCGTTGTTGTTGATTTACTTTAATTTCTTCCATGATAAAATTTGAATCTATAACTATCCAATCAAAGTGAGAATTAAATTTATTTTCATAAGTCATATCAAAATTATATCTTTGTTCTAATTCAGAACAAAAAATTTTCATATTAAATACGTAATCTTGTAATTGTTCATATGTCTTAATTTGACTAAAATCAATTTCTTCAATCTTTATCTTCTAATTCAAATTGTATAGATTCAAGGTCATAATCAGATTCATTTATATTCTGTCTTGTTTGATAATCTAAAAATCTCATGCTAAAGAATCTATCTTGATTTTCATATGATGTGCTTTCATTTGGTATTAATATTATTTTTTCTAAAAATGTTTTTAAATTTCATTTTGTTCCTGCATGTACTTCTGAGCTAAATTTCTTTCCAGTTATAGCTTTAATGTTTTGGCTTGCTAATATAAGTTCTAATTGTTCATCATTTAATTTAAATTTTACATTAGAATATTCTTGCATTTTTCCTATAAATCCAGTTGTTATCCTTAGATTTAATGATCCTCTTACCATTAGGGCTGTCAATTTGGCTCGTTGTTCGTGAACAGCTCGTGTTCGGCTCGTTAAGCAGCTCGTATTCGGCTCGTTCGTTAAGCCTAACGAGCCGAACACGAACAAATTTTTAAGCTCGAAATGTAAACGAGCCGAACACGAACAACAATTTGTTCGCTCGCGTTCGGCTCGAAATGGCTCGAAAAAAAATTTACATAACTTTTTATATAACAATATATTACATATATTATTTATATAATAATATATTATATATATTTATGTCTAAGTTTAAATCATAATACCTCATGTGGCAATGTGGTTAGTGTCTTCTTTTGTATAGATTTGATCCAGGTTCGAATCCCACACTTTACATCTATTTTTCTCAATTTTAGTTTAACGAGCCAATTTCGAGCCGAACACGAACACAAATATTTAAATCGAGCCGAACACGAACACACAGTTCACAAGCCGATTTCGAACACAAGCCAATTTCGAACACGAGCTATTTCAAACGAGCCGAACACGAGCCAAGCCTGAGCTCGCTCAAGCTCGGCTCATTTACAGCCCTACTTACCATATCATAACCTTTAGTTTTAATTCCCATTTTTAAATGTTGTACACATTCTCGGTGTCCATTATAAAATTTGGAACAAAATAAATGATAGTCATTTTTAAATGTTGTACACATTCTTCGGTGTCCATTATAAAATTTGGAACAAAATAAATGATAGCTTCACTATCATTCATATCTATTTCAAATGATTCAATTATTGATTTTGCTAAATAATATAACTAGAGTTTTTGTTCCTAAGTTTTTTCTATGCAAACCTTTTACTCCTATCATAACTAGTCCTAAATGCATTTGGGACATTTTTTGTAATCTAATTTGTTCCCAATTAGCCTTTACTATTGCTGGTAAATCCATTTGATCTATATCTGATACACAACTAATTTTTTGTTCAGCTAATGTTTGTATTATTGAAGATTTTGAAAATATAGAATTTTCATACATTTTCTTTTTTACATTAATTAAATTTATTTTTCCATTATTAAATCTATTTAATTGAGATTCTATGTCTATTATTTCTGATATCTATCTATCAAATTTAATTGGTTTTTTCTTAAATAAAGTAAGAAATCCTTCTCTGCTTACCATGATTTAAAACTTATAGGTTTATAAGGAATAATTTCTTTCCTGTATCAGAACTATTTTTTAACTCTAATGTTCTTTCTTCTATATTTTTTTATTTTTTTAATTTTATTTTCTATTGTGACTATTTTTCAAATAATTGTATTAATATTATTGCTCGGAAGTTTAACATTTTTTAGATAAGTTTTATCACTGCATTGTAATCCTAAATAATTAGTTAATCCTATTGATTCCTCGTGATATTTTTTAGCTTCTTCTAAAGTATCTTTATAAATTTGAAATTCTTCAAATTTTCTCATGCTAAAATAATTCTTTTTATTTCTAAAAGCAAGGATTCTACTTGTTTAACTTTTCCTTCAGTTTTTTCTAAAATACTTTTAGATTTTTTTTTTTTTTTTTTTTTTTTTTGTTTTTGTAATAAATTTTCTATTTTTATTTTCATCTGATCTAAGTTTTTTTGATCTATTATAATTTTATTTAGTATATTATTATTTTGTTTTTTAATATATTCAAGATTTTCTTTTAATATTAGTTTTTTAATATCATAAAGTATTTCTGTAGATTTTTCTAGAATTCTATATACTTTTTCTTGATGAAATTTTAATGACTCTGCTAAAGATATTTGTAAGTTTATAATACTATTCATTATTTTATTTTCATTATGAAGTTCATGTTTAAATTCTTTTGAAAATCTGCATATAAATTTATGTTGGTCTAGAAAAATAATATTTTTATTTTTATTTGTTATTTTGTAAATCTAACCATTCAATATTTTGTTTAAATTCCATTAAACATTAACTTGATCTTTTTCAATTTTTTCTCCTACACTAGCTTTGAGATTTTCTATTAATAATTTTCTTTTTAATCTTTTTCATATTTAATTTGTTGTTTATAAGAAGAAATAAAAGATTCATAAGACCAAGTGGTCGTACAGAGACAGTTAGAATGATTAAGGCATTCATAATTATTTAATTTGGTTTATTTATGTTTTTCATTAATTCTTAGTCTAACTTACTAAATTATTTTACTTAAAAATTTTATTTATTACTTTGTAATTTTTTGATAATCAATGACTCACTAAGTTTGTGAGTATAAATATGAAACATTATCCCACAGTTACTAAAATATTACAAAGTTTATCCAAATACAATATTTGTACGCAGAATGGTCGGGAGCGGTTGCTCATGCGAGTTATGCGTCGAAATGCGGGTTACATAGTTTAATACTGTTTAGGACACTTTTTTTTTTTTTTTGAAATGTATGCATATTGCATTGGGACACAGTGTTATTCTGTAGGATGCTTTGTTGTAACACACGTCGTTGCTCCTCTGGGTGGTCCACTAATGGAGATGAGTAGAGGGCGGCTGAGTAGGATGCTTTGTTGTAACACACGTCGTTGCTCCTCTGGGTGGTCCACTAATGGAGATGAGTAGAGGGCGGCTGATGGCATTTGACAACGACCAACGAGTGGTGTTGGATGGTTGCCGGTAGTTACAGTAGTGATAATTGGTTCTTTAGTCCAAAACAACTCTAAAAATTGGCTTCTTCTTCTGACCTGGCTCCAGATCTAGCTCTTAGCCCCCCTTCATGAATGGAGTAGAGCTCTATTTATAGATTATGGGAGTCGCATCCTCTGTAAAAAAATATGGATTTGAGCCACTCTATTAGCGACCCATGATAATTCTCTTGATCAAATTATATTATTGGGGCATTTAAGTGACTCAATGATATCAAAATTGAGTGATCTTGGGCTCATTGGATTTGCCTCGCCGAGATGCTAAATTTAATTTGAAATCCATTTAACCCTCCAATTGACTACTAAAAACTTTTAAAGGTGATTTGATGAATTGATTAAGACTTGATTTGACTCGAATTTGATCAATTTTAGAGTCAATGTGTTCGTCTCGTCGAGTTGGTCAATTTGACTGTAAATTTAATGAAATTGAAGTTATGGATGATTTTTAATTTGAGTTTGAATGTTTTTCATTAATGAAATGCGTCGAGGCTCATACCAAACATCTTTATATTCACATAAAATGACAAAAATTTCCTCCAATTTTTAGGCAAATTCGCTTATTCGTTCGAAAATTATCAAAATAATAAAAATCTTTAAAAAGGTTTTGAAAATTCAAAAATTTTATGTCATGCGGCTGCATTTGCTAGCATAAGTAAAGATCATCATGAAATGCATGACATATGCCCATGTCCATTTATGTGCCGCCTGACACCCATATCACCGACCTTTTCAGTTGAATGTTGTGGACGTACTCTGTACTATACAATCTAACTTTATATATTCATTTTAGGAAGTCTCTAATTAAGGGGAAGAAAATAAAGAGAGTTTGGAGCTCTAAACCACTTCCTCTTAGGACGAGGACAACATTACTAATTACTTCCTCGCTATTCTAACAGACGACTAGTGGTTAAATTTTCATCATCATGGATTTGGCCACCTCTAAAGCCCGAATTTTTGTTGGGTCTACCAAATATTTTAATTCTAAATCACAAAATAAAGAAATGTTGATGTGCATGTTGACTTACCCAATCAAGCAAACTAGAACTAACCAACAAAGGCACATGCCACCCATGCCTTCACCTTAGATCCATCCATGAAGCACATCCAACATTATTGTTGATCAAAGGTACGCCAAAGTCATCAAACTCACCCAATGTTTTCAAATTGAGAGGAAACATCATGCTCTATTTTTCTCTACTGTAATGTCATATGTTGGAAGAAAAAAACAGGAAGGAGTACTTGAAGTCAGTTGATTTGACCAATATTAACATCATGGAATAAATGAATGAACTAGTTTTCCAAATCAGTTAGAATAGGTTCGATTTGTCCCACATCAAAAGAAAAGACTAGTAGTTAGAATTTCATCATCATATTTAACTATTTATATCGGTTGTTTAGTTGATAAATAGCTGTATCAATCACTATTTTAAGATATAAATGTATTATTATCATGATGATAATTATTGATTTTATTTGTTTATTTTCACATATCGAAATCAAGATTATAAATTTTAAGAAGAAAAATTTACATACATACCATCAATTTTTATGCGTTGACATATCTAACAACTAAAATTCAATTTTTACATAAATACATGTAATATATTTACCTGTTGTCGATATATGGACAAATATCTCTGTTGTGAAAAACGACGACAATAAAGTAAAAAATGGAACGAGAAAAGTTGCACGCAGAAAAACACCAGAGCGACACACAGATTTATGTGGTTCAACAAATTTGTCTATTTCCACGGAGCTGCAAAATATTTTATTTCTTCTAGAAATTACACTGCCGAGCACCTCAACTTTTACAAGAAAATATCTATTTTATTTTCTCCATTCCTCTCTATCTCTCTTCCTCTCTTTTTCTCTTAGAGGACTTGACTTGGCTTGACTTGCTTGTGACAAACCATAAGAGACTATTTATAGAAAACAGGATAGCGATATGTGGGAGGTAGGTAAGCGGTAGATGAGATGTGGTAAGGGAGCCATAGGTGGGAAGGTATGTGAGCGGTACGTGAGTTTCTTAATTAAGAAACTAATTAAATTGTGGTACACCGAGTCTCCATATTACCCGACATATCCCTACATATATAATAAGGTGGTTAAACCCATTTAAAATTTATAATAATTAAAACTGATGCAATTTAAATATATATTCATTTTATGAATTTAGATTAACTAATTTAATTTAACGATAGCAACTCAAAACTATCGTCAAATGCTTTTATGACAGGATTATCACTGACAAACATACAGCTTATAGTTTAGGTGCAACTAAATAATTAATTGCAATTTGGGCTTGCACGAGTCCCCATTAATAATCGAATCTTTGAAGTTATCTATGTTGATTGACTTGACAGCCGATGGACAAAACATTAGGTAGATTAATACTTGTTCAATATATATACACTACGTAGATGGCATGATAGCCAATCATCAAAAAATTTAATATATAACAGTAAGACAAAATATCTAAATATATATAACTAATCTCCTTGAGCAAAGCATCTCAAAGTATTATGCAGGTGGTCTTGGATGAGACATGTGTTGAAGAACCAATTTTAACGACCGCAAAAAGCTATCAATTTACATGGCCGGAGAAGATCAATTGAATGAATAGATGAAGGACTCGCTAATCTAAAAGCTAGCAAGATGGAGATCTGACGAGTACTGATTCGACCAAGGTGACTGCTACTTTGACAGTTACTGTGGCTAACCGTTAATAAAGAGTTTCAAGCGCATTATCAATGTTTCGTTATATAACTTTTATCTACTATAAAAATTGTTGAAAATCTGTAACACCAAACATCTGGACAGCCGAAGAAACGATCAAGAGCACACTGGAGTTTCACATGGTTCGGTCCATATGACCTACATCCTCATGAGGGAAATCAGCCATCAATCCACTAAGGCAAAAACAAGATTTACACAGTTTTTCATTGAGAGATGAGCTCTATTGACATACTCTCTCGCTCGAACCAACTCGATACAAGATCCTCAAGATACTCACATCAATTTCTTGAAGCTTATTCTCTTCTTTCTCTAACCAATTTTTTTTTTTTCTTCTCTTAAAACCCTCTTTACATGTACCATTATTATTTATAACTAATAAGCTATTCTCATGTAGACCAGTCCGCCAACCTTTTTTTCTTCTTTAACAATAGGTGATAGAACTACAATTATATTATTGTCTTAATTTATAATTAAGAGTCGTCATGATAAATATAGAAACAATAAAATGTTAAAGGGAGCCTTTTAGGAGAAGCATGAAGATATATTACAATATTATCTCCCTCTCTCTCCCCATTTGTATATTTTATATTCAAATAAAATCAGATGAAGCTTTTTGGGGAAGTTTGTTGGCAGGACACGGCAGTACTGACACATTTGGTGTTGCGTCATACCCATCATGTATCAATATATATACATAAATATTTACATGTATACATACATATATAGAGAGAGAGAAAGAGAGAGAGAGAGAGAGAGAGGTGATTGTGACCCAGAAAGCAAAAAAACATGCATGTGAAACCTGTAGCTGTGCTTGGCGAACAACTATAAGATTAGTGGCTCCGCAGTCCAATAATGAAATGGTTTGCCAGGTCAGGTGGGGTTTCATTAGTACAGTACTGCTGCAAGCTTTTCAGCATCTGGACGAAACTATTCCCTTTGGAGACAGAGGTGGTCTCATGGTACGATCATGCTGTGCTACTACTTACTGGGATGGCTTCTGAAATCAGTAAGATAGATAACAAGTAAATGGCCAAAGTTTTTCAAGGAAGCGGCTTAGCTTTTATTGTGCTGGAATCATTCTTCCTCTTTGGTTCATATCTGCACGCTGGTGTGATCTGATCATCGTTATTGTCGTGCAATAATGGAGAAATTATAGTTTTAAGGAGATTTACACATATATCATATCATTTTTATATGGGACATTTACATGCATACCATAAATTTTCCAAAGTATCTATATGTAAATATCAAACTTTCAGTGTTACATATGTAAATAAGTAAGAATTGTTTGGTATGTAGGTAAATATCTCTTAAATTTAGAGGGTGATGTGAGACTAATTTAATTTATTCCTAATTGCGCCACTGAGTGGAAGGGGTTTTGTACAAATTAAGATCTGTGCTGCCATGTTGATGCCTTGTGGACCACAATTAGAAAAAAGGGGCATTTACAAACATCAATTCTTTTGTATTTACATATCTCAAATCCGAATCTTTATATTTACCCCTCATTTCTTTACTATCACATCAAATCTATCACTAATTATTATTGTTGACAGCTCAAAGCCATCTTTCATGCACAAGGAAAATGGTATACGTGTAGAATATCAGAGTTTTGGTGTGAGATGTAAATTCATAAGAATTTAGTGTTATGTATATCAAAATATGAGATTTAAGTTGTTAGGATTTCAGTGAATCTAGATGAGATTTAAGTTATTAAGAAATTAGTTGTAAATATACAGGACTTGCTAAATCCAAAAAATAGTTTGGCTAGTTTTGTTAGATCTCAATAGCTCTTTCACCAAGTCTTGTAAATTTTGTAAATCCGCCAATTCGTGAAATTTAATAAATTTGGTTCGTGAAATTCAGATTTATCAAATCCGCAGCTTTATTTTGTCCAAAATGATCGTCTGGCAATCTTTAGTCTACATCCAAGTTAAATCAGTTGCTAAACAGCCCCTAAGATTTTAGACAAATCAGTGTAAAAACAATGGTACTTAATGCTATAATTGATTTAATTAATACCTTGAAACAATTATTAGGCTTTGTAAGAGGCTGCTCGAACGCTTATCCATAAATCTAATTGGGTAAGGATTTGTGCATTTTAAAATCAAAATATTTTTAAAAATAGTATGTTAAATTAGACATGAATAAGAGCGTTTAACAATCAATTTGTGGGTGTAAATTTTTTGTTTGTTGTGTGGAGTTGAAAATGAAATAGTACATCTCTACTCAAACAAAAACGCATTGTGAATAGCAACAGACCAATGCATGTGCAAGTCTAAATGCTCATGCAAATAGTGCTTACTATTAAAATATCATTTCAATTCTTATGTATGTATACATATTAACTATAAATCATATATATACATATATTATTTATATTAACTTTTTTTTATTTATATGTAGGTATAATTAAACAATTTAAACTACAATCAAGTTGATCACATAAAAAAATCAATTAGTATTTAATTTGTTTGATAAATAAACTCGTAAAAAAATGTAATTGTACTCTCTCCCCTATAAATAAAAAGATTATTTCATGAACAATAGATAGACACATCACGATTGATACGATTTAGTGTGATTCATGAACAAAGCAGGATTCAATGATATCACTTAAAATTGTGATAGTTTTGATGAAATATAAAGGATAGGACTGATGATAAATTTAAAAAGTATAGATAACACACATAAATACGTAAAAGCAAAATGAGTGGTATGTATGCAAGTATGCAAATGCCCCTTTTTTAAGAAATCACAACATTCCAAAACTGAATCAACTTTTCTGCACAACATATTGTCAGCACAGCCAGCAACACTAACTTCAGCCAGTGATTGGACCCTCCAGCCACGCACTGCAAGAAAAATCAAACCCAAAACAAAAATAATAGTATTAATAAGGAGAGCTGATCCGTTATTGGTTGAAGCCTGCTTCAAATCATGATCATATCTGCAGATTCTCAATCCAACTCTTCCTTCTCTCTCCCTCTTACTCTATTTTCCTTCCGCATGATAAAGACGTAGCGAAATATAAAAAAAGGAATAAGATAAACGAAGAATAGGAAGGGTAGATAAGCTTTAGGAACCACAACAATGCTGAGCATTGATCAAGTCAATCCATCATCCCTCACGTCCATCTCTAAGAAGCAGTACCCTCTTTCCGCCGCCATGAAAAGGACAAGCGACTGGTATTAACCTTCTTTTTCTTCTTCCTCCTCCTCTGGATTCTCTGTATGGTGTTATTTGATCTGTTTTGAGTAGTAATTTGTGAAGAAGTGCTAACGGTATTGCGTAAATATGTAGGATTTTTGCGCAGGATTTGCCCAGCGACATTACTGTCCAGGCAGGAGGTGCAGCTTTCTCCTTGCATAAGGTTGGTCTGCAGTTCTCTCAGATAAAATCATTATAAGTTGTAGAAAGTTAATCAAAAATAAAGAGTTTGTAGATGATTATCATTCTGTCTTTTTGGGTGAATAAAGTTGTTCGATAATTGAAGTTATAAAATGTTAGATTCACAGAGGAGGATAAAAATTAATTTTTGAGTTCTGTTTGAGGTAGCTTTTTCATAGCATTTCTTTTAAATAGTTGTCATAAAGCTTTCTACAATCAGAAATTGTTTTTGAAATATGAAATGATTATAATACTCACAATTATTTTCACAAGCTTACATTTTTTACCAAAGTTTTAGGAAAAAAAAAAAAAGTTGTATTTTTTAGATTGAATCAGAATGGAGTTGACTCCATGATTTTCTTTTTTAAGAACGTTAGTTGAACTGGTAATAAAATTGAGTTGGATTTACTTAAATCTCATAAGGTTGAAAAAATGATAAATTTAAAATTTTGGATTCAGAAAATCCACTGTTTTCTCAATTTCTTCTGTTTTACTTGAAATCAAATCTTCCTTTCATGGATCTTACAATACTGTAACTGCAGTTTCCTCTGCTATCTAAATCTTATCAGGTTGAAAAAATGATAACTTTTAAATTTGGATTCAGTAAATCCAGAGTTTTTTTCAATTTCCTCTGTTTTACTTGAAATCAAATCTTCTTTTCATGGCTCTTACAATACTGTAAGTCTGTAACTGCAGTTTCCTTTGCTATCTAAATGCGGATATATAAAGAAGCTTTTGTCTGAAACCAACGAGACTAAACAACACTCCATTGAGATACCCGACATTCCTGGTGGTTCAGAGGCCTTCGAGCTCGCCGTCAAGTTCTGTTATGGAATAAACTTTGAAATCAACACTGAAAATGTGGCCATGCTTCGATGCGCATCTGAGTTCCTCGAGATGACCGAAGAAGTCTCAGTTGGAAATCTGTTGAGCAGAACAGAAGCTTACTTTGAAGAAGTTGTGCTGATTAGCCTCTCAGGTTCGGTCACAGTGCTTCACAAATCTGAGGAGCTTCTTCCCATGGCTGAGAAAGTGAAGTTAGTGAGCAGATGCATTGATGCAATTGCGTATTTGGCTTGCAGTAACAGTCAGTTTTCCACGTCTTCAAAGGCTGATAGCAGCCATGAAAGCTTGAGTTCTTCAGCTTCTCAGACGAGAGCTATAATGGATTGGTGGGCGGAGGAGCTAATTGTTCTCAGGATTGATACCTTTCAGAGGGTTCTAATGGCGTTGAAGTCCAGGGGATTCAAACAGCACGCTCTTGGACCAGTTATCATGCTCTACGCTCAAAATTCTCTTCGTGGTTTGGTGAGTTCTTATTCTTGTTGTAAATGTTCAGCCTTTATGTTTGTATTCAATTTCTATATAAATATCCGCATAAAATACCATTGAAAGATTGAAAAATCCAAACTTTATTTCATTATGCCATTAAAAATTTAACCTTTTCAGTTGTCTTCAGGATATTTTTGGGGGAGGAAGAAAGAAGATCGAGCCGAAACAAGAACATGAAAAGAGGGTGGTACTGGAAACAATAGTGGGTCTGTTACCAACAGAGAAGAACACAATATCTGTCAGCTTTTTCTCAATGCTCTTAAGAGCTGCTATATATCTCGAAACAACAGTCGCCTGCAGGCTCGATCTGGAGAAGAAGATAAGCCTGCAACTAGCGCATGCAGCTCTTGACGATCTTCTGATACCTTCCTTTTCCTTTGATGGAGATATCTTGTTTGATGTTGACACAATCCAGAGAATCTTCATGAACTACCTTCAAAATGAGAATGAATTGAGTCAATTGGGATATAACGCTGATGAAGACTACTTATCTCCGCCTCATGGAGATATTGAGAGGGTGGGAAGGCTTATGGAAAGTTATTTAGCTGAAATTGCTTCAGATCCTAACCTTAGAATTGCTAAATTTGCGAGCTTTGCTGAGTTGATTCCAGAACAAGCGAAGGCGAACGAGGATGATATGTACAGAGCCATAGATATTTACTTGAAGGTAATTCTTAAGACTGATATTCTGCAAGTTGATTATATTTATAATATTTAATTCACTATAGACTCTAAGATTAGGATGTTTATAAGAAACTTAGTTTCTGTTGGGAGATTTGGTTTCCACTTCAAAAGTTGTAGGCTATAGGTTGTACGTGCATATGGGTTTGCGTGAGAGTTTGAGATTAAGTTCACTTAATGGTCTATTTGATCTGTTGAAAAAACAATACTGTATAAAATGAATATAGTACATAGAGTAATATATTATATTTAAAATATTTTTAAAATTGTTTGATTGACCGTAAAATAACCCAGAAGTTTATTTATTTTTTTGTTTGATTTGAAATAGATTGAAAATAATATATTTCAAAATATATAAGATATTATTAACGGGCGATGAGCGACAACCTGTAATGGTGACTGGCAATTGACAAAGGAGACCAGCTACGACAGTGGATGTTAGTGGCAACAGGCAGCAGGTTCTGATCATCGGCCGACGCCTATCTTCAACTGGCGGCTTGTGTCGTTGTTGTTGGTGCTCCTCACCCTCGGTGGTGCTCGCTGGACGCGGGCAGTTATGGCTTCCAAAAGTGGCAATTATCAATTATGGTGAATATTTTAAAAAACAATCAAAAAATCTAATATTTATTTTAGATTTTTTAAGCACAATGATTTGTTTTCAAAATAAATAAAAAATAATATAAAAGATTATACAAATAAGTTCTTAAAAACAGAAATAACCAAGCATTCTAAGGCTCCGATTATAGTTGTGTTTCTAGAGGGTTAATATATCTAACCTTATCTCTCAGCCAAAAATGAGGTTACTCCACATTGAAAACCCCTGATTTCTTCCTTCAAAAATGAACAAACGAAATCCTAATTTCGCAACTTGAGCCTCAACGGTCTAATTTTCAGTATTCAAAATTACTTCATGCCTATAACTCCTCAAAGGCAAATGGACAGATTATCAATCTTCATTAAATTAGGAAAGATATATATACATATCACTCTACATCCCTAACTGACTAAAAAATTCAATTTTTACATAGGTACCCAGCTTACTTATGCATGAAAAGATGTATTTCACATTTAAGAAAGTAAAATGATGGTATTTTTGATGTGACAAAAGTTTTCGGTGGTATAGACATTAAAATCAAATTTTAAGTATTAGATTTGTAAATACATATGGATTGAGAGGAATGCATGTAAATACCGCTTTAAATTGCCAAACTAATTCTTTCTGCTCCAACTCTCAGGCTCATCAATCACTAACTGAAGCAGAAAGGAAGAAGATCTGCAGCATGATGGACACTCAGAGACTATCAAGAGAGGCCTGCGCTCACGCAGCTCAGAACGACAGGCTTCCTGTTCAAACAGTCGTTCAGGTTCTCTTCTATGAACAGCAGCGCATCAGAGATTCTACTCCTCCAAACTTCATCGGAGGAGGAGATTCTCCAGTTCCATTACACAAATCAGGTTACCTCACCGATCACCATGATTCTACTCATGAGCTCTCACGCCTGAAGAGTGAAAACGATAGTCTTAAACTCGAACTGGTGAGGATGAGGATGCAGATGAAGGAGAATGGAAAACCTGCTCCTGCAACCAATATGGCTTCTGCTGATAAACCGCCGTTGCCTAAGAAATCATTCATGAGTTCTGTATCGAAAAAACTCAGCCAGCTTTATACCTTTGTTCGATCAGAAACTGTGAAGGAGCAGGGTGAGAAAACAAGGATGAAACCACCGAAAAATCGGAGATATTCGATCTCTTAGAATTACTGCTTTGTTCAAATGAAGAAGATTTTAAGCATGCTGGTAGTTAGTGTTGTCTGCATTTAGCTATGTTAAGAAGGGGATGTATTTATTTTCCAACTTAATTATGTAAATATTATGTGAGGTTTGATTAAGGTTCAGCTTCCTCTAGATCTGTTTCTAGTAAACTTAATCTATTTTTTGCTTGGTTGTCTCCTTTGTATATAAAGATGGTTGTATTGAGTTAAATTATATTGAAATGTCTCCAAAGTCCAAAGTGAAATTGATTCACTCACAGCTCTCACTTCACTCTTTACACTCAGGTCTGCATTTTGTGTTGTTTATGATGCTTGCTTGAATTAGCAAATCATGAGCATTTTTATTTTACTTTATCTTAAACATATTGTATGAGAATAATGTTGGCCTCTATATGGAAATTCACAAGATGAATTGATAAGACACTACAAAATTGAGCGACAACAAGCATAATGCAAGCAATTTGTCGCCGATTATCTTGATGCCCATTGAAATGAAGTCAACTTCCTCTTTCTTCTGCTTCGTCTACCCTTCACCCTTTCGATTAAGCTAATAACAGAGTGCTCATGGGTTCCTTGTTCTAGCAACTCAATGTCTTCATCAGCAAGGGATGATTGATAGGTTTCCTCTTCATTGAACTCATCGACTCCTTCAGCAGGGAATGGTTGTCGGGTTCCATATTCATTGAATTGAATGTCTTCAGCTACAAGAGAAGACTGTTGGGTATACTTTTCTTTCAATTCACTGTCTTTGTCAACTTTTGTTTGCCCTGTTTTTTCAATAGTACTCTACAGTCCTAACATTGTCTCTTGTATATTTGACACTTCTGTATTTATTGTATTAAGTGCTCATTGAAATTCCCTAAACCATTTCTCCTTAGCTCTAAGTAGCTCGATGATTACTTCAAGGCTCTGATTGATGTTAGCTTTTGTTGGCTCTTGGTTGATGGCTCGAGACGAGTGTTCCCACATCATATGCCACGAGTGATTGTGATTTGCCTTGAGCTTCTTGGTGCGGGAATGGCTATACCGGACTGGGTAATCCTACGTCGGGATTGGCCAGCAAATGATGTTCATCCTCTTTCAAATCCAAAAATTTATCATGAACCTACAATTTAATTAAGAATTACGGCACATTAGTAGGTTGAACTCCAATTATAAGGCTTTAAAAAAATATTAGAATAACACATGAATACAACAAATGTTAAACAAGTATACTTCTACAAACAACAAGAATGTTACCCATTGATTCAAATCACTTACATGTGTTGGACTGAGTCTCTTGAAGGCTATGTTAATTTGTGATGAATTTCAGCTTACATCGGTTGGCCACCTTAATATTCTGGGTCTGGCCTCAGGATCGACAGGAGTGAACAAAGTTGTATGCTCGTAAACCCAGAGCAATATAAAATTAATGTCAAATTATGTTTTGAACAAAATAAATGAAGTTTTATGAGGTTCATACAATACACTAACCGTTAGAAGATAAATAAAACCATTTATATGTCTCAAAGGTCGATTTCGTCTTATATTAATGGATACTGCATTGATTTTCTCAACGAGAAAATCACATAACGCAGCAGACCAGCTAAATGAGACGAAAGTCTGTACATTCTCATCGAAGGTATAAATCCCTTTGGAAACACAAAAATTACTAGAAGAGAAAAATAAATTTTAATAACAAAAACTTAAAAAACAATTCATCAAAAGGTATAGAACATCCCTGCTTGAAACATTCAATATGTCATTCTTAATTTGTCGTGCATCCACGCCGGAAGAGGACACTTTTTTCCACTTCGCCGCTTTTCCTCCGTTCGACATGCATATCGGAAGGGCAATTTCATCAAGGCTCATTCTAACATCTTTCCCGCCCATTCTGAATACTATTTGTTCATATTGCCAATAATTTAATATTTGCAATGTCAGGACATTGTATTGAGGATATGAAGCGAGATCAAAAAATTGATCAACATTCAATAGTCTCAAGCTATTCCTTGTCTCCTCTGAAAGGCTGGGCTTGACCTTATCAAGAACATCTCTTACAACAAATGAATCACATCTACAATCAATTGAAGGACCTTGGGTTCACAAACCTACCAAAAGTTAACGCAACAAATATAGTCAATTAGCTATCTATAAATCAAGAAGAATACAACAACAAAAAATTATACCTCAACAACATCAAAATAAATTAACGGTTTTTTGAAGTGTTATTGAGGCGTTATTATGGTTTTATCATGGTGTTATTATTGTGTTATTATGGTGTTGGTGTTATTATGGTGTTATTTTGGTGTTATTTCGATATTATTATGATTTTTTTACGATGTTATTTAGTGTTACTCATGTGTTACTGAGACATTATTTTTGTATTTATTATGGTGTTATTTCGGTATTCTTTAGGTCTTATTGCAGTGCTTCGTAAATTTTTTTTGGGTGATAAGTGGATGGTTTAAAATATGCACTAAAACACTATGCAAAGCAATGTTAGATTTTGAGTGCAACTACAACAATAAAAGATATTACCTCGATACGTTTTCATGACTGTTGAGCTCTTTGGTATTCTTCTTCTTCATCTCTTTGTCTTCCTTCTTTTGCTCTGTAGTTTCCATTTTCTTCGGGATTTCGGTCTCCTCGGTGACCTGGTTCGCATCCATTTTCGTGTGAAGAGGAGACTCGAGCAGGACGAATGGCGATTCCGAGTGCAAATCCTAGAACGCGTGACGATTTCTCTTGTCGAAGGGGGAATGAGTGATAGAGGGTGGAGGAAGAAGAAATACTCAGGCATTCGTGCGACGGTTTCTCTTACCAAAGCATCCTGTCATTTTATTTTCGGTGGATTAAATTTCGACCGATTGGTCGGGATTTAGACCAGGCCACGCGAGATTAAATAAGCGGGAAAGTGATAAAACATATCGTCGAAAAACTTTGAATCGGGCCGGGCCGCGTGAATAAAATCGCTGTGTTTTTTTTGTTTTGGGGGGTGGGGACGCCAAACACGTGTCGTTATTTAATTCAAATCTGGATGCGGTTCTGCGTTCGGACTCCAGGCCGAATATTTTTTTCTCCCTAAAACTCTATATCCAAGAAAAAAGGAGAGAGAGAGAGAGAGACGTTTATGTGATAATTCATTGACTTCTTGATCTCATTTCATGGTTATCGTCACCGCCCCACAAGCAAAAGTATAAATGCAGGGGAAATTTTAAGTGCTTGTTTGGGTTATTCAAACTCAACAGAGAAATTGGGCTTGTATCATATTTAGGCAAGTTATTGAAAGCCCATACGCACAAGACCGATGGTATTAGAAGTTCCTTTACAATCACACTGACCAACGCGTCTTATAGATTGATAGGAAGACTGGGCACTGGGGGACGATGTCGAAGGGTAACTGAAATTTCAAGCGATTTAGACCTACAAATAATTTAAAATATGGACTATTTAGACTTTAAAAATGACATATAAATATAAAAAAATTTATATGTTACAAAATATAAATTAATCACTGAGATTATAGTTCAATTCATTTCAAAAGAATAAAATACTTTGACTTATATAAGAATAATGAAAATTTGAATAGCTCGCCAATTAATGTGATTGAATTTATCTTTGACTTTAAACATGATTAAAACTTAAATATATAAATTGGGGTTAATTAAACACTTCAATGTCATTTTAAATATTAAACAAAAATTTAATGTCATCTTACCATTCGATTCGCAATACATTTGCTAGCGAACTGAAGATGATCTTTTGAAAAAAATCAAAATATGATTTTGTGTGATTTTGGGCACACTATAAAGATAAAATATTCATAGAAGTTTTTAAATAACTTCTATACTTAACAAATTTTAAGGTGATACTCAACATGAAGGTGATATCTTGAGATTTATCTAAATTCATTAAGGTTTGTGCAAGTAGGAGTTCAAATGTATTCAAGCTATATATATTCATTTTAACAAATGACACATTTATACAGATTAAAAAATTCAAGACTTGCATTTACATTTTAAGGAATTTTCTTAACTCTAATATAATGTCATAAAAGCATGCAAGTATTTTAGAAAGTTTGCAATTGAATCTATGAGCATGTTGAATGTTCTTTTACATTTTGAAAAGCACAAAACTATAGATAATTGCATCACATGAGGGCCAAAATCTATGCAATTGTGTTAACCAAATATATTAAGATTCATGAATATTAGCAAAATCAGTCTGCATGGGCTCTGACGACCTTGTTAAGCAATTAAACTTGTTCTTATTGAGATGCTATGCGGATTAAAATAAAATTACTTTGAAATATCTTGCTTTAAAAGGCACACAACTAAAAATGCTTGCATTTTCTCTGATTTGTATGTTAAATTTTGAATTACAAGATTTGAAATGTTGCAAAGGCTAAATTAAAATCAAATGTAAAATATTCGCATGTGTTCCAACGAATATATATAATGCTCGAATATTGGGTTCGAGAATATTGTGCAGGATACTTAAAATCATATTTCAAATAACTGCATGTGCTCCACCAAAGTGACTAAATGTCTAAACTAAAATAAATTGAGAATGTTGGTGCAAGTGAGATTTTAACTCAAAGTGCTCTCATTTTAAAAGTGTACAAATTTCTTTGTTAAAAAGTCTAGGCTTATTATAAAATTATCAAATCTTCTTTTTAAAAACAACTTCAAGACAATTAAATTATCCAAGTTCCACATTAGGCTGCATTGTTTATAGGGAAATGTTGTTAGTCCTACTTAATTAGTCTGATCCTCCTCGTCTTAAGGACGAGAGTTGACGAGTTTAATAATTTCAATAATATCTGAATGACAAGTATGAAAATTTAAAAGTCCAGATCACCTTGTCCATCATTCTCATAAAGACTAGAGTTAAGAAGACTAATATTTTAAAGATATTAAAATGACAAATTTCAAATAAATTGCAAATATAAATGTTTAGAACATTCAAATCTCCGATAACAATCACGTTGACAGAGATATCCACCGGAGGGGTCTAGTTTCAAATTAAGTTCAAAAGAATATTTGAATAAACTTAAATGGTTTAGGTTATGATTGAACCAGATTTTATATAAACGGGACAATTGAAAAGGTTCAAAGCTATTTAAATCCTCAATGTTGGTTGTGTAGACTTAAAATCTCAACAAGATTGGTCAATTTTTAAATCAACCCTTTCAAATCAAAATTTTAAAATAATAAATCAAAACATCCAAGTTAAAATCAATCACTTAAAATCTTAAAGTAAACTTCATCCATCAGCTGCACGGTTTATCGAGAGTGATAAGCTTTTGATTGATTTAAGTTCACAGAATGAATGTCACATCCAGTGAATTATTTTATACGCACTCAAATAAATCTCATGCCAGTAAGGAAGTGACCGAGTCATTTGTCAACATGGTTTGGCCAAACGGTTCTACAAAAAGTAGAAATTACAACCAGAGGATTCTAACCGAGTATTCCTCAATGGCTTTCTACCCTTTGAGTTATGATTCATAATACCTTTGATTGACACAATTTTTTGTTAGAAGATCGACTTCAATTTGTTCCTTTATACAAATATTTAAACAGATCAACAAAAGGGGGCCCTTAGAAGACGTGATCCATAATTGTTGACAATAATCTTTCAATCAGATTTAGTCAATTACCTCCTATGTCATTTCCCCTTCAGTTCATTTTAAGCTCAAGGTGATAAATTGATCATACAAAAACATATATTTGTTATTACTATATGCTGAATATTCAATATTTAATGACAAACCTTAATTTAAAGTGATATCCCGTTATTGAGAAGGGTAATTAACCATTGGAGCTTGCGCCTATGGGAAACCTCGAAACTAGATCAAACAATTCTTACAAAATGAGGATGAAATATCTAGGTAGTATCTTATCTACAATACAATTTGTCTTCTAAAAATTTGACCCAGAATATTTAACCAAAAAATCTCTCAACAACACGAGCATTTGGAACATGAACTTTTGAAGAAATAGATTATTGTGAACATACTCCAATATTTCGTTATTCTTACTCTTAGTCGTGCCAAATCATAATCTGCTACTTTTGCCAAAAGTATAGCTCTCCCATAATTCAAGCTTATCAATAATGTCTCCATGTAATAATTTATGTTCACCCAATTCTACCATGCCGAGTTTGCTGATGTGATTAAGTCTCACATGCCAAAGTTTAGTGTTATTCATGATAGGTGGTCAACATTGGCTAATGATTTAGTAAATGTGTTACCAAAAAAACATACAGGTAATTTACCATATCGTCTTTCATAAAAACCATTGAACCCTTGATAACTTTAATCAAGACATTATTTATCTTTACCTTGCTTTCTTCTGCATCAAGTATGCCAAAAAAGATCAAATTGTGTTTTAGTTCAGATACATACCCAACTCCTTGTAGAGGTTTTTCACATTTATCAAACATCCTGATTACAACCGAGCCTTTCCCCATGATTTTGGGGTTTTTATTATCTCCAAGTAAAAATCTTCCGCAATCTTTCCTTTCTTAAGTTCTTGAAACTAACTCTTATTAGGAGTCATGTGAAAAGAATAGCCCGAATCAATGATCCATAAATCATTACTGTTTTTGGTTGAAACAATTAAAACTTCAGGTGATTCGTACCCATCTGAACTCAATGCTAAATCAACCTTCCATCCTCATTGTATTTCCACACCATTTCCTTTCTCAGGGTGATCCGTCTTAAAATGGCCTTCCTTATGACAATTAAAACAATTGCTTAACATGCTAGTTTTCGACCGAGATCTTCCATAATAGGCTTTCCCCTTCTTGTTGTCGCTTTGTTCAACTCTTTCTCTTTCACCACTTTTATCTTCGCTTATTTTTTATTTTCTTTGAAACTCTTTTGACATGAATATAGATTTCACTTCAAACATAGTTAATGTCTTCTTTCCGCAAAGCATTTTATCCACGATTCGTTCACAAGACTCTGATAACACACCGAGAAGTATAATACCTTGATCTTTTTCTTCAATCATCACATCAATGTCATTTAGATCAAGAATGGTCTTATTGAACTTATCCATATGTTTTCTTAGATCTTTTGATCCTTCCATTTGTAAACTATATAATTGGTTCTGAAGAAATAGCCGCCAAAGATCTTTTTAGATGAATTGGCTCAACTTTCTGTTATACCTCTATAGCTATTTCTTCATCAGCTATCTCCCTGAGAACTTCATCACCAAATGAAAGAAGGATAGTACCATGTGCTTTCAACTGCATCTCTCTTGCTCTAGCTCTGTCAGTTATTGTTGCAAATCCTTCAATAGTGAATGCATCTAAAACCCCTCAATGAACTAAGAGAGAATTCAACTTTACCTGCAACATGCTAAAATCATTTTCAACGGTAAATCTATCAATCTCAAACTTCTGTGTCAACTTAATTATTCTTTTGTAGTTGGCTCTGATATCAATTGTTGATCGATGAAAAATTCTTGATTTGATCTCAAGATTCTCAGTTTAAGAAGAATAATGAATATAAAAGATTGTATAGAAGATATCAAAACAGAGAAGAAACAATTGAATCTAACAATAAGAATTAACTTGGAAAAATAGAAAATATGAAAACAAAAGCTAGAAAATTACAGACTTATCATGTTTATAAAAACAAGCTACACAAATCTTTAAAAAAAAAAAATCCTCCCACTATAAAGCCCAAAGAGAAAGTATATATGGCAATCATAAATGTTAAGAGAACTAACATACCAATATATAGTGTGTGAATACAACTACATAACAGGAAAAAAAAAAAAAACTAAATGAACTAACTAGCCTAGAACATGAACAAATGTTGGCAATATCAAATATTAGGGAAAAAAAAAATTGTATTAAAATTGGATCTAAATCTCAACATTTAGTGTCATTGAGCAAGTTAGAGTTGGTAATTACTTTTCGAAATTGAAATCTATGATCTCAACTTTAGACCAACTCACTCAACAACTAGCTATCCACCTGAAAGCCATCCAAAAAGCACATTAGCTTCCAATCTTTCTATTTCTTTCACTCATAATCCTCTTCTTCATACATATTTACATGATCAAAATCGCTTTCCCCAGGCGTTTAAAGGAGTATAGTTATGGATATGAGGTTGCTCTGCGCAGGTATCAAAGTAACTACATTTCATGAAAGGCGTTTTAATAGAACGGAACTGTGCTTAAAAGCAATGCAACGATTCTCAGATTGTTGATAGAACAAGCTTTAAAAAAAGATTAATTTTGCCATTTTTAGTACGCACCTTCCTTCGAACTCCCGCCTCATGCACTTCATGGAGAGCGAAGCCCTAAGCGACAGTTAGGTCATCGAAAGATTTCACCCCCGCCGAATAGATGGTCTGAGAAATCGTAAAGTTATGTCATTTTCTATTGCTCTTGCTCTAAAGATCACTATGAAAGCTTTGAAATGAGACTTCCAAAAAGGGAATTGAGGATGCATATACATTGTAAGCTTCTACTAATCACTAATAGATCATAAAGAAAAGTAGGCATAAGATAAATTAATCCCTATATAAGTGCTCCCAACTTCTAATTACTTAAATGAAATATTACTATTTCTAATCATATATTTACAATCATCAAAATGAACTTATAATAGTATAAAACAAAGTTCAAGATTAATGAAGCCAATTCTAATATATAAAAAAAAGATTTATATAGTGGTCATGGTGGCTCATGTTTAATATCAAGAATGTAGGAGATATTATCATTTAGAAAGATCTATGGGACGATTATTGTGTTCAATCTTTCTCAATTCCAAAATGTCTAATAATTTGGTGTGGTTTGTTGGTGTTGTTTAGAGAAACGGTTGGTTTTTTTCATCAAAATCTATCTATTTATTTTCTCATAATTACGAGAAACGAAGAGAAATAATAGAAAGTTCATGACATAAAACAAAAATTTATATTTTGCTTCTCTCATAATAATTTTATGAATAATTTTACAAATAATGAGAGCAACCCAAAATAGACCATTTTCGCTTGTAGTTGAGCATTTTGAGCTAGGTTTTTTTTCTCATCTTTGATGTGTTTATATTAAAACTCTTAATAAATTTTTCCTAGAAAAAAGGAGAAAAGGGGAACTTATCATGAATATATGCCAAATGATAATCTTTATAAAGAAGAATCATATACCATGTCATAGGGGATGAAGAGCGAGATGCATACAAAATATATGCTTCTTATAAAGTTAAGATGCTCCTTACCTCCATTGCTAATGCAGGCCAAGGGCATTAAGTTCAAGTTTATACCTCACATATATCTCTTCTTAATTTGCACTTTCTTATTGATTTAATGCTTCATCTATAAATAGTGAAGCAATTAATATTTTTACATATAATTTATTTCATTCACTATCAATAAAGTTAGAAATTAAGTTGATGGATGTAAAGCTAACTAGAATATGCTATGTGGAACGTCAGTATAAAGAAAAGTTCCATTTGAACTACATGAACTGCATGAAAATGATTGCACTTCCCCCTATTTCTTTTGTAAAAGATAAGTTAAAAGGATGGGAGGCAGCTCTCATGACATGACACCAGTGAAACCATAACTTTACATACATGTGTGAAAAAAAATAATAAAATTTTATGTAAGCCAACTTGGCGTAGTGGTTAGAGTACTTTGTCTTTCAACTAAGAGGTCTCACAACCTTGCTTATGCGTGGAGCAAGTGTTTTGTGTGTGTGTGTGTGTGTGTGTGTGTGTGAGCGTGTGAAGAAAATAGAAATAATACAAATTCTGTATTATAGGGTTTATGGCCTCCATACCTCCATGAAGATATGTAGTGTGTTATGAGTCATCTTCAACATACTGTGAAAAAGCTTTCCATAATTTAGGCAACACCGCAATTTTTTCTATTCAAGCTCAACTGAATTTTGGCCACAAACTCGAATATTATGTATCTCATTTTTTGGAGTGCACACATGTCTAATATGGTGTGCTTGCTATGGATTACAAAAACACATCAAGCATAAGCACTATAGTATTAGATTTTTTTTAGTAGACAAACTATGCCATGTGGTTTAAGCAAAATTATAACATTATCCTTTTAACTCTCAAAATCATTAAAGTAAATTTGTTCTAAAGTTTTAGGTTTAGACTTGGTGTTACGATCATAATAAATCAAGTATTTTATTACAATAAAAAAGGTATCAGTAAATAAAATATAATTTATGTAATCAATAACTTTCTATATATTATTTATAAATAGATTTGATTGCATATGAAATTCAAAATTTGCCACTTGAAATTATAAATTAAAATCAATCAACTCTTTTAATTATTTCCAAATGAGATGAATAGCAATTACTTCTCCCGGCCCTTTTGCCTTACACGATCCTATAGCTGCCACTTCTTAGAGTTTAAGGGAGGCAATATAGAACATTGTTGGGGTTTAGGGTAGGCTTGAAGTCTTGGGGTAAAGTTGAAGGAAAATCATACTATAAGCACCAAAATAATATCTTAAATTCACCAAAGTTCAAAGTGATAGATTTGTCATCAAGCTTCTCCAAAGTAAGCGATTAGCTATCAAGTTTCACTACTAATTTATAATATTAAGTTTTATTTTATTGCAAGTCAATTATTAGAAAATAGGGCTTTCAAATCGGGTCTGTGGGTCAAATTCAAGTTTGACCCTCATTTGACTTGATCTGAAATTGTTTGACCAAAATTAGATCAGAATATTAAACTGGTCAGAAAGTTTAACCCAAAATTGACCGGAAATCAATTCGTTGACCGTAAATCAACCCACATAACACAAAATAGTTATTATGGTCAATTATAAACTAGATTTGAGTTGGTGGGTTTACCCAAATTCAGTCTGAAAAAGTAAACGAGTTAGAACTCCTAATCCAGACCAAATTGAGAACTATTCTGGTCAACCCGAACCTCAAATTTTTGGGTCGAGCTCGGTCGAATTGATTTGTCGGGTGGTCAATTTTTATACTATTATCAGAAAGCATGAGAGGACTTTTTTAAAGTACGTAAAAAATATGAAAAGGAGAAGCGCATGATTTAACCACCCAAAGAAGGAAAGAGAGTGGTATAAAAAACAATCCTCTCTTAGTGTGGCAAAATAAGGGATATTTGAATGGAAAACTTTAGCTTTTCATTGCATAGTTGGCTCCTTTAATGTACAACTTCGTGGCCGATCATGCAAGAAAGGATGATGAAGTGATCTTAAGATTGGAGTACATGCATTATTTTCTTCATGAAAAGGTCACCCATTGCATTGATTACACTTCTTGCTCTAAGATATTGAATATTATCAATGGTGATGATCCCGAATCTTAATGAATTACTTTGGTCATAATCTTTCATTAGGCAAATTTTAACCTTTTATTGTCTTCATTATTTTCTTTGATGAGCTATTTTGAATTAATAGTATTTAAATGATATAATAATACTTAATTATTTTCTTTGATGAGCTACTTTGGTCATAATCTTTCATTAGGAAAATTTTAACCTTTTATTTTCTTCATTAATAGTATTTTAACGTGTTGTACTTAATATATAATTTAAATTATATAATAATAACATAATAATTATAATTTTACTAATTCAATATATAATATTCAAAGTCAACACACTTCACTTTTAAATATTTTGAATTAATTTTTTTTAAAATTTTTAATCTTAATATTTTATTTTTAGTCATTCGGACGACTAGTTCTAATAGATAGACCTCAATTTATTTTTTAAATCCATGGTTTTTATTTTTATTTTTTTCAACACAATTTATAAATTATTTATCACATTATCACATATTTTAGTGGGTGCTTTGAGTTAGCCTTGAGCTGCCACTTTTCTTTTTCTTATTTTTCAATAAAAATACAGTCAAAGCTACTAAGGCCAAGTCACTTGGTAGAAGAAAATAAAATACGTATTTTAAATATTTTTAATATTTTATATTAAAACACTTCAAATTTAATTAATTTTTCTAAACAAATTGGATCACGAGTTAATGAGTTGAATCAGAGTTTGCTCAGACTTGACTTGTTATCTCGTCGAGTTCAACCTATGAACCATTTATAGAGCCATGCCCGAGCCAACTCATGAGTCGGCCCGGTCTAGAAGAAATCTTTATTTATTTTGATAAATCCTATCCATAAAGATTATGCACCCAAGTTTAATTATTAAAGAAACATCAATAGTACTTCATATATTATGATAGTTTAGTCAAATTGCTTCTTTCCAACGCTATAAAACTTCTTCATTCATGAATCTAGACTTGAAATTATATACTTATCATTTTATATAAAATATTTGATTTGGGGATAGGGCATTGGACTTCAAAAGTGGTGGATTTTATATTGAGGCTTTGGTGACTTGATAAAGATCCCTATTTTTCAACTTAGATTTTATCATTTTATTTTTTATTCGATCCATGACATTATCTGTATGATTAAAATACGTTGGACCGTATCAAACAATTGTAAATACAACACGTGTCGACCCAGCCAACTTGAAGTTCTGTCAAACTGGTGGGGGTATCAATTGAGTCAGCGGATCGAACCAATAAAGGCCAACGAGAAGAAAGACGAATGGTCAGCAACAATGGTCGTACATAGAAATTCATCTTGTTATAGCTTGGCCATGCCAATGGCGACCAAATTTGTTTAATTTAACTAAAGATAGGTGTTCGAATAAGCATGAATTTTGTTTTTTAATTTGAATGTTATCCTTAATTGATAGCTATAATATAACTATATAAAATGGCATCAAGGAATAAATTAATTGATTTAAGTGCTTTGTACGTTAGTTCCCCTTGACATCATTGGTGATATGTGCATTATTAACTTATTCATTCATGTATTCATTTATTGGGAATCGATAACTATAATATAACTATATAAAAATATTTATGTCCATTTCAATTTTTAGATCTCACAAAAAAAAAGAAAAATTAAGAGCAAATTAGAGAGACAGATGATGCTTTCTTTACAAACATACCACGCAATTCTAATGAATTTACAAATTTACCATTTAAATTTTGCTTTTTTTCCATTTCTAGCATTCAAATATTTCATATCTCATAAAAAAATATTACTATTACTAACTTTTTAAGGCTAAAAGAGTAAAGTGTCGAGCTAAAATAGTATCCGTGGATGATTATTAAGGTGATTTTAAATATTAGATCACACCATTCAACAAGTTCTGTTTAAGCTCATAACTGTTTCTTCATAGAACCATAATTGAGCCGGTCAAAACCTGAGTTGAACCAGTGAACCAATCAGTTCAAATATTATTTAATTTTAGTCTTTTAATTTCGATCAAATGCAAAAAAATTAAATATTTAAATGAAAGAAAATCACGTGTCAATTTTTTTAATTTGTATTATAATTTAAAATATTCAAAAGTATTATTAGAATTATAATATTTTTTGTTAAATGATAAAAGTGATATTAATATATCATTATTTTATTATTTAAATCATATTAATATATTTTAAATATTTATTACGATATTTTGTTCAACTTTCTCTTCAACCCAGCTGAATCATTGAACCTTAAATCTTTCACTTTTTCAGTTTGATATTTCATACTCTTGATTATTATAGCTCAATTTTAAAATAGTCAGAGACTATTTTGACAATTCTATAAGAACAACCTCACAAAAATAGTCAAGGACTGTTTTTTACTATATTTGTATAGGTAAACTGATAATAATATAAATATCAAATGTCTTAGATATGTAAATACATAGAAATTTTGTGGCATCTATGCACATTTTTACTTTAATATTTTGAGAGAGAGAGAGAGAGAGAGAGAGAGAGAGAGGGTGGGGATGGGGAGAGAGAATCTATACATATCGGCATCATTAAGTAAAGAAACTGCTGAAAGATTCTCTAAATTAGATTATAGCCGTTGACTTTCACATCAAAAAAAGAGTCTTTATCTATCATTTCTGCTTTTGCTTTGAAAGTTAGAGCAGTGCATGCATAGCCATCAAAATTTCATTGTCAAGTTGAAGTCTTCAATATTTTTCATTTTAACCTTTTCTTTTATTAGGAGTTTAATTACAATATGAATTTTGCCTTATTTAGGATCTTTCAAATGTGTTTATTTAAGGAACACAATGCTTACTATTTAAAGAAACATATTTATTATCACTCGATTCATTTATTTTTATTCGTCATTCAATGATTAATGTGCATTAAGTAGTCGACAACTAGCGTAAAATTTGTTGAAAAAATCATAACATGAATCTTTTTTATCATTGTGTAAGTGTTAGGGAGTTCCTTGGAAGCGACATGTTGTATAGTCTGAATACAATGAAAGTAGCCAACCCCATGTAGTGGGATTAAGGCTTTTTTGGTTTTTGTTGTTATTGTATTCAATGATTAGTGTGTGTTATATAAGTGAATATTATGTGCGTATTATGAGTGCACACTGCGGGTGCACCCGCCCATGCGTACAGATCATCTACACGTAATATTTGTGTTATATTTACTTCTGTTTTGTGCATTTAGACGTGAGATATATTAATAAAGGTATAAATGTAAGCGAAGTTCATGTTTATGCTTATTTGATTGCGCTATTTAACACCAATTTATTTTTCACTAATATTTTACATTTAACAAAATAAAGATGTTATAATAAAAGTTGAAAGTTTAGGACATGTCCGAGAGAATTTGTGAACCAAATTTTGTTGGGTTTGTACTGAAATTTTGTGGTGCGACATATGTTGCAAAAAATACAATTGTGATTTTTTTTTTTCGAAAAATTTATTTACATACCACATAATAAAGTTTAGGTGAAGTACCCATATTGTTATGTGATGCATGATATTTACGTGTTGGAGTTATAGAAGTCAGCGCCCAAGAACTGGTGTTATTCATAGTTTTTTTCCTTCTATGCGGTGTCATTCGAGGCTTTATCACCTCTCTTAGTGGTAATATTAATGCGTCTGACGGTGTTATTGAGAGTTTTATTTCGCAGTTTGTTGGTATTATTGAAGGTTTTATCCTACGTTTTATCGATGTTATTCGTGGTTATATCCCACGTTTTGGTAGGATTATTTTTTACTCGAGTTATTGAAGGTTGTATGATCGTGTTCTTAATGGTGTTACTACGCGGTTTGATGGTGTTATTGAAGGTTGTATCATGTGTTTCACTGGTGGTATTCACGGGGTTTTCCCCTCCTTTCGCTGAGCATTGTCCTGGTGTTATTCACAATGTCACCCCATGTTTTGCTGGTTGTATTCAAGGTTATCGACTTCAATTTGATGGTGTTTTCCTTGCCATGATCTAAGCTCTCCACTGCTAGAGACATGACCACCGGCTCTAACTTTTCCTTCCTTCTTGCAAAAAAATTTCATATATTTTTTTGCTTTAATTTTTTTCTTTTGGGTATACATGCATTTTCTGGAAGGTTTTGTGCAGTATACCATTTACAAGATTTTTAAATCCTTTCTCTGTACTCCATCTTTTGACATTTAATGATATGCATCACATAGATTTCTTAAAAAAACTCAAGCTACTGCCCATAAACTAGTTTCACCAAAGAAGATTATGATCCCTAAGATTCAACAAGCATGTTTATATTGAAAATGATCACCAAAAAAAAAAAGAAGAGAGAGATAATCATGTCATGTTCAAACTCAAACACTGCAAGAGCCAAGGCGACTGATTCATACTATTCTGCCTCACCTGTTCTTCAACATCAAAAGAACTCTTCCTCTCACTCTGAAAGCTGTTAGCCTGAAACAATCCCCCTTCTTTCCCCATTAATTTCACCCCACTTGACTCAGCTGAAGACCATGAGAAACTTGCTCCAGAATCAGAAGTAAAAGAAGTTTCTTCTTTCTTCCTCCTCCTGCTTCCTGTAGCCAGAGTCAGCTCCAGCTCTCCTTCTTCAGCTTTGCTTTCTTTTCCTATGTATTCTTCTGCATTCAGTTCAAGTTCCAGTGTTTGATTAAGTCTTCTCTTTTCTGCGCAGCGCTTGTCTGGCTTATTTTCTGAATTGGAAGAAGCTTGCTGCTTCTTCAGCTCTGCAGTCTTCATTTCATTCATCAGAATCTTCTGAATTCGATAGAGTCGATGTAATTCATGGACCTGTATGAGTTACAAGAAGATAAATGAGAATTAGAAGCTTACATAATAAATAAACTTGAATAAATATAAAATAAAATAATATAAGGTGCAGTGCACCTGGTGTTTGAAGGTCTCTTCATGCTTCAACATGGCCATTTTCATGTATTCTCTGTCATATTGTTTTAGAAACTTCCCCATTGAGGTTTATTCTGCTTTATCAACTTCTCCACTTCAGAATATGGTTTTATTCCTTTTTCAAAAACCTCACGATTCTTGCATCTAATTGCACAAAGATTAAACACCTGCATTTTTTTTTGGCAATTAGGTGATATTATTGATGATCATTGATATAAATTAGTTATTTTTATAGATTATTCCAGTGTCAAATTGATCTAACGAGAAGCTAGTTTGTGCAAAATTTAAACTTGGTGCCAAAGCAGATAAAAAGGCTTAATCGAGTGCATGAACCTCCTCATAACACAAAGTTCGAGATAAAATATATTTCATTTGTGATAAACATCACAGTAATTTACCACCTCTTAACTATTAAGCAAATAAAAAAGAAAAAAAAATTCAGGATTGGGAGTTCTATGGTCCATATATGAAGAAATCAGATCAAGGAAAATTAACACTTTGCCTCAAAAATCTCTATTAAGACTCAAAATTAGCCAAATAAACATGAAGAAATAAGGCAAAAAAAAAAAAAAACTCTCTTTTTTCACACAATACCTCTGCTACAAAAACAAAAGAAGACAAAATCATCAAAAACACTTGTTTGTTAACTCAAAACTCAAAAGAAAACTGATAAAAACCGCAAAAAAAACCTCAAAAATCAAAAAGCAGCAGAATTCTCCTCTGCCAATATGACTGAAATTCACAACACAAAGGAGCTTAATTTGCTGAAACAAACGCTCTCACCTTCAGAACTCCATGACTCCTCTTCCCAGCTCAAATCTCTTGATTTGGCAAAACAAAAGCAGAGAAGAGAGAAGAATCAGAATTGTAAAGAAATCCGACCCCCTCCTGAAACCAACCCCCTTATTCTCAATCTGAAGAGGCAAGGGAGGTGAGGAATTAACTATTTAAGATTTAGAGATCCTCCTCAACCGGACCTCTATTTCATCAGAAGAATATTTCAGTGGGCTCCCCAAGCACATCAAACAAATCTCAGTCCCTCGGCTAATGCTCAGCTCAGGCATAGGAGAGAAGGGTAAAGATGACAATGAAGAGTGACAGCAAAGGACAGTGTTAAAATAAGCAGACTCTTCACTTATTCTGTGAATTCAGAAGAAACATTTAATAGTAACAATACAATAAAAGAATCATCATGGAGACAGCTAAACCTGCCATGGCACATCACATGTGCTGAAATTCCTATGATCATTATCAGTTGGCTTAGCTATAATATTGTTCTTGTCTTATGTCCAAAATAGTTTTAATGATATGATTAAGCTTTGTGACATATTTAATTCAGGGAATTTTGATAGAGATGCAAATCTAGATGGGAGAGGAGGATGATGATGCATTAATAAGAACATGGGAATCTAGATGCCACATGAATATAATATATTATGCGTCGTTGATAAAAATCGAGAATGAAATTTTATATATTCAGAAAAGATTGTAACTTTGATAAATATTTAAACATGTTATTTTAAATCTGAACATAAATAAAACATAATTAAAATTAAAAAATGAAAAAAACAAAAGTAATTGTAATCCTAAACAACTCATTAATTGATGGAAGGATCCAACTATCACAATTATAGATTTTACTCTCGAAAAAATATAATGCTAATTTATCTTATACGAGATAGCATAAAACACCCTTGATTTGTCACACCCCAGCTGACCCCCTATAAAGTCAATCGTGGTATGACATAGACGGACGGCTCGATCAAATAAAATTATCACCATCATTTGTTTGATTTACAAGTCAATACGAGTGTTGATGAGAATTTTTTTATCTAGCTGAATCGTTAGCCTCTGTCGCACAACGGCTGGTCCTACAGAGGATCAATTGGGGGGTGACATAATTTATGAAGACAAAATTGTATGAACCAAGCAAATCCAAAATATATTTAATAAAAATAACCATAAATACTAAATATCTCTTGGGGTAGAGCCCCCAAGCCTCTTTATTGGGCACCATGCCCCCTTCCAACCTTATCGTGTCCTAATCTAGTGGTCGGCTTGTGACTAAATTTACTTAGGGTAGTACAAAAATTAGGCTCTATAACATATGTCTCATTGCATTTATCTCAACTAATTAAACTAAATTAAACTAAATTAATCTCACTTAAAATAAATTAGTTCAAAATTCCAAATTTCTATACGTACATTCATCTATTTAATTTCAATTATAACCCTCCATAATTTACATTTATCTCACAATTCTCCTCAACAACATAAAAGCACAACACTTGATAATTTGAGAACCAAGTCCTGACTCAACTCTTAACTCAGTTTACTCAGTGAGTTACATTTTTTAACCAATGTTGAAATTATTGATTTGGATAAGTGACTGTGGGTTCCAGCAGCTTGACATGGTACACTATCATATTATTCTGTCATGAGCTATGACTTTCAAAGAAAGATTCCGCCATTTTTGCAAAACAAAAATGTTGCGGCCCATCATTTATATATATATATATATATATATAATTTCTAGAGTAATGTCAGTTATAAAAAAATAAAAATAAAAATATTTATCTGGTACAATAAGATTCATCTACATTGATAATATTTTATCAATGGAATAAATGATTCGTTGGCAGAAAAAAATAATTTTAGAGAATTTACATACTCACCACGCAATTCTTATGGAATTACACTTCTAACCCCTAAAAATTTGATATTTATATTTACATTACTTTTGGTGTTATATATAAAATTGTGTGTTTGACTTTTAAAAAGTTAATGAATGTGATATTATTATGTGATGTTAAAAATTCGAGTTTCATGAATGTGATATTATGGTGTTATATGTAAAATTGTGTGTTCGAGTCGGTCATGTCGGGTCTCCTACTAACATTGAGAATAGGATGAGAAATGGAGAAAGAAGAAGCCCCCAATGTTTAAAAATTTGACTTCTATTTACATGTTCTTTGTGTTTTTTAAAGACGTTACAAAGTAAAAAACTATAAAAATACATAATGTTATGTCACGTTATGTAGCTTTATGTTATATCCTGCAATATTATGTTACGTCATGTGATTTTATATCATGTCATTCTACATAGTTTGTAGCTAGACTTGGCAGCTCGACAGTTGAGCAAATGAATTGGACTACTTGGTAGCTTGACAGCTGATCTGCAATTTTACAACATATTTGTACATCTATAATAAAAATAAAATATTTTTTTTTCACTATTTTCATTCTTTTATCTCTGTTGTTTATTGAAAAGAAATATAAAAATGGAGCTCTAAATATTCATTAAATAATTTTATTTATTTTCATAAATTTTGGAAATAAAATGAGGGTTGCAACTTTCATGCCACGGTGACGCATAGGGAGGTGACGACATCTACCAATAATTATTTATAAGGGTACATATCAGACTCATCCACTAACTTTATTTTCAGGACTAGATACATGGGACAGACTAGTAGATCAATTATTTCACTATTAAATGACAAAGTAAAATAGAAAAAAAAATCTATTGATTTTGGTGAGAAAAGGAAGAAAAAAAAAGGATTAATTTGTATGGAATAAGGGTTCAAGAGTTGGAACTCAACACATAGCAGATCGGTAAGTCGACTCGACAGTCAGCCTGACATTTAACAAGATCAACTTGACACCTAACATGATCAACTCGACACCTGATCGCTCAGTAGGTCAACTTGACATCACACAAAGTTGACTCAACAGGTCAACTCAACAGGTCAACTCAACAGACCAGCTCGATAGAGCTCTTCAGTTGTAATCGTTAAAATTTTATATATCTCTATTTCAATATTATCCTACACGTAATTAAATACCAATGTAAATAAGTGAATTGATTTGAGCTAAGTTTAAAATTACGTGATTAATTAAATTTAGGCTTGGATTTCAATTAAATTATACAAGTTTGATTCAGCTCATAATATTGTTCATAATACATGAGAAATAAAATGATTGTGATTTTAGGTGTTTTTATAATTTTTTTTTCTTTAAATAATAAATCCTATAAATAATATGAAATCATTTGAGACAAGGAGCAGATATATAAATTTTAAATATTGCTAATAAATTTGTACTTTAAAATAATAATAATAATATATTTATATAATATTTTCAACTTGACTTCCTAGCTAAAGCAAGCACAACTAATGAGCGATTCATCAAGCTAACCCACTAGAAAGCTTGATTCAGACACAAACTTACATCCTTAGTACTAGATTGTTAAATAAGTAAAAAAGGATATGTACATACACATAATTCATATCTATTTATTTATATGTCTTTTATTATTATTATTATTAAGAGATTTATATGAGCAAAGATGAATCTTGATGCATGTTGCGTAAAAGATCTTTGTAATTTAAAATCAAGATCGTCTGAGCTCTGATTTCAATAATTTGTTTGTTGCATGCCGGAAGAGTAGTGATGGTAGAGTGATAATTTAACGTCTCATTTGATTTGTGTTGCTGAGATGCTCGTTTCGAGTATAAGCATGCCGAATTCGGAATCTGTTTGATCTTTCAATTATGCCGAAAAAAGTTTTAAAAGGTTTTTAATGGCTTGATCTTGTCTTGATTTGACTCGGATTGAACCAATTTTGGTGTCATTTGGTTGTCTTTTGAACCGGTCAATTTGACTGTGAGTTTGCTGAACTCGAAGTTCTCGATGACTTTTAATTAAAGTTTGATCATTTTTTACGAAAAAAAATTACATTGAGTTCGTGTGCGATGATATATTTGTTTTTGATGTATCTTGAAAATATTTTTAATTAAAATATATTTTTTTATCAAATCAATAAAATGTATTATTTAAATTATATTAAACTAATTTTAATTTTCTTAAGGCATCAGTTCAAATTCAGTTCGGGTGTTGTTTTGTAGGGAGAATTTGTGGTGTAATGTAATGCTTTTGCTGGAATTTAGTAATTTCAGGGTTCGATCCAAAAAACTACAAATACAATATACATTATGAATAAATTTAAAGTTTACACATTTATTTATTGTAGATGAGTTTAGAATTCGGTTGATTCGACCAAATTTCAGATTTTCAATGTTCATTAATGTGAAATATTATGGTCAGATCATTGCCTGCAACAACCTGCCGCTACCAACACTCTCCCGCTACACTCCCCCTGCCCGCCAACTGTATTCTAACCATCGTCAGCCGCCACTGCAACCACCAATTAGTTGCCCGCTCTGCCATAGTTTGCAGCCGCTCGCCATCGCAACCACATTGTCGTCATTTGTCAGTCGTCTCATGCAAATACAATCTGCCACATGCCAATAATATATTACATATTTTAAAAAACATTTTTTTCAATTTACTTTAAATAAAACAAAAAAAAAATGTATATTCATATTTTTACTTTACAATCAATTAAATAACTCTAAAATATTTTAATTATAATATACTATTCTTATATTACATTGATTTTGTACTTTATTATTTTTTCAGCAAAGAAAAATGCATTTCTCATATTCAGTGTACGAAGAAATAATTTTGCACAAAGAACATTTATGAATGCACCAGAAACATAAAATCAATCATGCTACTTTTAGAGAGAGAGAGAGAGAGAGAGAGAGAGAGAGAGAGACCTCTTATACGCCATTGGTGGGATTCACATGTAATCATCTATATGGATAAGCTTCAGCAGCCGTTTTCTATACTCACTTTCTCTCTCATAATTTTCAAAAATAAAAATAAAAATAAAAAAATTATACTTTCCCGGGCGGAAGGGCCGACATGAACGCACGCGTTGTTGGGCCGACGAGGCGCATCCGTACTGTTTGGCGGGCCCGAGCGAGCTCGCTAAAGGCACGAGTCGCGGGCTTGATTTCTGGGCTCACCCATCTCGGGCCCCACAACTCCTCTTTCCCTTCTGCGGCTGAAGGAAAATTTCATTTATTTTTTTTTTATTTTTAATTTACTTTTGTTATTGGGTGGAGGTAAAAGTGCTTTTTTAACTCCTGAAGTTGAAAAGCCAAACTTTTTTCTTCTCGGAAAACAAGGCCGGTTGAAGAGTCGCGATTAGTTAAATTAATCTATTGGTTAAGGTTTGATTTGATTATGTTAACA
>NEWO01000038.1:417908-455017 GCA_003013225.1 Phalaenopsis aphrodite | reverse complement strand
GTCATGCCCATCTAATGATAGTATTAATGGTCTTGTTAATCGATAATCCCTTTCCGTACCAGTTCATTAATCCGACATATCAGATTCTTAGATGAGCTAAATAACAATTTTATTAAAAAATAATGCTCAGTTCTTCACATAGTACAACCAACAAAATGTTTTTTGTGCAAGTTCTATAAATATGTACTACATAAAGTTTAATATTTATTACCTTATAAGTAAGGTGATTATCATAATTAAGTTTGATTAATGTAGCTACACGCAATACCGCCGACATCAGTCCACCGCCATTTTGCCAGAGAGCCGTTGTTGGGTTGCCTCCACTATTGGACCGCTATCACCTAATCGACATGCGGTCATCGCCACCACTGTTATGCTACTGTCTTTACCATCAAGCTGCCATCGTCGAATCATTGTTGATGTTCCGAACCGTCGATGCAGGTCCATCACTGTCATCGCCAAGTTGCTATGACCACAAGACCACAATCACCAAATTAATGTTGAGCTACTGTTGCTACCATCAGACCACCGTAGTGGGGTCATGCACCACTGTTTTTGTCACATCGCCATCACCTAGCTACCACCACCGTCTCTGGATCATGATTCATCGACCGTCGGTTTGACAGATCAACACCATTAAGCCATTGCCACACTTGTGATACTCCTTCATTGTCATCATATCATTTTCATTTAGTCACCATTGTTATCTTCACAATACTGCCATTGTCAAACCTTTGTCACCCGACCAATGGTGTTGATGTCATCATTGCCTGACCACCATTGCAATATAACCATTATCTCCCAGTCAACATTGTTGGACCGCCATCCGCCATAGTCATTGGACAGTTGTCCCCTAGCAAAAGGTGTAGTCATTGTTGTCGCTCGATCACCATCACCCGACCAACCCAGTTGGGTCACAATCATTATAACATGACCAACATTGCCATGAATATACCACAGTTGTTAACATCGTCTCCAAACCAGAACCTCCTTTCCCAGTTCATTATCTCTTTGCCCCCGCTATCGTCAGAACAACATCGCATATCAGCCAACAAACCGCAATGATGTGGCTACCCTCACTGTTGTTGTCATCACTACACGACTGTCATCGTAGTTGCCATGAGACCAATAGAGCCTGGCTGATGTCATTGCCATGGTTAATCCTTCATTATCGAATCATTATCTTCAAATCACTATTATATGGTTATGGTTACTAGTGTTGTTGGATCACTATTGTCTAGCAGTCATTGCTAGCGGTGATGACAAATCCAAATATTTATTACACACCCCTATCATTGATCTTCCATGATTACAGTTGGGTCACTGCAACTTCACTTATATTTTATATTACTCTTTTAATTAAAGTCAAGTTTCTCCTACTCTTGTAATATTATTTTTTTGTTGTCGAGGGGCAGAGAAAGTCTTCTAACAGACATATGAATAGTTTAACATTGATTTTTTCTCTTTAAAGTTTTCTACATAAAAATTCTTGGTGTCTCATCTATCGACTCTTCTTTTTATCTGAGTGTGTGTTAAGTTTTAATACAATGCTAAGACAATAATATAGCTCTACTGATGTAAATTCTTAAGCACAGAATAATTAAATATAGCTACTAACTCTTTATGTATAAAAAATAAAGAAAAAACTATTAAATTTGTTTTGAAGCAAAAGAATATGTAATTTTAGATAAATAAAAAGATTTTAAAATATAGGTTTAATTTGTTCCATTAGCTCACTAGTGATTTCATATTTTGTGCTTAATCGATCATCACATAATATGATTTGACTATAACTATTGTTATGGTATGGCTCATATACCATATAGACAGATGCTAGATCGAAGCGGAGCGGAAAAATCTGTCAAAATCAAGAAGTTACGTTATGTGGGTTGGGGGTGCGGGGGCAAAGCCATGCGGTACGATACATGGGTAATGTTGTAATTACATATTGTACTTAGGGTTTACTCCTGAGGTTATAAATAGACATGTTAATAACCACATGAGATATCCCAAATTCTGTAATCTCTTTTCTGAATATTGAAAGGAACTCACCACTCTGCTCCCAATGACGTAGGCCTCTTTGCTGAACCTCGTTAAATCTCTGTGTGTTCTTCTAGATTTGTGTCGATTCCTGTTTTTCTTCGCTCTAATTTCTCAACAACTATGATACATCTAGTGTTTGAATGTGCAGCCTATTAATTGGAAACATTGAAAATTTTTGTATAGATGGATTTGAGCAGTCATCACGCTAAAATACTAATACTAATAATAAATAAATAGATAAAAATAATGGACTTTAATCCCTTCAATTTCTCCGACTTTTTACGAGTGTTTGATAGTACACTTTCAATAGGATTGAACCATGAATTTAAAACTAAATCCAACTCTCTTCTTCCCAATTTGTCTCTTTCGCGACGTAAATCCAGATTGATCAAATCCACCAGGGAGGGGGTTTACACGGATCTACGCCATAGTTTCTCACCTCCTCCAGCTCTGTCGCGGATTAACTGAATTTCGTGGAGTTGATAAATCCTATTAACATAAATCTTCTGTTGGAGCCAAACAACGCCTTAAATGTAGGCCTTAATCAACATAAATTTTAAGTAGATTGAGACCAATTTATTTAAAACGCATCATATATATGTCAACACGCTCTTGATCCAATTTGGCTAGCCCAAGCTGCTACATTCTGAATCCTGATCAGCCCAAGTAGTTAGTGTGGCTGCCACCAATGATGTTGACTATTTGTTATATTTATATTGAACGTTTATAACAATATGAGAACCTCCATGCCAATGAATAAAATTCTAACTCTTCGTAATTACAAAATTGATTTAAAGATGACTATTTCGATTTAAGTAGAATTTCAAATCATTGAGAGGGTATTGCTTGTTCACAAATAATTCATGAACAAGTCATTAGACGGTTTCAGGACTTTAAGAATCTTAATTTCTCATAAGACCATAAAACATATTTGTCGGACTCTGTGGAGCTGTCTGAGCCAATGCCAGCAAGATCAAAGTAGACCGAGCTACAAGATCAAACTAGACCGAGCTACAAAGCGGACAAAATACCACCATATGATCCAAGTCTGAACCATTGGTTCATTCAGTCAGAAACAAGATGAAGAAGCTATTAGAACAAATCACTATGGAAAAGTCGAGCCGGTGTGATTGCTTACCCTCTAGCAAGACTAACCCTAGGGAAGATTTGGTTTCTCACTATCTCCAACCATTCCAGGGCGCACAAAAACTGTTCATCAAAGGTCAAGGATCGATTGTTAGGCCATATCAACCGGTCGAGCCGCACCGTTTAAACTCAGTCGACCGAGCCGATCGAGGCCGACTTAGTTGATCTTGCCTAGTCATGGCCAATCGAGGTCCTCCAACCATGCCGAAAAACAATCAAACAACAAGCTCATATTAGTAAAATACCATAGATACACCATGCAGTCTTTATTTAACACAATGACAAAAAAAAGTGTAACATCATCACATTCTACCTTATCGTCAATAAATATGGAGATCATTTTATGAATAAACACAGCTAATTTGACCGTTACTTATGTAAATATAAATGCTGAGGCGTTATATATGTAAATATGCAAGAATTGTGTCGTAAAAGCCTTTGATTAAATTATCCTTGTAAAGTTAAAAAGAATGAGCCATGGTCCCCCAACAAAGGTCCATTTATTTTGCACGGGCTTGCAGACACAAATGTACAATGGGCATCTCAAAGGCCCAGATGCCGAAGTTTATTTAGGCGACAATTATGAACAGATTAATCAAAAGAGAATTCATTGGATTTAATTTCTCCTAGCAAATAAAAGTAACCAAAGAAAATGTTCAATGAAAGCCCTTATTATAAATAAATTAAACAAGCCTTAATGTAACATTAATTGGTGCAATTTTTTTAGTTATAAAATAGATTAAAAACATAAAAGCAGTCCTAACTCTAACATAATAATTTTATTAAATTAATAACATTATTTATATGCATTCACCATACAATCTAATTTTCAAAATTCAAATCCATGCAAAATTAAAGAATAATAAAAAAAAAAACTAAAGAAGTTTAGCCCAAGCCCAGTAGATTGGCCCAATTGTAATCCTAGCCGGGTTTTTGCTGAGTAACACTGAATAAATTTGAAACTACTGATGTGCATAAAATGTAAGGAACATCCGACAGTACTGCCAAGTTTTATTAAATGGAATAGTGACCTTAAAATTAATTAAATTAATACTTCCCTTAAAATAGAATGCATGAATGCATCTTTAAAATCTCTCTCTATTTTTTTTTCTAACGAAGGAATGGGTGTCGGAGGCTATGATATGAGTCTTGGTCATCCTTTATGCTCTTATAATTGGAGTATCACACCCTACACTTAGGGGAATCAAATTCATGTCCAAAGTAGACTTTCAACTGACAAGCAGATGGCACTGATCTGAATACGCGGCGCATGTATATATATATATATATATATTGAGTATTTTATATATCATCTATTGTATTTTATAGGTGGATGTCTTTCTTCTAATAAATTATGATTTTTCTCTTCATAAATTATCTTCATTTATATTGAGCATTTTTCATGGGAAACTTGCAGCATTTTTTATGGGAAATTTGCAGCAGTATTAGAGTAATGAATTATCTTATTAGCATTGTACGAAAATCCAACACACATTCAGATAGAAGTAGGCGACCATTAGTAAAACGAATTTTTTTGTGGAAAATCTAGAAAAGGAGAAAACACAGGACGTTGCCCGGTTGAAATATTCTACTATGATTTGGTGATTGAAAGTACATTCTCTTGCATCACAGGCTGGAAGGAGTTATACAGTTTTTCGGATTACGATGTATGTGAATAAGATTTATTGTCCTGCAGTAGGGAGCAGGAAGCCACAACATCCCAAAGCAGCAATGAACGGAGGCGGTGGCAAACCAAAGTGGCGGCTGCTGGTAGAAGAAGCGACAACAAAGGAGGCTTGAGGTCGGGCGACCAGAGTTGGCCTGGGCGGCCGACCACCGGAAACGACAGCGATCAAAAGCAATGGCGGTGACTGGAGGAGGCAGCGGTGGCCCGAGTCACGTACAACAAGCAGAGTTATCCCCAAAAGATTAATATGTTGAAAATGAATGAAAATAAGCTCACGTGATTATAATATTATAATCAATGAGTAAATTTCGTCTTCCCTAATTTTATTTTTCAACCCCAAAATGTTGCCATCAACAACTTATTAGTTGACTGATTGCACATTTTTAATAAGCACCATCAAATATATAAAATAAGAATATCATTTGTTAGTGTGCCATTTGGCTTGCTTTTTTCCTACTTATTAAATATTTTCTTAAGAATCTAAATTTTCTCTCTATATATAATAATATATCTAAACCTTAAGTTTTACATACATAGCAACTTGCCCATGCATTAGAAACTATATTTCACTTTTAAATCTTAAAATTTTGACATTTTTTTTTATGTAATATGAAAGATTTGGGTGATATAAATGCAAAAAAAAATTAATTTAGATATCATATATGTAATTACATAGGACTAGGATGATATACTGAAATTTATGTAAATGCCCCTTTATATTTATATGTTTAAAATACAAATATGAATGTTTACATATAAGATTTATAAATACATGATATCTTTGTGCTATTTATTTAATTTTCAATGAAATAAATAGACTTTTAATTGCGATTTTATGCCTTCATCTTTTTTGGAACAAGCTTTTAGTTTAATTAATAGGAATTTATTACTCAGTTGCATTGGCATTGAAGATTGTTGGCACCAAGGCTTGAAAAGGGGTGCTTTTAAAGATATTGCATTAGCCAATGCAAGCCAAATTGAATGACTTCTTGTATTACCAATTACATAATTTATCATGTTAGAGATATATAATTATGTAATGACAAATGGACTGCCTATGCCATCCTTCAATTTTTAGGGAGAGAAGATTATGACAAATAATGACAAGATGGATCGGGGTTCATACAATTGAATGCTATAAATTATTTATTATTTCTTTAATTTAAATATATGTATTATCTTTTCAAAAAAAATATTGTATTAATTGTAGAAAATATGTCAAAATATTGTGATAGAAATGATATTACAGTAGACTTATAAATCAATTATTATTATTATTTTTTTTTGAGAAAAAGTTAGAAAAAAAGCTTTCAATACCGTCACATAGAAATTATTAGAAGAAGAGACAAGAAACAGAACCATGGATGAATTGAGCATCCATATCAATAATAGTAAAGTTCAAGCAGTCTTTATTCTATTTAATCTAAATCCTCCCACTTTAGGCAGGATGAAAACTTTCGACACATTCTTCATTAGAAAAAAAAAATTGAAAATGGGTTAAAAATAGAGGATCATGTAATAACGAAGTATTTAATTTAGTTTCTAAAAGACGCAACAAATCAAACATAAAATCCTTGAGATAGTTTTTGCAATCAAGTGAATGGGATTCAAGTTTTACTATTAAACCCTCTCACATTCCAAGTAGTCAACTTTAGATAAAACATCAAATGGTAAAAAAGAAAAATAATAAAAAAACAAATCATTTAGATTCACCCTTCTTACTTCTAATGGAGACATTAGAAGTAGAAGTAATGCTAATATGAACATTTCTGATAAAATTTACAACACTAAATTATAAAAATTATTTACAACCATACCACTACCTTGAGAAGTAGTATTGGTACAATGTCACCTCCCAAAAGAGCCCTTAAGAGAGGTGGGCAACCCAGGACTTAAATACTGTTTTTCGGCCCTAGACCTAGTCGATGTGAGACTATTTGTCTGTGACATTCTCCTCCACCTAATCACGTGACACCCTCGTCATAGATCAGCTCCACCGAGGGTCCCACTGGACCATGAAGAGTCCACACACCTGGCAGGCAGTAATCTGCCCTGATACCACTTGTCACCTCCCAAAAGAGCCCTTAAGAGAAGTGGGCAGCTCAAGACTTAAATACTGCTTTTCAACCCTACACCTAGTCTATATGGGACTATTTGTCCATGACAACCAACTCTAGAGTAACATTAACAACATTTTCCTAAATAGAAATGTTGTTAGAAGGAATAAGAGCATGTAAAACACCATTATTTCCATCAACATCATTTAAAACATTGTGCTGAGAGGTCTCCCAAAAAACAATATTAGGAGGATTTAAAACAAGATGCAATAACAAACCTGAATTTGCATCAAACGATATCTCAGCATTAACTATATTATTCAAATTAGGATGGTTAATTAAAAGTGTTATTCATTACTGACACATTGAATAACCACAAGAAAATTAAGTTTGGGAGGAATAGAAGTAGAGTTTAGAACATGAAATTTATTAGGTCCTTGAGAAGAACTAATAATATTAACAGATTTACTTCTATTCCAAATATTTCCCATAACATTCATTCTCGAATGATTTCTTCCTCTCAAATTAGGATTAACGATAGCAGGTAGAGAAGAAGATTTAGGACAGTTAGAGGGATTGTGAGAAAACGTAGAGTAAACAACATAAGGAACTGAATTCCCCTCATAAACAACTAGAATATCATATTCTTTATTTTTAAAAACAATAGTAATAGATTTAGGGAGAGATGAATCTATATTAATTTGAACGTTCATTCTAGCAAACATAGCCTCAAACATTTAGCTATCAAAGAATCAAAACCAAGGGATAAAACAATCCTACTAGCGATGTTAAAAATTTCATTTTCAGTCTAACAAAATAATAGAACTTTTGGGAATTCAACCCAAATAGGAATTTCCTTCAAATCCTCTCGAACTTGTTTAAGATTGATAGATCATATTTTAAAGATAAAAAGTTTTCCACTAATGAACCAAGTTCTAGCACATAAAACTATATCAAGATCCTACATAAATGTAAATTTGAAAAGAGAAAAATCCTCAGATAGAGAAAGAAAATCAACTGAACCTTTCAGTTTCCATATCTTATCAATCGACAGACAAAGTTTCTCATATAAAAACCTTGTACCTAAAGCATAACCCACCAACGCAAGATCCCAAGATTTAGATCTTCCCTCAACCTCATTATTTGCGAAAGTGATCTTATCATTTGCAAAAGGAACATGAAAAAGATCAAATCGATCGGAGTTAGAGAGAATATAATTAACTTAGCCCTTCCAACTTAAAGGCTACACAGGAACATGAGCCAAAGGGGGTGGAGATGAGCTGAGTTGTGGAAAAGAAGAAGCCATATAACCTAAAAAAGTAGGGGCAGAGCCCTTAAAACTGTAAATGATATGAGAATAGAGAAAAATAAAGAGAGATCTGAAGAATTTTCCAAGAGAAAAAAATCACGAAGAAACTGAAGGTAGTTAAAGAAACCCTAGAGGGTTTCAAAAAGTCGCCAAAGCTCTCATGCCAGTTGGCAAAAAATAGCGCAAATGAATTTGTTTAAACATTAGCGTGATACTAATTTTAAAATAAATAATATAATTTTGTAGCTCATGTTAATATGAATTGAATAGAAAAAAAAATCCAATAAAAAAATTTTTACCGAGTTTATTCAACAAGAAAATGGAAGATTTACATCCACACCACTCAATTCTTATGTACTTGCATGTCTAGCACCTATACTTTAATTTTGGCACATATGACACTCTATCCATGCAAGAATATGTGCATTTTACTTTTTAGAAGTTAAATAAGTGATATTATTCATGAGATACGAAACATTTTGGTGGTATAATTGTAAGATAGGGAAGTCTTGATGTTATATATGTAAATACATAAGAATTGAGTGGTATGTATGTAAATGCCTTTCCCTTAATATGAAATATAATGGATACATAAAAAAATAAAAAATAAAAAAAATTTTCATACGACATAAAGAATTAAGTGGCATGAATGTAAACCTTCCTAAATGAAATAGAATAATTTACATACATAACACACAATTCTAATGAAATTACATATCTCACACCAAAACTTTCATATTTACACACACAACACTCAAATCTATCTCTAATTTAAAATCAAAATTAGCACTAAAAGTGAAACACAATTTATTCATACATCGGTTTAAAGTATGAAAGTGTTATGCATGTAAATATGAAAACTTAGGTATGACTGGTGAGATATGTAAATAGTTAAGAATTGCGTGCTAGGGGTGTAAATTTTCCAATTAAATATATGTGTCATAAGATGGCCCCATTCATTAGTAAACCAAGTACAACTCAACGGTAATGAGATTCACGTACAATCCACCGCCCAATAACGTTAACGCCCTCTTCACGTGTAAGGACTCTTTTCTTCAACGTCCAACTTCCTTCACATTCTTCTATCAGTTGTAACTTTATAAAAGGGGAGATTTACATGCATACCACTCAATTATTATTTATTTACATATCCACCCCCTACAGTTACATTTTTACATACACGCCATCCTACTTTTGAATGGAAAGGTATATTTGGCTCCTAAAAAGGTTTATGAAAAATGATAATTGGTGCCACAAATGTAGAAAGTAAAGTTTTAGTTTCAAAAATGTAAATACACGGGAGCAAGGTGGTATGAGTGTAAATGTCACATATAACTGTTATGTGTAATAATATATATATATATTTGAAAGAAATAAATTTCTTTTATCTTTTATTTCTCATTATTATACATTGTCACTAAGTCACTTATAATAATATATATATATATAAAAAATAAAGATCTTCATAATTTCTTTTTTTTTATATGCATAAAAAATATTTACATCATAATCTTAACAAGACATACATATTTACCATCATCACAAAATACATATATAAAATAAATTTTTATCAGCAAGTACTGGCAGGTCGTTTCACTGGATCTTTACCCTTCCCTGAAAATGTGTAAAAACAATCAGAATAAGCGAAAAGCTCCATAGGTTACATGAAACCTACAATCACGAAAATATAATAATATGTATGATTACAAAATAATCATGTCATATATGTTAAACAAGTAAGTTTGTAGGTCACTGAACATGCACATGTATATTGCAAAATGTGTACCTGTGATATGGTATCAAATCAACATAGTAGCAATCTATAAAATGCATAACATCAAACACAATTATCATCGTTCAATTGTTATACAAGCTGAGTGATCTGACTAAACATATGTGATATTTTTTTCATACCAATCATAGTAAAACAAGATCTTATCATATAATGTTAGTTAAAATTGTCAAAACAGTTTGTCATGTGGCACAATACACGGGAGTCGTCACCCCTAGCCTGTTGACACTCAAACCTTATCATATTCACTTCTTATAGCTCCCAACATGTATTTGGTTTACACTACTAGCACATTTAAAGGAAAGCTCGTCAGCCCATCCTCTTGCGTAGGGTAACATATCTCTCTAAACCCTAATCATAATAGCCAGCCTTTCTTTCAAAAACACATTTCACAATATCATAGCACTTTCAAGCAATTATAATACACTCAACATCATAGTATAAATATAAAGCATGTATATACAATAAAATAAAGAGATTCACAGTATGAAATAATATGATCAATCTATATGCACCAATCAAAATAGAAATTGCACATTAAGCATGAATGTTGTCCTCGTTGTGTAAATATGTCATAATATACATCATTTTAATTATAAATTTATAAAATTTCTTATAACTCAAATTAGAACTTTTTTATTAAACAAAAGAAATACATAGTGAAAATTGAATACGCACATGCCAAAATGTGCAGAATAGTAAGAACAATAACACATTAAAAATTACATGGTGAAAGTTTTCAATTATCATCAAGTTTGCAACTTTCAGACGGCAAAAAGTTTGGAAGATACGAAAAATTACAAAATCATTGAAATGAGAGGTAAGTTAACGGTAGCCTACCTTAAATCGTTCGATTTTCCAAACTGACCCTTCACACGAAAATCGAGACCGAGCATCCAAAAATCCTCTTTTCTTTCCTCTCTCTCTCCCTCTCCCTCCTAAATTTTCTTGTGGTTTGGGAATTTTAATGTGCATGGAATGCTGGAGATGATGAACGAGTGGAAAATACATAAAAGCTTAGATAAGTTTGCAATTATTCAAATTATTCACTTTTATTTGCAAAGTTCATTTAAATTCTTTTATGTCTTGAAATTCAGAGCTCCAAAAACTATGGAAAATTTATTCATAAGATAGGTTATCATGTCCAGGATACTCTGATGAAAACGGTTTGAAAAATGGATGCCGCACTACTCCATAAATAAATTTATGCCCGCACATGTACATTTCTTAAGAAATTAAAATTGTATGGTTAATCTCATATTTTTATATTTATATTTATCCTAAAAAATATGAAAAAAAAATCATAGTAATTAAATTTCATCATTTCCTACATTTTGGTGAAACATTTTGCCAATCGGGCATATAAGGGAGTTATACAAATTATTCGAAGTTCATACCTCAAATCATTCTTTTATATATTTTCTAGTAATTATTATGTAAAAATATTGGATACTTTACCAATGCTCCTCATCAGGAACCAGAAATTGACAATAAAAAAGAATTTTATGATCATCTCAAAGGACTCCCTCATCGAGGAATGAGCTTTCTATCAATATTCAAATCTCATTTTGCCTACTCAAGCTCCTCATTTAGGGATTGATGGTCGACAACCTGAATAGATTAACCGATGACAAAGTCTAGCCGACCGAGCTAATCCAGTCGATCCAAAGTTAATCAAGCTCAACCAATCAGTAACATCGGCTAAACCTAGTTGAACATATCGACATCAGAAAGCCAAAATCATACTAACCCACTCGATCGAGCCAGAAGGCAGCTAAGCAAAAAACTCATGTATATCAAATACTTAGAATATTATGTACAACTCTTATTAAAGCAACGTCAGAAATATAATATAAATATATTGCATCTCTCCTCTATAATTAGGAAACCATTTTATGAGAAAGGGCTAATAGATAAGACATTTTTATTACGATCCGACCTGAGACTTGAAATTAGCCTAGACGGGTACAGCTGATCGAACGATATGAGTTAAAATTTTGATGTTCATTTTATATACTACTTTTTAACAAATTGAAGGAACCACTGATTAATTGACTTTACAGCAAAATATTTAATTTTATTTCATTACTTATTGTCCGTGTCTTCTATAAACATTATCACTTTTATCGCTCCTCTTTTAATCACTTAATTAACTTAAAAGTAGTTTCAAATAATAATTAACTACGCAAACCAATAAATGCTAACTCCTCTAATGTAATAATACAAGGAAAAAAAACAAAATGCATGTAAGTTAGGCTTTTAATAAATGAGTTGATGTCAATGAATCTTACTACATCAATAAGATATTAATATTATTTTTTTTCAATATAACCGTCACGGGAGCATCATCATCAATATCAATATCATTGTTCAGATATGTGTATGAGTATCTTACAGTTCCCCCATTATTATCATGTATATTATAGTCAGTAGTGCACATTCAACCAGTTTACTTAAGAATATCATTCATTTGTTCATTGCATTCAATTCAACATACTATATAACGCATACACCAATGCATGATAATAAATACATGCAAACATTCATAACAATATGATCGATAAAGAAAATAATATATCAATCAGAATAAAGTATGTGCAAATTTCATAAACTACAAAATAGTTGAAAAGAAACAATTTATTACTATAGAAACAATTTATTACTATAGATAAAAAACATGAATACTCGCTTCGATGTCAATTAATTTTTTATTATTTTTCACGCTGACTCTTCTAAAATTGGAAATCTAAACTAAATATAGTACATAAATTATTATTTTAATTATTTATGTAATTCTCATTATTATGTATAAAATTTTCATATCTTACTGTATGTAATTTCATTTAATTATAATAAAAGTAATCAATTATATATATATATATATATTAAACAAACACACACACACACAGATCACACGAGAGCTCTACTTGTTGCCTCTTGCGCTATGTTTCTTCCTCTCCCATGCTTCTTCTATGATTCTCCTTTCCCTTGCTGATAGCCGATGCCGTCTCTTCCCTGCGTGAAATGCTCGGTGTTGCTCCTCAACGCTTCTCCCTTGCACCGAATCGCTTGAAGCTCGACTTCGATACTTCTTCAAGCCTCCTCATCGCCGGCTAGGATGTCTCCCACACTGTTTGATTCCTAAGTAAGACTTTAACAGCCCTGCCTCCCTCAAGCACATCCTTCCATACATTTGATTTCCTCGACTCCTCGCCTCATCTTCTTTCTTGTTCAACTCTTCGTTTACTCTTCTTCTCTTCAGCTTTCTGACCTTCTTGTGTCATCTCTCTATTTCGTTCGACTCCTTGCTTACACTCTCTTCGATTTCCCTTTTTAGTCTTTAGTTTTCTCTCATTTCTTAATTCATGAATAAACTCAAATTCAATATCATGTATTACATTTATTTTAAAATAAATTAAAGAATTTTAATAAGTTTTTTCCTTAAAATTAATACTTTTGATTTTATTTATACTTGTACCATACTACTACCCGTGGTCCCCAGCATCCAGAGGCATTGACCTGGAGACGCTGTCCTAGCATCAATTTATGTTTATGATCTGGAGCTTTACAAAACAATTATTCATAATGTCAGGGGGGTATATGCATAATAGCCATTCAACCGGTCAAATAAAGAAAAATCCAGTTTTCGAAGGCGGACCCTCGATGACCACCGCGTCCGCCTGCTATAAATAACCAACTCTCTACGATTTGTTGAAGGATCCGTTCTTAACCTTTCCGCTCTTTTTCTTTTGCGTCTTCCTCTTCCCCACGGCTGCTTCCCTGCCTCCTCGTCTCCTCCATTGATCTCGCTGAAATCTTCTTTGATCGATTTCATGGCGGCGAAGAACATTCTGGTTACGGGAGGGACGGGCTACATAGGGAGCCACACGGTGTTGCAGCTCCTCCAAGAAGGGTTCCGCGTTGTGGCCGTGGACAGCCTCTACAATTCTTCGGAAGTCGCCATCAATAGGGTTGCAGAGCTTGCCGGTGACGCGAAGAAGAATCTCGTGTTTGAACAGGTAAGATGGTTTCGTGGTTGTTTCATTGATTAATACGCGTCCTTTTTGTTTTTTTGATCTTTGTTTTTTTCATATTCTATTGAATTCTATTGATTTTCTGTCTGGAATAGGCGATCTATCTCGATTTCAGTTACTTATTTTCTTAATTTTCATTACGATGAATTATTGTTGGTGCTGTAATGCTGCGATGGTTCCTGCAACAGGGATTTTTTCAAATGTTGGAGAATTCGGATTGCTATAATTTGGGGGAATTTAGTTTTGTGATGGCATGATAGTTGCCTTACTTTTCTAAGTTATCACAATGTTTAAGATTGTTAGGATGACGAAAAAGGAATAAGTTATTTGAAACAGACGGATTCATTCAGTGTATTTAAATGTGTTTTTATTTTAGTTCTCGCCCCTTTGATTGGAGTACTTTAATGGCATGATTACGACAGTGAATGGGCATATTTGCTAATAGTGGAGAATTTGAACTTCTTTGATTAGACCAATTCAGTTTTTGTATTGCACGTGTGTTCCTTTACATTTTGCTCGGCGCATCAAAGACTTTTATACGCCTTGAAAGTTGAAAGAGTGGGTCTTTTATGAAAAAGAAAGCAACCCTATAAGGATGTGTCTGGTAATTTTGGGTTCCAACAAATACTTTAGTGAATTGATTTGCTGTATATGAGATTAATGAAATCTCTTTTGAAGGACAAGCCATAATTTTCTGACGCATCAAGTAACGTGACTGTTTCTTCCCTAATTTCTTAAAGCGGGAGGTATTCTTTCCACCTGGCGTTCTATCGTTTGTCGGTTCTCTTTATTGGGAGGTTCCCTTCCATGTTAAACGGATCTAAGTACATGAACTCTGGTGCAGAGTGTTGGAAAGCTTACTGTGCAATTCAATAGCACAAATGATTTTAGTTTTTACAATTAGCATATCATGATTATTTAGGGATTTTTTCAAGTTTTGAATAGTTTGTTTGCTTATTATTTTTAATTTAAGCTTACTATTTGTCTTTATTCCCTTTTCTTTTTGGAGCTAAAAAGCGTGATTACAATGGTTAAATTTGTGTTTTCTTTGCGAGAAATTTAACTAGTTTTCTTTTTCCTCAATGTTTAAATTTATGCAACTTGTAGATCTTATTTTATTTTTTTATTATTGCATGTGGGTATACCATTTAAAACTGTTAAGGGAATGTTGCATGCTATATTACTTCCTATTATCTTGGCATAAGTTATACATTGTCTGAAAACTGTTAGTTGTCTCATTCTTCAATATCAATTTCATGGTAAAGATCTTTTTTTTTTCACTATGCAGGTTGATCTTCGGGATAGAGAAGCATTAAACAAAGTATTTGCTTCTACGAAGTGAGTATTTATGCAGATTTTCTTCTTTTTTTCATTTTTTAATGTCTCTCTGACTGTGTAATTAAAGTTGTTGATACTTTGTCTTAAAAGTTTTGAAATACCTTAGCCCCTTTTAAGGCTTTTTGATGGAATTGTTGTTGCGCTAAGACTTTCTGATTGCTTTTTACTATTAATGTTCTCTTTCCTAATTTTGGGGGTGCATTACCTGTTTTCATTAAAATTCATAAGAATTGCATGAGTTGTAACTTAGCATTGAGTTCCAGCTCTAGATTAATAATCTTAACGTACTGTTACCATCTATTAAGCTAATAATTTTACTCAGGGTGTTGCTGTATTGGTACATCTGTTGATGATTCTCGTCACTTAAGTTTGGAGTTTATCATTTTGATCTAACAATAACTGTATGAATGTCATTTTAACCTGCAGGTTTGATGCTGTAATTCATTTTGCTGGGTTGAAGGCTGTGGGGGAAAGTGTACAAAGGCCTTTGCTTTATTATAACAACAATCTTATTGGTACAATAACTCTTTTAGAAGTGATGGCTGCTCATGGTTGCAAAAATGTGAGCTTCATACCTTCTCTTTGATCATGTAATTAATATCTATTTTTCAGGGACCAATTAGTCTCCAATTATTTATGTATCTGTTTAATCTGAGCATTATTTATAGGCCCCTTTGTTTCATTAAAACTGGAGATTTAGAAGACCAGCAAATTTTTTAGCAAAATGTCTTCATCGTTTTTATTATTATTTGACTAGTTATATAATTAATTTAAGTCGCAAAGACAAAATTTTGGGGTGCTAGTAGTACCTCTATTTTAATAGTAAGTATACTAAAACAATAATCATAGAATTTATGAAATTCTTATCCACTAATCATCTAGGAAATTAAAAATAAATGGTAACATTGCACCTTCTTGAGCTTAGATTACATTATTACTGTTTTTTTCATTTAGCAAACTAACTGCAAAGTTCAACTATGTGATTTATATAGCCGAGGGCTGTAGGATAATCACCACTGATCTTTTCATTAGCTTACACATTAGATGGGGAACTTAGGGTATATATGATTAAATGACACGTCTAGGTTTTTTTTTTTTTTTTTTTTTTTTGGTGTATTATTAACCAAATAGTCTTTGTTTCAGTGTTTAAGCAGGGCTTTTTGGGATGAAGATTCACCTAATATTTTATTAATACTATGCATGATAAATATTTAGATTTAATGGTTAAATATTAACACAACTTTTTTTTGGATCTCTTTTGCCAGAAAGCAAGCTTTACTTCTACTAATTTTTTTTTTTAGATCTCCTTCCTCTTTTCTTTCGGTATGTTTACAGCCTCTATGCAATATTCTAACACAAAACCTACTCATCCTTTGTGAAATTATTTTCAGTTCATTTTTTCATCATCAGCAACTGTTTATGGATGGCCAAAGCAAGTTCCCTGCACAGAAGAGTTCCCTCTCAGTGCAGCAAATGTTTATGGGCGAACTAAGGTTATTCTCTCATGTTTCTTACTGTCCATAATCTTAATTCCATCTTCTGATCTTCTGCTAACATAATATGATGATTGCAGCTTATAATTGAAGATATGTGTCGTGACATACACAAATCAGACTCTGATTGGAATATAATATTTCTTAGATATTTTAATCCTGTCGGTGCTCATCCCAGTGGAGAAATTGGTGAAGATCCTCGAGGAATACCTAACAACCTAATGCCCTTTGTACAACAAGTTGCTGTTGGGAGGAGGCCTGCACTTACTGTTTATGGAAGTGATTATAGTACCAAGGATGGAACTGGGGTAATACTTTTGATTCTGTTCTTAAGCTATTTATGAGAAATAAACATTATTATTATGAACCACTTGTTTCTAAATAGGACGCAACGGACAAAAGATATCCATGTAGCCGACCCCACGTAGTGGGATTAAGGCTTTGTTGTTGTTGTTGTTGTTGTATGAACCACTTGATTGATTTGTATAAAATTTTTAAAAATAATAAATAAATAAATAAATAAAACAAAATCCCCAACTCACTTTGTTTGTTAATAAACTTGTTGTTCTCCTCTAGATCTTTCCATTCTTAAGTGCTCAGTTTGAAGCTTGTAACCCTTGCTGTTTATAATTTTTTGGTAGATTTTCTTGTTGGATTTTTCAGCTAAATAATGTAAAGCTTGGTGTGCAGAGTTCAATTTTCTTGTTTGTTTGATTGCAGTAGTTATTGATTAACAATATTAGGATATGGTCCATGAGGCCTTTTAAAATATTTTAACTTATTGAATTCTTCTTGTTGGGTATCCTAGTCAATATTTACCGCTTCGAATTTTCATCCTCTCTATTTGTTAAAATCCTGTGTTCTGGTCTATATTATGCATTCTTATCCATTACAGTTTGTATCTTCATTATTTTGATTGTACTTTCATATATGCAAAGTTTTAAGTAGTGTTTAATCGGTCAGATCACATCTTGCAACTTTACTGATATCTTCTATCTGTATGATGTGCTTCATTGTCTGCTAAAATCTTTCGCTGCCGCTCACATAATTGTTTTGATGTATTTTTTATGGCTCCAGGTTCGTGACTATATTCATATCTTGGATCTCGCTGATGGACATCTTGCAGCTCTTAAGAAATTATTCCAAGACAAAAGTGTTGGTAAAGTTCATCTTTTCCTGATATTTTTTTCTGTTTGGATTGATAGCTGCCTGCCTAATGTAACCTTACATACTCCATAAAGATTCAGGATGGAATAATTATTTACTGATTTGAGTTTGTGATCCAAAATCTGTTGGGTTTGGATCTACAAGTTCACAGTGCAATATAAATTAAGAAAAACAATTTATGGGGATCAGTGGTGGTAGAGGGGTGCTTGCGGGATAGTCTCTGTGATGTTCCTTGCTCAAATAACATAACACCCACGAAACCTAAGTACGTACATGCACATATAAATCTTCATGTATTCATGTACATATGTGTGTTGTTCGTGTTATGTTATATTATGGGAGCCATCAATTTTTTGGCGGTGTTTGGTAGCATTGTTTAAATAGTATATAGGAATAGATTTAGATAAATCTAGCCAAACATCAAAAAATGCAAATTAAATTCAAAGCTCCTTGAAGTAAAAATTTTGCGCCTTTCTTCTCTATTTATTGTGTTCAGCCCCTAAATCCAAATTTACTAAATTCGAATGCGGGACGGATTTAAGGATTCACTCCGCCGTCGGGAGCGATCTCCGTCTTCGTATGATAAATCTGAGTTTTTTCTGAATTTGATAAATCCTACTTAACATAAAATCAAGGTGCAGCCAAACACCGCCTTAAGCTTTCTCTGGTTGTTGCTTATCTTTTAGATTTCATTGCTTCATCTCCTCTATGATTTTATCACCTGTTTCTAAGCAAAAGATGCAATTACATCATTTACAGAAGAAATTGGATACAACATTCCGGGTAGCAAAATTCAAAGAAACGTCTCTTAATTCATAAAATCAACAAACTGAAAACTCAAACAACCCAATACACATATAAATATTACCTAATAGAAAAATAAACTAATTTGTAAAAAGAAAAATAGGAAAGAACCAAAAACTAAACAAACAAAAGAAATATTGGCAATAAATACTTCTATGATTGTGGTTGCCGCATATCGTGGAATCGTGGAAATTCTGCCATCAGAATCACAGACTTCCTTATCCGACGATTATGCGAGACTCTCCCATGTCACAAAAATTATGTGTTTCAACTTAAAACATAAACAAGATAAAATACAAATGTGATCCCAAATGGCCCATTAATATTTTTAAAATTTTGTTTGTATTTTATTTATCTCTTCGTTATTGTTCTTACAAATCTGGCTGCCACAGGCTGTGAAGTCTATAACCTGGGAACTGGAAAGGGAACATCTGTGCTAGAAATGGTGGCAGCATTTGAAAAAGCATCTGGAAAGGTTGCTTCAAACTTTTTTGTCAGAGTTTTAAGTGTCACATCTCCTTTCTTCACTAACCCATCAATATTCCACTGCAGAAAATTCCTTTGATCATGGCTGACAGGCGGCCGGGCGATGCCGAAATAGTCTATGCATCCACTGAGAAAGCTGAGCAGGAGTTGAATTGGAGGTGTGCATAAAACATCAAAACATATATAAATGTTTTACTTTCTCAACCATCTCTTAATTAGTAGTCTAAAAACACAATTATCTTCTTACAAACATACATGGAATCATCTGTTATGTAGAGCCAAGTATGGAATTGAGGAGATGTGTCGTGATCAATGGAACTGGGCTAGCAAAAACCCTTACGGATATGAAGCTCCGGAATCTGAGAGCTAAGTTGAAGAGCCTGCTTAATTACATTAATGAGCTAATAATTTTTTTCTTATGTTAATAAGAATGCTAATTCTTAATATAAAAGCCTTTAAAAATAAAATTTACCCACCCGGCCTTCTGAATTACAACTAGGCCTTGTAGCTTGCTTATGTAGCTGAGTTAGCTCATTGAAAATTGATTAAATTTGTGGACTATAGATAAATCTTGTAATTTACAGTTTTCATAATATCAGAAAGCTGAAATAATCTGTTTCCTTTACTTTGATTGATTCATACAGTGATGTTTGGAACGTGCTTTTACACTTGGGAAAATTTACATACATATCACATACTTCTTCTGAATTTACATTTGTAATACCTAAAATTTGTTATGCATGTATCATTTACATAAGTACCACCCAATTTCTATTTATTTACTTGTTAAACACGTAAACTGCACTTTTTACATTAGGACCACCCAAATCTTTCATATCACATAATAAATATCACTATTTGAATGTTTAAAAAGGGAAATACACCTTTTCATGTCTAGGTTAATTGTTGTGCGTGTAAAAATTAAAATTTGTGGGGTAGATATGTCAATACATAAGAATTATATATATATATCTATATATATATATATATATATATATATATATATATATATATATATATATATATATATATATAACCCTACGTATAGCCAGAAGTTATGAATGGGGTGGCATGTAGAAAAATTGAAGTTTAGGTATTTGATATGTGAATACATAGGAATTGGTTAGTATGTAGTTAAAGGCCCCTATTTTTCTATAATCATATTAAAATATATCTATAAAAAAAAAATACTTTAATGTTAATGGTTGATTTTATGTACTGATATTCTCATATTTTCGGGATAGCTTTGTGAAAAGGTTATTTTAAAGGAGCTCTTAAATAACAAATAATAAAATAACCTATGGGCATTTGATTGTTTAAAAAAAGTAATTGAGGATGTGAGTTGCATGAGTTGTGATGACGACCGTATGTTGTGTTTAATTCTTTTTTTAAAAACTCGGAGGCACCAGCTTGTCTATTTATATGTTGTTATAATGTGCTTCCCTTTTCAGATCATATAAACTATTTGAAGAGAAGAGGAATTGGAAAAGATGAGATATACCATGAAAAAAAAACAAATTTTAAAAAATAATATTGAGGGCTTATTTATATGGTGATCCTGGTGTAATAGGTCCCGATTATACGTCCGAATAAGATTCGATCAAAATAGCTCGAAACACGGTATCCAAAAAGAAAATCCCTACGTAAGACACGCATAACTAAAGAACAAAAAAAAGAACATTTTTGTTATGGGGTCGAACACTTTCAAAGAAATTTATCTCTTTGGTTAATTACAGCTCGAGAAATACTCAAGAATACTTTCGCTAAAAAAAAATCTTACTTAAATTACCATGACTAGTAAATAACTCGTTACTCGACGCAACCTTGGGAAGCTAAATAACTCGTTACTCGATGCAGCCTGGGGAAGCATCTCCTTGCATGGAAATGATATAACAAGATTAGCTTGAACCCAACTTCATCAATGACTTCTTAGTCGAGTAATGAGTTAAGCTTGAGTTAGTTTAAACTCAACTCACCATTTCTTAAGCCATACTCCTTGTTTTGACAATTGTTAATATCAAGCACACTTAAAATATATCACAGTTTGAGAATTTATACCCAAAATATATTAAAATTTAATTAAAACTTACATTTTCTTTTGTAAAATATTTGGGATTAACTCTCTTTTATATAATAGTCCCCCATATTTATAAATGAATTAGTTTAAATATAATTTTTCTAAAACAGGATAGTTCTCTAGAAGAATAGTATGAAATATTAAATATTTATGAACCCTTAATCATATAAAATTAAAATTAGCCCACAAATTATTTTCATATGGACCACTATATTTTTTTTGATGGAAATGGATCAATTTTGAACCATTTAAAATTTAAAATTTGATATTGTAATTACTTATAATATTTTTTTTTATTTTTCTTCAACCCATAAATTTTTATAATCAAAGTACGACCAATAAAATAAAGCAGTCAAAGAATCAATCATGGTAAGTGCTGAGAGCTATCAATTGGTATAGAGGGGTTGATCCAATCGATCGTGCCAAAAAGATCGACTGAATGAATAAATGAATGACCCGCGAATTAGAAGTAAGCGAGATGGAGATTTAATAAGTAATAATTCAATTATGGTAATAATCATTTCGATAGTTATTATAACTGACCATAATAGAAAATTCAAAGAGCATTATCAATATTTTGCAATGTAACTAATATAAATTATAAATATAAAAACAGTGACATGTAAATGAATCTTTTTTTGGGAAAAATTAAATACATATTGCCCAATACTTATGAATTTATCTATCTCACACCAAAACTATTAAAAAATGATAACGAGTGTTACTTTTCATATGATGTTTGTAATTATGAAAGTTTAGGTATGAGTTAGGCAAATTTGAATGTTTTGAATGCTATATATGTAAAAGCCCCATTTTTTTTTTTTTGGAGAAAGAATAAAGATATATTTCTCACACTTCTAAAGCTCCTAAAGCACTTATGTCCCTTTTTTTTTCCTTTCTTATTTCAATCTATTTCTTTTTCTCCCATTTTACGCTCTATTACCGAGTGTCATTAACTAACAAATTCACATTCAACATACATACATACATACATACATACATACATACATACATATAAATAAATATAATTAATGCATTATTGAGAGAAATATTTTCAAATTTTTTTAAAATAGGAAAATATTTTGCCCTTATTATTAACTATTTAAAAATGTAATTAAAAAGCAATAATAAGCAAGGTCAAGTGAACTTTCTCTACGTGAACCAAAAATATTTTATCTATAATACTCCCATCTCCTCCACCTTCCCTGCAACTAAATTTCTACTGATATGGCAAAGCATATAATAACCAGAACTCTTCTTCTCCTCTCCATCACTTACACCAACCTTCTAATCCACAAGAGCTCCGCCCAACTCCTTCAAAACTATTACGCCACCATCTGCCCCAACGTCGAGACCGCCGTCACCATTCCCGGCACGCTTCGCTTGTTCTTCCATCAGGCTTAAGGGTCTCTTTGGTTCAACTTTCTATTTATTTTACTATTTTCTACATTATCTAAATGTTCATAACATAAATTTTTACAGTAAATCAAGTACATCACTCACATTAACTTATTAAAAAAAAAACATTTTAAATTTTTATGTATATATTTCCATAAACTTCATATTGCATATAAATAAATATAAAAATCTCAAGTATTAAATATGTAACTATATAAACATGAAGCAATTACATTGTCAGCACTCTAATCATTCATCTCCTTCCTCTACAATTACCCCCAGAACACTTTTTCTTCGTTACAGTGATAGAATACTTCACGCTTTCCCAATCCGCAAAGCAACTTCGCTCTCTTGGTCTCCGAATCTCTTACCAATTCTCAACCTGAAAGTCTGTGGTGATGTCGGAGAATCCCTTCGAAGCCATACGCAAAGCCTGCGACTCAATTGGCCACTGCTTCCAAACCCATCTCGGCAAAGTCGCTTCCGTCGCCGGTAGCTCTAAAGCTTCGATTTTTTCCTTCCTCACCGAATTAAAATCAGGAGCTGTCAATGGCGCTGCTATGGTTCCTTCTACGGTGGTCGCACAGCTCTCCCACCTCAATTTCGACGCTCTTGTCTCCAGCATTTATTATTGTAAGAAAAGTTTAGATTTTTCTTTGTTTTGCAGAGTGATCTCGAAAGGAAGATCACTGCAGCTCCACTGACCAAAGAGGAACTTGGTAGGGCTACTTGGACACTTCTGCACACGGTTGCAGCCCAGGTGTTTGATTGTTTGCCTCAAAAATTGGTCCTTTTCTTTTGTGCTGCTTATGTTTGTTCTTCTGGTTCTATTATAGTTTTAATGTGTTGATATTCGATGCTTGCTATCATTGAGTGTGTTACATGATCTTGCTTTACAGCAACCCAAAAAGCCAAAAGTTTACTCCTAAATGCTTTAAATCCTTTGAGTTTAGATTACATTCAGAACACAATTGAATTCTAAATACTTGAAAAATCAAACAACCCCTTAGCAAACTTGAGTAGCAATTTATGCTTATTCTTTGTTTAATTTTATCAAGTAGCTCCCTTAATCTGCTTTACAACAACCCCAAATCTTTCATTAATTCATTTGATGGGACTCAAAAAAACGTGAGGCCGAAGGTATTGACCTATCATGATCATGTCTTTTCTGATTTTATTTTGTGATGCACTATGTCGTATAAGAAAGCTTGAGCATGTTTTGAATCATCATATTTTGTGCAAATCCGCGCCTTACTAACTCAATAATTCTTTATTGAATTTCTCAGTTTCCTGACAGTCCTACTAGGCAACAAAAGAGGGATGTAAGAGAACTGGTATGATTTTACTTGTTGCACCATTATGCAGTTTTATCATGGATGTAAGTGGATAATGCTTCAAATGTTTTTAAGCCTTGGGTGGTTTAGTTGTTAAATACGTAAATATATAAGAATTGGGTGATATGTATGTAAATGCCCACTGTTAAATGTAAATTATTGAATGTGATTTAACCAAGTGAGTTTTTGTCATCCTATGTACAGCATTGGGGTTAAAAAAATGTAGAGAAATTTGATGGCTGTTGTTGAAGCTGGAAATGTCGGGATTAGTTTTGCAGTATCATAATATAATCTGTAAAACAGTTATTTAAGTTGATATGTGATTTGTAGAAATGAGAAATGAGGAAAATGGGAAAATATCTTTTGGTACCGCAAATAGCCACCATCATAAGGTCTTGATATTGCAAAACTAGTGTAAAAGATCACTAGGGGATTGGCTCTGGTTGTGGGTATGGTCAAATCTGCAGGGTCATGCAAAGAAATAGGGCCATATTACCTTATGCTGAGTTTTTCACAAGTGCTTATTGCTCTACGGTGCCTAGGAGCGAAGGTTGGGTAAGTAGTATGGGCCCTCTGACTTCCAACTATGTGTTGTACGACTCCCGCGAAGCGAATTCCAATTTTCTCCTAAGCAGCTTATGTAGTGGTTATTTCCCGGAGATGACTAGTGCCTTGGGAAACATTCGTGATACATACTTTGGTGCAATTTGAGTCTGTATTGTACTAAATGAAACACAAAAAATACAGGGGATAGTTCACTGGCTACATATTTAGTGAAATGCGATCAACATACATATATATTATTTCATCTTTTCTTATCATGATTTTTTGCATGTGCTCTGATTTTTGCACTGAGCTTATTGATTTTTGCATAAAATCTCTTGTTTTTATTCCCATAGAGTTTTATTTTATTATTATTATTATATTTTTTTTGCTATTTACAGAAGTTATTGGTTCTTTTGCATTGAAAAACCATTGGTTCACAAATGCAGATGGCTATATTGTCTCGAATTTACCCATGCAAAGAATGTGCAGATCATTTCAAGGAAGTTCTGAAGTAAGAACCATTACATTATGGCCATTTTTCTCCCAGCTACATCCAAAATTCCATATTTATTTTGTAAGCATTCAACTGTTCATAATATTCTCCTGAAATAGAAAATAAAAGTAATAAATTAAGGGCAGGCCAATTAGAATGGATTCAATGTGTATTTATGTAATGAATGAAAAAGATTTGAAGGAAAAGAGCTTGAAAGGTAATATGGGTAGAAGTTATACACCTCGAAGAAATAGCTGTCAATTTGGTGAATTTTTATATGGTTATTGTTGTGTTTTATTGCTTTAGCTTAATGATATGTTGAGATTTATTTTGTCATATCATTATTTTACAGATCAAATCCTGTGCAGGCAGAATCACAAGCTGAGTTCTCCCAATGGCTATGTCATGTGCATAACATTGTAAACAGAAGGTAAATATTCAAGTTAGTTTATCCTTATACTTATTTTAAAGGAATATTTATGTACATACCACTCAATTCCTATGTATTTACATATCTAAGACTTGAACTTTAATTTTTATATACATTCCCCCTTAGATATGCATGTGTATACATCAGAAATATTGACATGAATCTCAAAGAGATCGAATGACCTAGATAAGAGAGCTTCACTTTGAGATAAGTAATCAACCGACGATTCAATGAAGAGCATGAGAAACCGCGTCTCCGAGCCCGGGATAGGTCCAAGCTCCGAAGATGGTTCCCCGCTCGGTAGCGTCGAGATCTGCCGAAAGTGAGGCGTAAATCATCCCAGCAACGAGTCTCGTCGGATACCTCACATAGGTAGCTATAAGATCCGCCTAAAACTTTGCGAGATAGGGAAATTCGGCCGACTCGACTAACCTAGCAGTGCGAGACATACGTCATGTAAGGCTTGAGTGGAACGAGCTAGATCGCCATATAGCTGAGCGACCTGGGACGAGCTAGATCGTCATATAACCGAGCACATCGACCGATCGACACGCACTTTGAAAGGCACAATCACTACATGATCGGTCGCCTCAATCAGTCGAGCTCAAACAAATCGGCTCGCCAATTACTAGTATATTAAAATTCAAATGACACCTACCCCCAGACAAAGATTGACACCTTAGTGGATGCAACTATCGCATGCTCAGATGCTCGGTTTCGCCTCCCCGCTGCTCTGTGATTCCGGGGGTTGGTGCTCCCCTCGCTGATCTCCCAATTTGGAGATTTATCGCAGGCGAGGGTCGGTCGGTTGATAAACTGTAGGGGCCAAAAGTGGTAGAAGCCCAACATCTATGATTTGCGAACCGACCACCGCATCAAGAGCGGATTCTGCAACATCTTTCGACGTCCCGCCATCCTGGCGATCCTTCGAGCTGACCAATTCGTCTATGAATCTTTCTAAGGAAGAAAGAGTCTTAAAGGCCCTCTCACCCTATTGCGCTATGATGCCCCCACTTTCTTGTGGCAGCGACTGAGGAAGGATTGAGACAACCGCTCCTTGTAGCTTCTTTCCTCTCACCTCGACCGAAAAGATTTGCTAGCCCTTTTTGTTCAGGCTCAGGCCAGACTTCAAAACCTCTTGGCGAGGCCTCCTCAATGACTGACCTTCGGTGTCATTAGATGAGTCAACTACATCGACCAAAATGAGGCTCGACGCTTGCCTATTTTTCCTTCGTCACCACTTTCTTCCTCTTTGTGGAGGAAGAAATCTGAAACCCCGCCTTCGCTAGCCTCTGAGGATCCACAACGATCTGGTTCGAACCGTCAACCATAACACTCATCAGTTGTAAAAAAGGAAACTGACGACAAATGATACAATGCTCAGTTCACGCCCATTTATAGAGCACACGGAGCACGAAATCCAAAGGGAAGTCAAATGTTCAATCAATTCATGATTTTAATGTTAACGATTAATTAATAAATTTTTTTGTCCTTATTGTAGCTATCGCTATAAAGGAGCAGGGAAGCTCGGGGAACTAATATGTATATACTAGAAATACTGGCACGAATCTCAAAGAAGACGAACAACCGAGATAAAAGAGCTCCCCTTCGAGGTACTCAATCAACCTACGATTCAACGCCGAGCATGAGAAACTGCATCTCCGACCTCGGGATAGATCCAAATTCTAAAGATGGTTCAACGCTCAGTAGCAGCGAGATCTGCCGAGAGATGCGTAAATCATCATGTCAGTGAGTATCATCGTATACCTCACATAGACATCGACAAGATCCACCCAAACCCATGCGAGATAGGGAGATCCGACCGAGGCGACGAACCTTCTGGACATGGGAAAAACAGGTCCTGTTAAACTCGTGTTGAACGGCTAGTGAGCCACGATTCACCCCACCACAGTTGGCCGACCGACCCTAGGCGAGCAAGATCGTCATACAATCGAGCGCTTCGCCCGACCGACACACACTTCGGATCGCACATTCATCACTCAACCAGTCGCCTCAATCCGCCGAGCTCAGACAAGTCGGCCCGCCGATTATCACTATTTTACAATTCAAATTGTAATACAATTATGGTATAAAATACATGTAATTAATTAAAACATTAATCATGTTGAGAACAGTTTCCATAACTGTTCCCTCATTCCTGTAATTGTATAAAATACACTATTATAAATAGGAGAAAAAAAATACGAACAAAGGAGACTCTCTACCCTGATTATCTCGACAGTAAACTTTTGGCCCAATCTACTATCTTTTTTTCTCATTCGCTTGGCTTTTAACTTTTGAAGCATGTTTGCAAAATATAACCTGAGATCCAATAACATGAAAATTTTATATTTCAATTTTTCTAATGTTAAAATGGTGGTACCTTTGATTTGATATGAAAGATGTGGATGGTAGAAATGCAAAGGGTAAAGTTTTGGTGTTAGATATGTAAATGCATGGGAGTAGGGTGATATGTATGTAAATGGCCCAATTATTATTTTGACTGAGCTTTTATATTAAATTTTGCAGTTTAGGAAAACAAATATTTCCATGCCAACGAGTAAATGCAAGGTGGGGAAAACTGGATTGTCTTGATCGTTCGTGTGATCTTGAAGGTAGCAACAACTTGAGTTTTCCTCTGTAAAGCGCAATTATGCCTCAGAATCATTTATTGAGCAAGAAAGAAACAGAGAAAGAAAAGAATGTGTGTGATTGAGACCTTTCAATCTTTTGAGTAGCACTTTTTTATAATTTAAGTTTTTCTTTATAGCATTTAATAACATAACATAAACCAAAGTTATTTTTTATTTTATTATATTATATTTTATGAATCCATTTGTTCTAAGTTTGTTTTTTAGAATAATTTCTCAGGTTGTTAAGATGAGTTGTTTGATTAGGTCTGTTTGGGGCGGTACCTGGTGCAGCCCCATAATGTTGTTTTGTCTGTTTGGGCAAACTGTATTTTGACAATCCCTGACTACTTATATGAGGTCATTACAGTACCGCAATTTATAAAAGTGTTAAAAGTAATTCCTAAACTCTTTTATTTAAATGAATGTGAAAGTTTGTACAAGGGTAAGCAGTTGTTGCCATGGACCAGTAACTAGGAAGAAGCTTAGCGTCAATTGGAGTGTTGGGTGAGGTGTTGGGTTTGGCATGTGCTTGCCTTACGTCGCTTATAAATTCATGTCCATAGAAGATATGCTGCATTGAGGTTTTGCGAGGGATCTGTCATGACTGCCATGCGCGAATTCACCGTGATGTGTGGATTCACCACAACAACCACACAACAACTTTGGAATTTCGGAGTCCGATGGAGATTGAATTTTAGTTTTGAAGGTCTTGCCGGATGAATTTAGAGCCAGAAGAGTTAACAGAAGTGTGAATTTCGTAACAGTAGAGTTTAGGACGTGAGATATGTAAATAGTAATGTTTTGTATGCTATGACTGTAAAAATCCCATAATTTTATGATTCACTTCAAAATTTCAGGCTAGCTTCTGACATTCAACTAAACGATATGTAAATATGTTTTCTAACTTCAAGCAACTGAATGAGCACTTAGACTTACCAAAAATCATTGAGTTCCCACATAGAAAGCACAGTAAGCACGAATATCAAAGTTGTAATTAAGAAAAAGAACTATAAACACGATACAGGCAAACGGTAGCTTATTAACCAGATGAGGATCCCTCGTTGCCATTGATGGTCTGAAAAGGAGGTCTCTCTCCAAATTTTAAGAGATGAACAATTTCATAAACAGGCTGTAGCTGCTGAATCACCTGAACATCCAGATATGCATCACAGGCAAAGCACCATACTGATAGATCACTGTCAAAATTTTAAAATAAAAATAAAAAACAATGCCAGCTTTTAAGAAAATGATATATTTATAATAATTATACAATTATGTTAATAGATAGCCCCAAAAGAAAACCTGAAGCTGAGAGCCAAACAATGGCCGGCCTCCTGATGATGATGAAGCATGTGCTTGTTTATGAAGCGGCTGCACAAGACATCCTTGCAGCTCAAACATAACCAATTCTCTGCAGGATGCTGGCACCTGAAATGCTCCTTAACATTAAAACATAATATTTAAAATACTGAAATACATCATTAACATGGTTTGACAAAACGTTCTATGTCAAGAATATATATATATATATATTATAAAGTTATGATTCTACCTCATGCTTGCAAGTCTGTAGCTTAGGTTATTTTATGCTATTTTATTTTTTAGTAGTATTATTTTGTTGTCCCTGTTTTATTATTCTGCTGCATGTATAAGATTTTCTACCTCATGTTTAAAAATATTTATGGACACTTTTATTTGCACCTCTATACCATATCTTTTTTGCGAAAATATCCCAAAAATGTTGCTTTTGGCCCAAACAGATCATAACATATTGTTATGTCCTATTATTAACATGTTAATATTATGCAATTGAATTTTGATGTTTGGTAGAATCTCTATGATTCAATCAATAAAAACATTTTAAAATGCTCCTGCTCGATTGAATTATGTTAATTACTAGATTTCAGTAAGCTCAATTAATTGATATATATCCATAGTGAATTCAGTCAAGTGGGTTGTACCCGCCGTTGTTACATCTTTTGTTAGGTCAAGAGGGGAGGATGTTGGGGGGCATGATACTGCTCGATTCAATCTCATGCATAACCCTCGTGGCATAATGTTTACTCATAGAAGAAGATAAAAGTTCAATGTCACCAATCCTCGCAAGGAGAATGTTCAGATTCAAGCTCAGATTCAGAAAAAATGTCTAAAAGCCATGCTAATGAGCTTATAAACAGACAACAAAACTCTCCTTATGTAAGCAACAAAAATGGCTCAAACTTTCCCATTCCATACCAATTTCTATCAATCATAAATGCAAAAAAAAAACAGAAACTAGAAAGTAAATTGAAATCAACGGCACTAGACTAGGAGAAAAACTGATTTAGAGCGCAGAAACGCTAATTTTAGAGTACCAATGTGACTTCTACGAGATGGATTGATGTTTTGCACCATTTACAGTAAACTAAAAATGAACCCATTAGGGTTTCATAGAAAGGGGGATTTCCCAACCTGCTACATTGGGAATCGGGAGCGGGAACGTGGCTGAGATCTGAAGACAGAGATGATAGATGATCGCATGACTTTCGCGCCTCCACCCATCCTGATTCAGCTCCATACAGCTCCTCAACTTCCTCCTGAACAATAAAGGGAGCTCCATGATTTGCAGAATTCAAATGAAGAAATCCTAAAAGGGAGGGAGGAGGGGAGGGGGTAGGGGAAGAGATTTCGCACCCACGCGGAAGATGAACTGCCGTTGCTCTGCATCGAAGATGTGTAAGTTGGGAGCTGTAGGTTTTTAAGCGAATAAGAGAGACACTAATAAGCTTTATGGATCGCGTCAATTAGGGCTGTTAAAAGAGCTCGTCGAACAGTTAGTGTTCAATTTGTATGAGTTAGTAGGAATATAAACAAATTTTTTTCGTTCGATTAGTTAGACGAATCAAATACGAATAAAAATGTATTTGTTCATTTTTGAAATGTTATTATTCAAAATATAAAATAATTTAAAATAATTATATATATAATTTATGATATTTTAAAAAATTAAATTTTATAAATTATAATATATAATAAATTATTAATAATAATATATTAATATATTATATTAGTAATATACTAATATATATATTATATATTTATATAATATAAGTTATATAATTAATATAATATATTATTTATATATATTAATATTAGGGATGTTAAACTGACTCGTCGTTCGCGAACAGCTCGTGTTCGGCTCGTTTGTTGAGAAACAAACACGAACAGTGATTTCACGAACAATTTCAAACACGAGTTTATTTCAAATAAACTAAATTTCAAACGAACCGAATACAAACACAAACTTTGTTCATTCGTGTTCGGTCCATTTACACTCCTAGCATCAATATGACAAACCACACATTTGTTATATTTAGGTTGTGGATTTGCTCATTAAAATTTAGCAGCATTTACATGTATACCATGTATTTGCATATCTTAAGCATTGCCCTTTTTTATATTTATACCATCTGAATCTTTCATTATCACATAAAAAATATTACCATTAAACTTTTAAAATGTGAAACACGTAATATGGTTTGTATGTAAAATTCAAAGTTTAAATGTNTTATATAATTAATATAATATATTATTTATATATATTAATATTAGGGATGTTAAACTGACTCGTCGTTCACGAACAGCTCGTGTTTGGTTTGTGTTCGGCTCGTTTGTTGAGAAACGAACACGAACAGTGACTTCACGAACAATTTCAAACACGAGTTTATTTCAAACAAACTAAATTTCAAACGAACTAAAAACGAACACAAGTTCTATTTGTTCGTGTTCGGCTCATTTACACTCCTAGCGTCAATATGACAAACCACACATTTGTTATATTTAGGTTGTGGATTTGCTCATTAAAATTTAGCAGCATTTACATGCATACCACCCAATTCATATGTATATGCATATCTTAAGCATTGCCCTTTTTTATATTTATACCATCCGAATCTTTCATTATCACATAAAAAATATTACCATTAAACTTTTAAAATGTGAAACACGTAATATGGTTTGTATGTAAAATTCAAAGTTTAAATGTTAGATATGTAAACACATAAGAATTGAGTGGTATGTATGTAATCCTAAGAAGCATTGTAATGTACTTAAAGAAGGGAAATTGATAAATTTTGTGTTAAAGGAGGCATTTGCATGCATGTTTATGTGCTTGCGTGTTTGAAGTTGATGATACTTTGAAAGAAAAGATGACTGATCATCACGGTATTAGAAGTGACAATCGTTTTTTCATTATGTAATTTGTAACGCCGCACAAAGCCTGCTAGCCGAAGTGGTCGAACCAGGCTTACCAGCTGAAGTAGCCGAACCAGGCCCGCCAGCGAAAGTGGCCCAACTAGGCCCGCCCGTCGAAGTTGTCGAATCAGGCCTGCTAGCTGAAGTAGATAAAATAAGTTTGAATCAAGAAATATTTGTCAGTTCAACATTTAACGGGTCATACAATTTTCAAGACCAAGCTCATATCCCAAGCCTACAGGACAACCATAATATTGCCAACATTGGGTTATACACCAGGTATAGCTCTTGTGTACATTAAAGCCTTCCCATAAAGATATAGCTAGTGTTACACATCAGGTATAGCTCTTGTGTGCATTAAAGTCTTTCCATCAAGAATGTTAGAGGAAGTTTGCTGATGAAGCTAGAAACACTGTAGTCATTATTTTATGATTAATTGCCCCCTCATTTATAAAAGGAAAAAAGGTAGAGAGAAATAGAAGACTCACATTTCCTCATGTATAAAAGAAAAAAAGAAGAGAGAGCTGTCATTGCTCTGCATCGAAGATATGCATTTCCGAACATCTAATTGAACCACTTTAGCATCAAACCATTCCAAACCTTCTCAAACCGTCAGTTCGATCGGTGAACTAGCGAACCGATTCGAGTTGAGCCAAGCGAACCAATTCGGGCTGAGCCAGCGAACCAATTCGGATTTGTGAGAACCGGGCAACGATAAAAAGATCTTCCCATCCGGCATGCCTATTATTGCTTCGAGTGACACTTATTAAAGTAATATAATCAAAATGATGTAATAACTTGCTGCAAGTATTTTTTATTTAAATCTAATTGATAAAGTTCTGATTTTCCTTCTTGTGTGATTATGATAGATTGCTTAATATGTAATTTAAAACCTAAGTTTTAAGTTGTCATTCATTAGAATATAATTTACGATTCATTGTATCACTCAAAGCCACATTGAACAATCTAACTCCTAGTCCCTATCCATTAATCCTACTTCTCACATATGAAATTTAATTGATTTGGTTATAATTTTTCCAATTTGTTGGCCTCCCTATTTCCTTATAGCTTATAGTTGTTTTAGTGAATTTAAACTTTACACATTTTTTTTTATGGCAAGCCTACTTGTGTTTGCTCATGTGGTTGAAAGGCCATTGGCACGCACGACAACCACTCCGCACCACACCACTTCTTTCAATCTAATCTTTTGGATTGGCGGTATGACAAAATAAGCGTGATTGCGCAGCTCAATAGGGCTCCTAAAATACCGATGAGCTATCGAGCACTGGGAATGTGTATCACTATTAGTGCGTCATTAGGTAAAACTTGGACCTCTCCTATTCGACCTAAAAGAAAAGACAAACAACCAGTAAGGATACTAGGAAGAGGGATGCCGGCCTTTTACTTTCTTCATTTTCATTACTAGGTTTGCGAACCGAGTCATCGGATCGGAAAGGTGTATAGTTGAATAATAAAATGATTTTTTCTTCACTGAACGACTATTCATTCATCTATTAGGATTAGATTTTCAGAAGATAAGAGGCATAAATAATCTACGAAAAATTATTAGTTCAATTTCATGTTATCTAAGAAGAAGTTAGAACATAAGTCGGACATGATATAACACATACACTTAACCTTTCTACTTCTAAAAATATAAGACTTGTATACTCGTCAAACACGTCGTCAAACACGTCGTCATTATAATATGAAGGGACATTTGCATGCATGCAAGCCAATTCTCATGTATGTACATACGTAACTCCAAGATTTTGTTTGTTTGCATTTACACCATCCAAATTTTTCATCACATTGAAAATATCAATATTTTAACTTTTAAAAATAAAATAAATCTCTTTCTTGAATAGGTAAAATGACATGTATGTAAACCTTAAAGTTTTGGTGTTATATATGTAAATACATAAAAACTGAGTTGTATGTTTGTAAATTTTCCTTTTTATAAAGCATAAAAAATAGATAAAAATTGAATAAATAGCATTTTAAGAATAATAAAAGAGAAATAATAAGAAATTAATAACATTAACTTTCAAAATCTGCGAGATATAAAACTATTATTCAGTTTTAGAAAAATAGATACTAAGTGTCTTGTATTGTATCTCCATAAGTTTAATTTTTAAATTAAAAAAAAATTAGAATAATTTCCTTTAAAATTTAATCTTATAATTATGTTTCAAAATATTTTTAGTTTGTTAATTTAGTAATTTAGTAAAGAATGTGTCACTCATGTTCTTTTTTTAAATATTAATAAAATTAAACATTTCAATGTCATATCTAACGCGTGTCGGAGCCGTACTGATGGTGTGTCTGTGTCTGACATTGCGCTTACACGTTTACATTGCACTGCTTGTTAATTAGAAGTATACATGTCTCATAACTAAAAAGCAATGAGAAAACAGTTTCTCAAATAAAACTATGATAACCGTATAAAACACAAGGTAGGTTGTCTCAAACATACCCTAAGAGAGAGCACATGTGAGTAATCAATATTAATGGTGATTGGCAAGCAACAATGTGCAGCTATGTGATGGCAATGTATTAAGACTATGTTTATCATCTGATCCAATATCTTATTTTTATCGTCTTAGCGTTGTAAGAGAATTCAATATACACACAGATGAAAAAGAAACAAGAAGTGATAACTCAAGAAACTTTTAAGTGGAAAACTCGGAAAAAGAAAAGACCACGGGGTCTGACCCGATTGCAAAAATTCACTATTGATTGATGATCACAGAGACTCATTGCCTCATAGACGAGAAATAATTACTAGCTTTTCTAGTTATAATGTCGACTGACGGCGCCTAGTTAGCGGTAGTTGACGGAGGTCAGCGGTGATCGACGATGGACGACAGAGGTCTGTGGTCGTCGACGACAGTCGATGATTTTCGACGGAGGTCAGTGGTGGTCTACTGAGGTCGGCGGTGATAGACGATGGCTGGCAGTGGTCGAAAAAGGTCTGTGGTGGTCATCAACGATCGGTGGTCGTCGACGGAGGTCATCGGTGATCGATGGTGGTTGACGGAGGTCAGTGGTAGTCTACGGAGGTCGGTGATGACAGGGATGCTGTTGGACTTGAGCTCTCTCTCTCTCTCAAGCTTCGTCCTCCATGTGAGGGGTGAGACTTTATTTATAATATTTTAGGTGCGACTAATGCAGGAATATGAACCATTTTGATCGGACGGTCCAAAGAGTTTCCTTCAATCAAATGATGTTTAATGGATATTTGAGAGCCTTAACGATGTCGTAACAGAGTAATTTTAGGCTCGTTGGATTCGTCTTGTCGAGACACTTAATTCGACTATAAACTCACTAGATTCAACATCCGTTTGACCTTTCAAATGCCTTCAGAAATCCATCAAGTGTGGTTTAATAATTTGATTCGGGCTTGATCTAATTCGGATTGGACTAGCTTTTTTATCATTGGGTTCTTATCATCGAACCGGTCAATTTGACTATAATTTTACTGAAATTGAATCTCTGGATGACTTTTTATCAAGATTTGAATATTTTTTGCTCAAAATATTGCATGTGTCAGATGATGAAAATTTGTTGGTGAAGTATCATATATATATATATATATATATATATATATATATATATATATATATATATATATTATGTGTCTGTTACAAAGACATGTTAATTATATATTTATGCATTTGAATTATAATCTGTAAAGTAAACAACCCGTTGTTCTATAAAACTTGCTATTACAAAGACATGTTAATTTCTTTTTTAAAAACAGCTCCAACATAAATTTTCTTATCTTTTCATGTTTCTTTATTCCTAAAATAGCTAGAAAATACACTCATAAAGTGCTTTAAATGTTCTCTATTGTAATAAAGACAGTTTTGTAAATTGAATGTAAAGCAAATCTAGAAATTTAATTGACTAAATTCAATTTTGATGAATTAAAATCAATTTCAAATTAAAATCATAAAAATTTGATGAACAAATCTTGTTTGTCAACGTGTCATGTTTTTTTCTTGTCATTTGTCGCACTTACTCGTGACATAATTATTGAGGATTTAGTTTCCTACTGTGAGTTCGAGCGGTGCATATTGTCATTTGAGCTTTGAGTTCTCAAAAATTGTAAAACTTAAATATTGTAGAAGCGATAATGATACTTCAACCCTATGATTTTGAGAATTTAAGTGTGAGAGGAGAGAAGATAAGTGAGACTCATGAAATGGTGAGAAGTATTATCACTTTTTGAAAGTGGAAGATGTGTTTCATGCATAGGTTTAAAGCATTAAAATATTATGTAAGAAAATAGGAAATTTTTTACATGAGATATGTAAATACATAAGAATTGGGTGCTGTTTATGTAGATTTCCTTTTAACAAAATGATTGATATAAAATTATAATCATACTTGAATTTTAGGTGGTGTAATTTTTAATGTAATTGATAATATTAAGTAATTCACACCAAAATGAAGATAGCACATTGTCACCTCCCAAAAGAGCTCTTCGGGGTGATGGGTAGCCACTGATTTAAATACTGCTTTTCAGCCCTACAACTAGCCGATGTGGGACTTTTGGTCCGTGACATTCTCCTCCACCCAATCACGTGACGCCCTCGTCACGGAT
>NEWO01000038.1:344072-386227 GCA_003013225.1 Phalaenopsis aphrodite | reverse complement strand
TATACTTCTCTCATTTGAATAAATCTCCCTCCCGAATCAGATCAGTAATTCGAAGAGGAGAGGAACCAAATAAGAAAGGACATACGACAAAGCGACAAACAAGATAAAACACAAAACGTGGAGAGCCTACGTGCGGTAAACCTCACAGGGATAGGTTAAGAGTCTCTGCCCAAACAAGATCGGACGAAAGTATCTTAAACTGATATCCGCGAAAGAATACCCACGTAGACTACCCATAATCAGAGAGTCAGGTGTAGGTGCCTATTCTGGGGTCAAGAGCACTCCCAAGGGGACGTATCTCACTTGGTTAATTACATCTTGGGGGGTACCCAAGAATACTCTCGATAAAAGGAGTTTCACTTGAATTATCGTGAACCTGGGGCAATAGGTACTCAAAGGAAAGCTATTCGTGTGGGAACAATCCCGATGCCTCAAAGTTCACGCTAAGCTATCGAGCAGAGAGTGAGTCTCTCACATCCTAAATGGGTAGCGGCTCATCAACACACGAGGTCCATGAAATAACTTAAATCATTTTGACGGGATATCCCAACATGTCAAAGCACGACCGTGTCATAAGGGTAGAGGACAAATCGTCGTATCTCAAATGGGCGGTAGCACATCGCATCAGACCTTCAAAATGATATCGACGAGGTCAAAGAAGCGACATGCTCAACAAAAGGAATGTAGATTAATCTTATAAGGTAGAGGTAACTTGGTCTGGGTACCACAGACTCGTCATCCACAACTACTAGGACCCTAAGTCTACCTGGTCGTGAAGATAGTCGACCCAACACTTCCTGAGGTTTTGGGTCAGCAATTTGTGAATTGCGTCTTCCACGGGAACCTCAATATCCATAAGGTCAAAGGAAGAAAACTCTATCTTATGACTATAAGCTAGAGCTCAAAGATGTGAGACTTATATCTGCCAAAGTGGCAAGGATGTCTTAGGAAGGAAAATAAAGTGGAGGTTTAGCTACAAAGCTGTAAATGCTCCAAATAAAAGGACTTACACCTCGTCTGGGTCGGGGAGTCTTCTAACACCCTAGGCGCACTAGACAACCACCTATATAAATGTATGTTGGGCCAGTCATGTTGAAGAAGCATGGGGGCTCCTACTCGGGACATGCAAATATGAATGCAGTTATCTAGAGCGGTTCTTAAGTATTGTGGAGGCTCTATTAATATATGTAGGAAAGTAAATGTTGCAAATTTTAAATCCTGAATATTTTAATGCTAAATTTTAATTATCTTGAATATTTTATTTAAGATTTTTTAGAAAATTATAATTTTAGGATCCTTACTGAGCCTAGATTATATCGTGAAATTCCATATAAACCACAGAAAGAAATAAGGAAAACACATGCAAGTGTAAGCATGCAAGATGATGCAAAAAACAAAACAAGCTAAATTAAAATAATAAACAGGTCAGTGTCACTAGGTCGACAATATATCCCATAAAAGAAAAAGACGATCGGACTCCGCTTATACATGCCCGGTCCTAATTCTATACAACAATATAAAATGTTAAATTAAGATATGGGGCACGAGCATCTGCTCCTGGTCCCCTCCACGTAGTTCCCGTACCAAACACCTAGGAACTCGTGCCCGTATCTTATTTCTACTACAGGACTCTCCTACACTCTAAAAAGTACATAGGAAAAAGAAAAAAACTTAATCATGCATGAAAATATGTGTCATTGGGAAAGCTCACATGCAAATAACGTATCATGAGTCATGCCTTAAAAGTGGGGGAGCTATATAGCACCTGCAAGTAAAAGGGTCAGAAATCATCACATGCTCCCCCATAGCAGTACCTGTGTGTGCATATAAATAGGCATGACTCCATACCGAAAAGCGCTCTAACACACTACCATACATATGCAACATGCAGCACACCACAAGCACAATGCAAAAGAAAAATGTTTGGCTAGGGCAACCAATCCAGCAGAGAACAATAGCTAGACATCAAAAAAACTACCTAACACCCTAAATCATAGCCTAATACATCATCTAACGAAAAGTGTGTCAACCTAGTATCTAAGTGTGGGGTAAGTATGGTTATAATATGACTTTGATGGGGTCGCCATACCGACCCCATCCTAAAGATCCTAAGGATCTAAAAGAGCGTCTCGAAGAGTGGTGACATGAGTTAGATATATTAGATCTTTAGCACAGTCATATTCGTGTCAATCTTGATGACTTAACTCACATTACTTACCGGGATCAATCCAGCAAGCAATGCTCGTTAAGGCAACACGGCTGACACGGGGTCACTCTCATAGCGAGTCTGTCTTGCTATCCATGCAAACATGCAAATGCAATTACGGACAATCATGTGACAGAAGTGATGAGTGTACCGAGGGGCAGTGACTCAGGAGAAGATGGGCATACCGTGTAGGCAACGACCCAAATAAATGGGTGTGTCATAGCGGCAGTCACCGGAAGGGTGGACGTATCGTGGAAATAGCAGCCGAAAGAAGGTGTGCCGAGGTGGTAGTGACCCGAAGGGTGGGCATGTCATGGAGGTAGCGGCCCGAAGAAGGTGTGTTGAGGCGGCAGTGATCAAAAGGGATGGGTGTGCAATATCATCAAAATAAGTGTAAAATTGGTATGAAAATCTCAACATATTTTTCTTTGGTGAATGACATCATGGATCGAGAAGTTCAATGACACAGATTTTGCTTACTGGATGATGCATATAGATGATTACCTATATGGGAAGAAACTTCATCTTCCATTAATGGGAGAGCAGCCGGAAAATATGGACGAGGCGGAATGGAATCTGTTGGATCAACATGTTCTAGGGGTTATACAATTAACCCTGTCAAGATATGTTTCCCACAACATCATCAAGGCGAGGAATACTGCAGATCTCATGACGGCTTTATCAGATATATATTAAAATCAATCAACGAATAACAAGGTGCACTTGATGAAAAAGTTATTCAACTTAAAGATTGTGGAATGTTTTTCTGTTGCTCAACACTTGAATGATTTTAAGACAATCACAAATCAATTGTCATTTACTGAAATTGATTTTGATGATGAGATACGTGCGCTAATTTTGTTATCATCGTTGTCAAATAGCTGAGAAGCCATGAAGATGCAGATAAATCTAAGCTGAAATATGATGATATTCATGATTTGATTTTGACTGAGGAGGTGCGCATGAAAGATTCTGGCGAGAGTTCGACACTGATTGTTGATTCCAAAGGTAGATCGCAAGATAGGAACTCAAACAGAAGAAGATCAAAAGTAAAGTCTGGTCATCAGACAACCTGCTGGAATTGTGGCAAGGCTGACCACATAAAAAGAAACTGCAAGAATCCTAAGAATATGGAGAATGATGACACTAATGTTGTAACTAAAGAAATACATAATACGCTATTGCTGATAATTCACAGTTCTGGTGATGATTGGATATTGGATTCATAGGCTTCCTTCCCATACATCTTCTCGTTGGGAGTTAATGCGAAATTATGTTGTAGGTAACTTTTTGAAGGTATATCTGGCTGATGGAAAAGCTCTGGATGTGACGGGGATGAGAGACGTTGATACTGCACTATGTAACAATATCAAATAGACTTTGCAAAAGGTCAAGCACTTTCTTGAGTGAAGAAAAACCTCATCTATGTTGGGCAGCTCAAGGAGGGTGGTCATTCGACAATGTTCTCAGATAGCACCTAGAAGGTTACCAAAGGAGTATTAGTACCAGCTTAAGGTAAGGAAACTGACACACTATATATGAACACAGGTTTACCCAGGCGTAGACACATGAGTCAGAAGTGCATTTTGGGGAAATTGAAGAAGATCCATTTCTTGAAAAGTGTCAGAGCGCCAAGGGCAGGAATACCAGGCCTTGTAAATGGTGGAGAACCACATAGCTATGAAGAAATATTGCATGATGAGAATTCGAGCCAGTAGGAACTGACCAAGAAAGAGGAGACGGATTCCCTACCAAGGAATCAGACTTGAGAGCTGGTAGAACTTCTACCAAGAGAGAATGCATTACACAACAAGTGGGTGTTTCGGATGAAGACTGCGCTTGGTGGCAGTAAGAGGTACAAGACTGGACTTGTTGAAAAGGGCTTTCAACAAGGGCAGAATATTGCTCATGTAGTGGGAGTTGTAAGTAGATACATGAGTAACCCAGAAAAGTGCTTGGTGGTACAATGCTACGTTGACGTTGATATGTCAACTGAGGGTGTTATTCGTGAGAAGCTGAAGTTTTGCTCGACTTCAACTGGTTTTTTGGCATGAAGACAGGACTTTAAGTTGCAGAGGTGGAGAATATCATGTTTGAAGAAAATGTCAGTACAACTAGTAGATGATGCAGCCAGTAGGTGATGCAGTCAGTGTCCTAGTCTCCAAATGAGAGAATTATTGGGTAATGTGGAGACTCGATCCACTGCAATTTAATTAGCTTCCTAATTAAGAATCGCACCTACTGCTCACCTACCACACCCACCTACTGCTCACCGACCTCCCACCTACGCTCTCTTAGTTTCTATAAATAGTCTCTTATGGCTTGTCATGAAGCCAAGTCAGGCCAAGCCAAGTCCTCTAAAAGAGAAAAAGAGGTAGAGAAAGAGAGAGGAAGGGAGAAAAGAAAATAGAGATTTTCTTGTAAACGTCAAGATGTTCGACGGTGTAATTCTTTGAAGAAATAAAATCCTCTGCAGTTCCGTGGATGTAGGCAATTTTGCCGAACCACGTAAATATGTATGTAACTTTAATGTTTTTTTTAGTGCAATTTTTATCGTTTCATTTTTTGCTTTATTGTCGTCGCATTTTACGACAGGACCAACACAAAAAGATTAAAATAACTTGTATTACCCTCCTTAAAGAAAGGGTAATTTTTTTATATTATTTTCTCTATTTTCTTATTTATAAAAATAACCTGTAACAAGTAACCTGACTCTCTCTCGGGCTCTCCTCTATAAGGAACACTCTTCCTTTACCCTCTCTTGTAACCCCCCAAGTTCAGCGAAATAAAAAGGGCAAAAGAGCCCATGAACTCCCCTTCTCCCCTCATAAGGTAAACATTTCTCTCTCTTTCTTTCTCTTTGCCTCGGATCTCACGTTTTAGGCGTTGGACATAGGGGTGTAAACGAGCCGAACACGAACAAACAGAGCTTGTGTTCATGTTCGGTTAGTTTGAAATTTAGTTTGTTTGGAATAAGCTTATGTTCAAAATTGTTCGTGATGTCACTGTTCGTGTTCGTTTCTTAACAAACGAGCCGAACACGAGCTGTTCGCGAACGACGAGCTGTTCGCGAACGACGAGCTAGTTTGACATCCCTAATATTAATATATATAAATAATATATTATATTCATTATATAACTTATATTATATAAATATATAATATCTATATTAGTATGTTACTAATATAGTATATTAATATATTATTATTATTAACTTATTATATATTTTTAATTTATAAATTTTAATTTTTTAAAATATCATAAATTATATATAGATAATTATTTTAAATTACTTTATATTTCGAACAATAACGATTCTAATACGAACAAACGCATCGTTGTTCGTGTTTGCTTCATTTAACCAACCAAACGAAAAAAAATTTGTTCACGTTCGTCTCGTTTACTTATCAAACGAATCAAACACGAACTCATTGACGAACCAAATACGAATTGTTCAAGAACAACGAGCTTTTTTGACAGCCCTAGTTGGACATGATCTACAGAATAAATCTTGTTTCAACACATGCAATCAATTTTGATATATTAGTTGACGGATTTGTTATATCAATTGATAGTTGGATTTAATTTAACTACAGCATAAGCCATTTTTTATGTTTGACTTGATTTCTTATCAAACAAAACAATCAATCAAAATCAAAATAACTCTTAGTATAAAACTAGAGTCGTGTCATTATTTCATAAACCAAACCAACATAATCTAATACGTGTTAATGGACACCTCTTGTTTTATGATTCCTTTTAGCATACCAATGGCTTAAAAGATCTTTTTATTGCTTGAAGGATTCATACAATTACGTGATAAACGAGAATTAGTATTTATTTTCTCAAGTTTACATAATGATCCTCGGATAAATAGTTGTTGTCATTGGGAATTAGTAAAAATGAAATGTACCATACTTTCAATGTCCCATTCATTTAGGAAAAATAATGGGGGAAAGAATCCTTTTTATGACCTCTTATTAAGTAAAAATCAATTATTTTAACGAAATTAAAGTTATCCCTATCCTCTTTAATGTTAAAATGGCTACTTCCTTCCCCCTCCATTTAGGGCTGTCAAAAAAGCTCGTTGTTCGTGAACAGTTCGTGTTCGGTTCGTCAATAAGTTCGTGTTCGATTCGTTCGATAAGTAAATGAGACGAGCATGAACAAACTCTTTTCATTCAGTTAGTTAAACGAATCAAACACGAACAGTTATGCGTTCGTTCGTGTTCTAATCATTATTGTTCGAAATATAAAATAATTTAAAATAATTATATACAAATAAATTTATGATATTTAAAAGAATTAAATTTTATAAATTTTAATATATATAATAAATTAATAATAGTAATATACTAATATAGATATTATAAATTTATATAATATAAGTTATATAATTAATATAATATATTATTTATATATATTAATATCAGGGATGTCAAACTGACTCGTCGTTCGTGAACAGCTCGTGTTCGGCTCGTTCGTTAAGAAACGAACACGAAGAGTAACTTCACGAACAATTTCAAACACGAACTTATTTCAAACAAACTAAATTTTAAACGAATCAAACACGAACACAAGCTCTGTTCGTTCGTGTTCGGTCCGTTTACACCCCTACCTCCATTATATACATGGAAATAATTTTGCTTGGTAGAAAGGGATGCTTATTTGAAATTCTATTTACTTTTAGTTAGTTTGTTCAAGGAGGTTAAAGATCAAAGATGTTTCCGTTTTCAAATGCATTGGCTGATAAGTCTTGTGTTCTATGTTATTCAAAAAATGAATCTTGCATATTTATAGGATGTTGGGTCGCATATTATTTACGAGTTCTCACAATCACGGGGAAATCTATGTAAGGATGGTGAAAGAGGAGGATGAACTTGTTCTCCAGGTTTGGATTATGTATTCTTGCAATGATCCTCCCTCGAAGAAGATGATGTAATGAGAAAGAAAAAAATCAAAGATGCAGGAGATATCAGAGAGTTGTATCCTTATAGTTCTGAAAAAAGGCCTAGAATAATCGACAATTCTTTCTTAAATCTCCATCCATTCTATTTATACATATTAAAAAACCATTAAAATATGGAGATTTCAAAACTTTGTTCATGGTGTATCGATAAAAAGATTGCGATGTAGATGTCATGCGACTCATAAATGAGGACTTATGTCAGAAGTTGACTTTTGCTTTCTATCAATTTTGAAGATCACTAATTAGGCGAGTTTGACACATGAATCTGACTGATCAGTTTGCTATAATGAATCCAACAGCTCAATTTACTTACTTGATTAAATAAGATGAAATACACTTCTTCATACATAAATAAGATGGTATATACATAAAAATTATATTTTAGGTGTTAGCTATGTAAAAATATAAAAATTGAGTGGCATGCGTGTAAATCTTTTTAATAAATTAACTCTCGAGCGCCTATGTATTTTGTTTTCATTTTTGAAAATTAAATACTTCTAAAAAATTAGTAAAAAATTACGTGTCAATGATGTAACGGATGTTTGAAACGTATAAGCATAAGGAGATGTTAAGGTCGATGCATGTGACATCAGCACCGAAAATCTTGTTTTTTAAATATTTTATTGATGTAAAATATAAGTAAAAATAATTATAATAATACTGAAATACATATTCAAATTAAAATTTTATAATCATTTTAATTATATATTTACTCCAAATTTAATTAAACCTAACCACATACATACCACTCCATTCCTAAGTACTTATGTCTATATATATATATATATATATATATATATATATATATATATTAAAATAATGATCAAAGTCTATTATACTGGCCTTCAACCACAACTAATGTGCTCAACAATTTGAATATCACATTTTTAAGGCCAATTGTGTCAGAGGAGATTCGAACCCCCGACCTAAGGGATCTTATACTGTGACACACATGCAAGCGCGCGCACACACAGATGTGATCTTATTTGTGCATGAAAAGATGTATTTCATCCTTTAGAAGTTAAAAGTGACACTTATTATATGAAGAGAAAGATTTAGGTGCTATAAATATTACAAATAAAATTTATGTGTTAAATATATAAATATGATAGAATTATGAGGTGTGCATGTAAATGTTCTCATTAATAGGCCAAAAACACAGGTTATCTCAACTAAAAAAAATAAAAATAAATAAAAGAAATGTTAAAGCATGATAATAGGCTTTATAGAGTCACCACAAGGCCTCCACAATAAGTGAAGAACTCGGTTCTTTTAATAAAGAGAAAAATCACAAGTAAGAATATGTTTGTGGCTAAATCAAAAGTTATAAATTGGGGAGTTAGAAGAGATGGAACTCAACTGAGTTAACTCAGTCCGAGTCGTAAAAAAAAAAGAACGAAGGAGTTGATAAAAGAGTGAGTGTGAGTTGGCATAAAATTTATAATTTTTCTATATAAATAGTAAAATATAATGTTATTTTCTTTTGATGTTTAGGCATTTTAGTAATTTGGTCTTTTAGATGCATGATATGCACTTTAAAAAATAAATATTTGGTGATTTTGCCCACCCTCAGATCTATGTTTATAACATACACCCACTCATACCAGAAATTATAACCTGAGGCGACTGAACGTTCGAACGACGACGCATATGAACTGTCGCGCGATCCGCGGTAGTGTGGCCCCCATTCGAACTGTAGCTGCATCCAGATCATCGTCGAGACATGTAACTGTATTACAATAATTCCATATATGGCTAAATATCTAAAAAAAACAACGGCTTATCATCATTTCTATTATGGTATTGAAACAAATTAAGGATTGTTCCAAGAGATTTGATACACTCAACTAACTTTATTTGATTCCCAACAGAAGGAATACCGGTATCACTAAGATTTGTACATTGATTAAAGAATGTATGATATGGACAAAACGAATATAATTTTATTTTTATTCTCTCTCAAACCTATTATATAATATATATATATTTATATATTTATGTACAACACTTAATAAATATTATTTGAAAAAGAAGGCATATCAATCAGTACTCAGCACCCGAATCAGATCTAAAACTCTCTTAAACAATTCATTATGAGCTCACCTATAACCGTTTCTTAAAAGGCCGGTCCCCGGCCTGGCCCACTCGGGCCCATCGAACAGCAAATAAAGCATCCCAATTCTCCCCATATTACCTCTTTATTGTTCCCCAACTTTTATAATATATTTATGAGGGCATTTACATACGTGCCAACAAATTTTTATATATTTACATATCGAATGCCTAAATATTTAAATGTATGTAAGTTATAAGTAGATATATTTTTATATGATAGGAAAGATTGGGCGGTATAAATGTAAATACGTAATACATAAGAATTAGGTGACATGTATGAAAATGCACATTTATTTATTTAATTGCCTAAATTTTACTACAAAATAAAATTATGTTGGTTTAATTCTAAGATCGCTGCCACTTCTCCCTCTCCTTCGGCGGTAAGCACCGGTCAGTTCTTTTCTCTCACTATCTTAGCAAAGCAGCAAGCTCCACACTCCCCCATTCCGCTTAATAACAACAGGTCACCAGAGCAAAACCCTGCGCTCTCTTTCTCTCTCTCTCCCATGCGGTTCTCTTCCCTTTCGCAGCGCCGCCGCAGGAAGCCAGCGCGGTGATCTGATTTCTTTTCTTCCTGTTGCAGCGACGAACTCCAAGAAAGTGTGGTATCACTACAAGGGGGCCTTGTAGAAGCGGAGATCCCAGCGGAGGCCATGGTGGTTTCGGCCTCCGAGGTTTCCGTGGCACGAAAAAACCCTTCCCCGTCATATCGGCCCAACGATCCGCCGCCGATTCCGTTGCGCCGACCGTTAACTCCGTCTGAGAGAGACAATGCTGCTGTTTCTCGGCGACCTAAGACTAAAGAAATCGCATCCAGGTATCTTTCTTCTTACTCGCCATCTTCATCTACTACCTCTACTTCCTACTCCTCGAACACCACTACGTCTACGTCCTCCTCGTCTTCTTCCCGGAGATTTCATTCTCCTCTCCCCAACACTCGACCCTCCACGCCGTCTGCGAAGCGGTCGCAGTCGGTGGATCGAACACGCCCTTCCAGCCCCCGGCCAGATCCCCGCGGTGGTGGGGGTGCCGAGGGCTCGAACGCCGCGAGGATGCTCTGCACAACCACTAGGAGTCTCTCTGTCTCCTTCCAAGGCGAATCGTTCTTCTACCAGACCAGTAAGGCGAAGACACCGTCTCCTGCCCCCTCTCGGAAGCCAACGCCGGAGCGCAGGCGGCCCAGCACACCGGCGAGGAACTCTACTACCGGTGCAGCGCAGCAGTTGGAGAGTTCGAAACCCTCGGATTTTCACCAAAGATGGCCGGCAGCAAGGAGCCGACAATCTAGCTTGCTTACCAAAAGTTTAGAGTGCTATGCAGAGAAGAATGACTTTCTTGCAACGGTCCAGTTGCTACGGCAGTCAACATCATTCGACGATGGTACAGGCCGGGCGTCATTTGATTGTGCAGAACTGTCAGCTTCTTCCGATGTGGACAGTGTTTCCTCTGGAAGCAATTCCGGGACTCCGAAGCTAAATGCACCTCGCCAGGCTCAGATTACTTCCAGAGCCATTAGCGTGGCTTCCAGACTTTGGCAGGAGACAAACAATAGAGTTCGCCACCTATCGGAGCCTGGGACACCACTATCTTCTTCTGGCCCAAGGAACTCTGCTACACCGAAGCTAGCTTCTGTGAAGAGAACATCGGTTGACAACCCTTCCCTTTTTTCTCGCCCTGCTTCTTCCCCACTCAAGGGACCAGTGAGGCCTTCTAGTCCAAATAAACTGGTAGGCTCTCCATCCAGGGTAATTGCTAGCCCCTCTCGGCCAAGAGGTACCAGTACATTGGCAAATTCCTCAGCTGCACTACTACCAGCGAATGCACCTTCAATTTTAAGCTTCGCTGCTGAGGTGAGGAGAAATAGGAAAGGTGAGAATCGGATTGAAGAGGCTCATATATTGAGATTATTGCACAATAGGCACTTACAATGGAGGTGCGTAAATGCAAGAACCAACACGATTATGATGGTTCAGAGAATGGATGTAGAGGTAATCTTTGCATTATAAGCCACGTTTCTTGCTTTTGTCTTCGGATATGGTTTGAAAATATGCAGTGAATGGGTTATTTATCTTACCTTTTGTTTAAGAGCGGGTGTGTTTCTGTTTGGTGTATGGTATTGAGTCTGGATGGAAAAGATACTTTCATTTGACATGTTCAGCATTTGGACTGAAAATTATTCTTCTCACTTCAAAATTTAATCAAGAATTTGGAGTTTAAATTGTGATAAAATGTTGAAAGGTAAGTTTCGTGGAGATGTTCAACTTGCTGAATGTAAATTTATGGGAGGAGACTGAGTAACTTTGGGCAAATGTTTTGAAACTAACACATATTTCAATTGCATGTGTGACCTTGGTATCATCTAATCAACATGAAATCCTCGTTGTTTGTGGATTTATATTTGGTTAGCCAAAATATTATATATGTTGAAAGTATGGTCATTTTAGGTTAAGCAGCTTTATTAAAAAAATATGTTGTTTCCTATTTTGAGCCTTAAGCTACCTTTTACAGAGGAGCTGCAACAATTTTTTTGAGAGATTTTACAAACCATTATAGTTGGGCATTGGACTTCTAAAGCACATTTATCGATACAAATTTTCTTAATGATGTGACGCTATTTGAGACAGAATAGCTGGGAGGTTTATGCCCATGAATGACAATTTATTGAGCTTTCATCATCCAGATGAGGAACATTGAGTGCGTCCATGATGCCAATAACTTGACTTGTACACCATAACATGTTAATGCTAGTAAAGAAAGATTTATTTTTTGAGTGTGTAAGTCAATTTTGTGGCATCAGCAATCATTATAGATTGAAAATAACTTGATCTTAAAATAAATTCGCCTGCCATGCCTAAATTTATGGTTCTTATCATTTCCATTGAACTGATGCTTCATATTGAGTTTACACGAGCGCTTATAGATTCATCTGCAAACATTCTAGTTTCATTGTTAGCTCTCTTTTTTTTTCCTATTTTCTTGTCAATTAATTTTTGTCTGTATGGGTCTATATTTACTCTCAAGACATGTTTTTTCTCGTGGCATCATTCATTCTTTTTTTCAGTAAAATTAAATGTTATCATCTGAGAGTTTATTTTTGCTTTATTTCAGAAGAATCTTTATAATGAATGCATGACAACCTCAGAGGTGCGTGACTCAGTTACTGCTAGAAAAATCAAGCTTCAGTTGCTGTCACTGCATCTAAAACTAGCTACCATTCTTAAGGGTCAGGTAAATTTTCATCTAATTGTGTATCAACTTTTTTCCATTCCATGCCTGCTAGACCAACAACTTGAGTTTGGTCTGCCTTTATGTTTCTTATTTATTATTGATAGTTTGAAGTTTTAACTACCAGTAATATTGCAGATGTTATATTTCTTGGGAAAACTTATGTAATTATAGAGAGTGGATTAGTCTATTCGACTGTATTTTCCTAATTGATTTTTCTCTCTCATAACTTCACTAAGGCTTTTCTAGAGTGAAAGGCATTAAGCCTATTTAGTCAGGTGATTGAGAAGGTACAGAATGTTGAATCTCTCTCTGTTTTAACAAGTAATTATGAAAGCTAATTTTGAAAGGAAATTATTGACCACAATACATGTGAAGATGTGTGTCGGATTAAAAATCTGTAGATTTGAGGTGGATTTTAAGCTGATTGCTTTTGCTTTCTTGATTGTTACCTAACGTTTTGTGACATCCTTGCCCTCAAAAGTCCTTTAGTAATTGAAGTGTATTATCAGGGCACTCAATAATTTGCATGAATTGGTCCTAAATGTTGACCCATTAGTATAGGCTCCATTTAGTGACAAATATGAAATTTATGCGAGCTTTTTTGCCGCTGCAAGTATTGAGTGAAGTTTATGCAAGTAATTTTTTTCAGGTCAATTTTAGTTGAATGAAATCTGCACTTAGTTTGTTGTCTGCATTGAATTCTGTGAATCTTATAAAAAAATTCTGTTTAGCTGCTAAAGAACCTGCTTTGAACTATGCAATCTCCAATCCATTTATTCTTTGTGAATGCATTCTATTTAGATAGAAGTTTTTTTCTTGCACCAATGGAAAATAAATATTTTTTTAATTGGTGTTTCATGGGCTATAAATTTTTACCCGTATGTGCATGATTTTCATGAATTACGTCATATAATTATGTTAACAAACTTCAAACTTCTAGGCCAACTGCATCAGATTTGCTATCAAAGTTTAAAGTTGAACCGTCAGGTCAATTAAAAGTAGGATATAATCACGGAGTCAATCAAAGAAATAATAACATAATATAATTTAAATGAAATTGGATTAGCATGTCTTCATTGAGGTTCAAGATTATATTTCTACATCTGCTATTAGGTATGAACTTTACAAAAATTTTTAAATCGACAGGACATGTTCATAAATTTTGGCAAAGTTTTGTTGCTAAATTTATGTGGGATAGATAACGTGAAATATTAATTTAAAGAGTAATATGTACCATCGAATGAATATAGAGATCAACTACATGTTCATTTATTGTAGTGTGTTCGAATCTTATATAAGGCTTACAAATCTTGTAGTTAAATATTAATTGCTTTTAGACTATTATGTTATCATTATTTATTCCATTAAAAGTCTTTGTAAAGAAATTAACAATGAATTGAGCTACAAGATTTTGAGCATCCCATCACATCCATGTTTAATTTACCTAAAGAAAAATCATTATCATCTCTTTTATCTATCATTTGCCAACATATGATTCATATATGATTGAATTTGATTCTATTGAAAAAAAATTGTAGTTTGTATATAAACTTTTGAGGATGAATTAGATGTCAGAGAGGATTTATAGTTATTATATGAAATTTCATTTGGTTTTGTTGATTGGAATCTACAGATTCCATTAAATCATGTTCAGAAATCTAAACCTTTATCTTGAACGGAAATCAAAATTTGAGTTTGAGATCTAAATTGAGCATGTGGTCATTATTTGGAGCTAAGTTTTAAGTAGAAATTGAATCTATTCATGAATATGAAATTGGACAATTCATTATCACTGTAATTGAAGATTCAATTCAGTAAACTAATGAAGCAATTGTTGAGACATTACTTAATGATATTATTATTATAATGAATAATCAAACAAAAATTATAGAAAATTACTAGTTAAGAGTGCTTGAATTATTAATTCTTTCAATGTGTGTTTATAAATGAAATTATACAAAAAGAAAAAGAAAATAAATAATTACATTAGCAAACACAAAAATTGTCCCTAGTTATCCCACCTCTAGATCTATTTATGGATTGCTTGTTGATGCCAAGGCTTTTTTTTTTTTAGTATATGATTTATAGGAGTGGTATTTTCTTGTACAAAATGAATTCGTGATATCTGTTTTTCCTTATCTAGCTCTCCCTTTAACTAATTGCCCTTCAACTTTCTTCAAGCTAGATGATGGAGATCTAGCATTTCAGGTTTGCTTACAATATTCTTGAGTGTAGGGTTGCTGAGCCCTTCGGGGAATATGTTGTCATGTTGTCTTTCTGCTGGGACATATTGTGTGTAACTCAAATCTATTGTTAGTTTTTTCTTTTATAAATTGTCTGTCAAATTCCACATATTTGATATGATCAAGCTGTAGAAGATTGTGAACAATGCTGATTATAGATTTGTTGTCAAAGTATATCTTTCCAGGTTATTCTCTCCCTATTTTTAAAATCTACCCAGGTGATTTTTATTCTTAGGTGTTCGTAGATTTCATGATAATTGCTTTAAATTTGGATTTAGTGCTAGATTTTGAAACAACCGGATCTTTTTTGCTTCATATTATAATACTTCCTAGAAGTGTGTACCATCTGAAGTAAGTTTCCTATCCACAGGTGATCTTGTGTAGTTAACATCAGTATAATAAAGTTGTAAAGTATCATATTTTATCAAAAACTTTTTTTACAGGACTTAATCTAAGGTACTCAAGGGATGTGTAAGCAGCTTGAAGTTGAATTCTTTTGGTTTGTGCATAAATTGCTTGTGAGAGTTTTATTCCAAAGGTAATGTCAGGGGCCTATGGGATAGATGGACTAGTTTTCTTACTAACATTTGATATTGTTTAATATTCACTTTTATATATTCTTTATACGTGTTTATTTCTAACCTAATTTGATTGGAGTTTCATATGATTTACCTTTAATCATCTTGCTTTTCTATGATAAGTCCATAATATCTTTTTGCTGCGATAAAGATTTCTTATTCAGATTGAGCAATTTTTGTACCCAAGAAGTATTTGAATTTGTATAGTTCCTTGATTTTGAATTCTTTATGTAGTTTTTTCTTGAGTTATTCTTTGTCCTTTACTCTCATTTACTGTAACTATTATATTATCAACATATACATAAGAATTATAATTTTTCATATTATTTTAACTTTCCCTGTATTCATTCCATTTCATGCCTCTTGTAAAGCTACCAAATTATGCTCTTGAGAAATGTTTGAGGCCATAAGTGCCTTTCTTGACCCACACGCCTTATTTTCTTTGAAAAAGCTATCGAATCCTTTTGGAGGATCTATTTAAGTTCTCCAGCATTCCTTTTTAAGGAAGCATTTTTCATATATAATGTTATATATACCATCCAAAATTAGCAGCAAGAGCAATTAACATGCAATTTGTATTCTTTTTCGGCACAGGAAGCAAATGTTTCTTCATAGTCAATTCCATTAGATAGAGTAGATCTTTTGATAACTAATTTGCTTTATACCGCATTGGGCTTCCATCAACTTTCTATTTAATGAATATATTTATTTGTGCCTCACAATTTTTTTCTATTGGCAACACGACAATATCCCAAGTGTGATTTTTTTGGAGCCATTAATATTTTTTCTCATAATATTTTTTCAACTCTTATTTTTTAGTGCCTCAAATAGAGTTAGAGGTATTTTATTAGAGTTGGAGCTGTGTTTGTAAGGAAAGCTTTATGTGTAGGAGAAAAAAATTAAAGGGATGTGTATTGAAAAATTAAATCTAGGGATGATTGTTTGTTGATGGGCTGACTGATTATTGTTACCCAATGATGGTTTGGAGTCTTGAGCTTGTGGAGATTTTGGGTGGGCTTACTCTTCCTCGTCTTGATTTGAAGGGTTGGTATGATTGGACCTTGTGATTAGTATGTTAAAATATAAGATAATAATTTCATTAAACTAATCTTCTAGTTAGTTTTCTTTCCTATGAAGACGAGTTTGATTGAAAAGACTTTATATTTTATCCAAGGCGACATCATTTGAAGTGATGAATTTTCGGTGGTTAGATGGCAACATTTATTTTCTTTTTGAGGTGAGGAATATTCAACAAAAATAAATTTGAGTTCTTTATGATCAAGTTTATCTTGCTTTTGTTTGTGGATGTCGATATAAGCTATACACCCAAATATTCTTGGAGGGAATTTTGAGTCATTGTGCAATTAAAGGGACTTTTGCGTTCTTTTTTTTTTTTTTGGTATTCTATTGATTAGATATTTGTAAGCTAGAGTTGTTAATTGCCAACATTTATTTGGATTATGATGCTGGAAAAGAAGAGTTTTAGTAACTTTTAGAAGATGTGAGTTTTATTTTTTGCTACCCTTGATGGGTGTCAGGATACAAGTATTGATGGATGATATCTTCTTTATTTAAAAAAGAAGATAAATATAGTTAAAATAATCATGAGCATATCTATGTGGATCATCTTGATTAGCATTAAGTTGATTTTTCATTATAAGTATGGAGAATATGACTAATATCTGACTTTCTTGATAAGATATAATCTATGTGATTTGAGTGCAAATATCAATAAATGTAATATTTTGAGTAAGTGTGCATGATTTCAAGGGTTTTCTAGGGCGGTTATGAAGCTTTGAGTTTGCTAATTTCTTTAGAGTTTAGCCCTTCTAATTTCACATGACATGCTTGTTCTTTTGTGTGAACTTCTTATGTTCACCATTGTTTTGGAGCATTCTATTGAGTTTCTTCCATTTCTCTTTTATTGTCTTTTCTTGCAACAATTGCACCAAATATTGATTTTGGGAGAAAGCTTTTGTTCTTTTTTCTTCAAGGGTTTTCTAGGGCGGTTATGAAGCTTTGAGTTTGCTAATTTCTTTAGAGTTTAGCTCTTCTAATTTCACATGACATGCTTGTTCTTTTGTGTGAACTTCTTATGTTCACCATTGTTTTGGAGCATTCTATTGAGTTTCTTCCATTTCTCTTTTATTGTTTTTTCTTGCAACAATTGCACCAAATATTGATTTTGGGAGAAAGCTTTTGTTTTTTTTCTAGGAGGAATCTACAATAGCAAATCATTTATCTTAGTCTTACTGGTCGTAATGGTAGATGCTTTTTTTATTGGATTATTGAGCATGACCATCATTCTTCTTTATTCAACTCTTACAAAAGAGAAAATCTCATTTAGAGAAGGAGATTTTTCTATTTTAAATTTGGGATTGAATTTGGTTAAAGGTCATTATTGAGTCATGTAAAAAACTCAAATACTCTTTTTCTTTCAATAAATCCTTGAGAATTATTGCTTTCTCACAATATATCATCTCGAAATCTTGGTAATAATCTAGCTCAAACTAATGAAACTTTATGTCATTAAAATATTTAATAACAGGGATGTTATCTTATTTGGAAGTGGAGTGTTTAATTTTAATTTTAATATTTGTAGATGAGTGCACCATGTTTAATTTTTAAGTAGTTTTATTTTATAGCATCTCAGTTTTTATTTTAATAGATAGGAAAATGGCTTACTAATTTTGGGTATCATGGTATTCTATAATCATGTTATGATTAGTAAATCTATTTCTTCTCGAAGTATGAACTTTGGGTCTTTTGGTTTCAACGGTAGATCTATGAGTTGGATTTGTCTCTCTTTCAAAATTTTTTCACAATTTGGGACAATTTCTAATAATTTCTTCCACTAAAACAATATGAGGATTGAAGTTATTAGAGTCTTCTTTAACTTGATTTTGATCATTAATGATTGTAGCTCATTGGACTGAAAGTTAAAGTAACTAAAAATTATTAATGGATGAAAGAGCTCCAACATGAAAATAATGGGAGAAAGAATAAAGAGAATAAATCTCTCAAGTAGGCAGCCGAACCTCACTCTGATACCATGTAAGGAAGAATCAATGAATAGGAAATCTTGGATTGTTCATTGTTTCAATTGGTATTTATACACAAGTTTATATAGAAAGAAAAGGGAAATAAACAATTACAACGTCTAAAAAAAGTCTACTTATCTCGTTGCTAAAAGCCTATATCTATTTAGGGAGTGTTTATTGATGCCAAGGGAGTATTCTGTGGGCTCTTTCTTTACTTTTTTTTTATATATGAATTTGTGGAATAGGTATTTCCTTATAAATAATGAATCCGTGGCTTTGATATTCTTTATATAGCACTCTCTTGATTCAATGACCCTTCCACAAAAATCATTTTTTTTGTTTTTATTTCCTTGACTTTCAATTTTATAAAAACAATTTTGTATAGAAATTTAAGCCGCATTAATTTTTCAAAAAAAAAAAAGAATGACTTAAAAAAAATTTGAAATTTAGAATTTGATCCATGTGGTCAAATCTAAAAACACATGTTTTCTTCTTGATTAACATTTAGGCCCTTTTTTTAGTTTTGTTTAAAAGATGTTGCCGATCCTGAAAAAGATGCACAAAAAATGATAAAGGGAGGAACTTGCTTAGATGTAACTATGGTCAGAATATCAACATGAACATTTTTTTGGGGTTATACCAATATTGACCTGTATCCCATAAAATGGATGCATTCATGGATGACAAAGAGAAGTTTTCTGACTACAAGCAATGATTATATATATATATAATCGATGGCGTCGGCAGGGGCTCAGCTAGGATTTCGCGCGATGGCGATTCCCCGCGCTGAAATTATCAGATTCACTTATCTCCTCCGCCTAAGCTTGCAAGTCATCTCTCCAACCCAACGACGTCGTTTCTTGTTCGTCTTACCGAAGACGACGACGACGTCTTCCGTTTCGCACGTCGTTTCCTAACCGACAACGTTATTTTCTGCTCGCATTCGGCTTGTCTTGCAAGTGCTCTAAGACGACGAATCACACGTTTTCTCCTAAACGAAGATCCACTTCGCTCATCCTGCCCGACAGACGTTGTCGCACGTTGTCTCGCAGAAGGTCCGACTGTCCTGCCCGGCAGACGGTTGACATCCTGTTCGCCTCTTTGTGGTCCGCTAGATTATTTCTCTTCTGACGTGACCATATTGTGAGGGAGATGGTCTCGATGCTCCGTTCCTATGCAAATGCCCTGGCTGGCGACTTGCTCTTTCTTGCTAGTGCCCCTCCTCCAGGTTCAACGTTTGGTTTTGCTATCGGTAAGTCCTGCAATGTTCCAGAATCTTTCCGCGAGGCTCTTGAAGGTGGATGTGATCACCCTTTTATTAAAAAACTTGGAAAAAAATGGGAAGCCTGCACTTATTCTCACATAGGCTGAAACCGGTACTCTCGCGTCCTCTTGGCATTTTTCTCTAGCGGGAAAAATCATTTATGGTCACTTAAAATTGGAGATCATTAGGAAGGAGTTTGATGCTATGAAAATATTAGGCAGTTGAAACATTGGCCTACTTGACGGTAGACATGTACTTATTCCGCTATCTCATGATGCTAATTACACTCGCATTTTCTCTCGAAAAGCTATCAATATTGAGAATTATTTTATGAAAATTTTGAAATGGACTGTCGGTTTTGATCCAAAAGTGGAGTCCCCTATCATTCATCTTTGGATAAAGTTTCCGGGGTTAAACTTACATATGTTCAACATGAAAATCTTCTACTCTTTAACAACTATTTACGAGAAGCCTCTCAAGGTGGATAGTCCTACGCTTGCTATTACTAGACCCTCTGTGGCTTGTGTGTTAATTGAGAGAGATATCACTCAACCAGCTCCGGATGAGATATAGATTGACACTATTCACAACGGGTATTGAAAAAAAAGGTAAAATGGAACCACATCCTCGTTATTGCTCTCATGGTAGTATGTTTGGCCACAACTCTACTATTTGCTATCTTTGCATCCTTATCTAAGGCCTAATATCACTAAATAACAACCATCTATTATCCCTGTTGAAAAGATGCAACCCGATCCTCTTCCCAACACCGCAGTTCTTGAAGAAGAACAAAATACTACAACTACAGATCCAGTTGTGATTATACCACCCACTGTTATTGAACAAAACTCACTTACATGTCAAGACACACGGGAGTGCTCCTTTGAATCAATAGCAGATCAACCGATACAATATGTAGATGTTTCTAATGTTCAACAATCTGCACATCTCGAACACACATTAGACCAAGATCAGATGAGCCAATCTTCGGAAGAGGAATGTCAGGTCTATTCCAGGAAGAAGAAGAAGAATGAAGGCCGACTCCAGCTCGAGAACATATTGGATGATACATTGGTTACTACTGACAATGACAATCATCCTACCAACTTATTAGCTTGCTCCTTCCTGAGAACTAGAGGCAGAGGCAAAACCAAATTGGGTTGCTCTCTAGCCACCTGATACTATGTATTTCAACATTTTTATGATTTTTTTTATGTTTTTAATTTACTTTTCTGTATATTCTAATTTGGAACCCCTTCTAGCTTTAGTGTGGGCAGGGTGTCATGTTTGGGCCCTCCAACACATTGTATCTGTAACTTTCTTTCTGGTTAATATATTAGCCTTTTTGGGCTTTCGAACGTGTGTATATATATATATATATATATATATATATATATATATATATATATATATATATATACACACACACATACATACATAGAGTAAAGCCTGCTGCTAGACCGACACCTACAATATTTTTTCGTCACGCTGAGCCTGTCAAATAATTTGATGACTTTATTTTAGGCGCAAGACTAAAGGGACAATTTAATATTTTGTTGGTTATTATTATGGAGTACGTGTCAAAACTTTAAGAAAAATAGGTTGAATATTAAATAGGCTCGATGCATTTTCTCTTTACTTTAATTCCATTGAATAATAATCTTACGATCTATTTTAGGTACAAAATAAAGTGCATAATCTATTTTAGGTAATTTAATAATATATAATCCTAATCTAAATATTTAGCTAAAAGAGAAATAAATTATAATAAAGATGTTGGAAATAATTTAAATAAGGAAGCTCCTAATTATAGAAAACACCTAATTTAGCTGTCTGATTTCCGTCATTCCTGATTGACATCCCCCTCAAATTGAAGCCTCAGTGTGCCGAAGCCCAAGGTTGTCGAAGCCTGAGAGTAACGAAGCCCAAGTGTGCTAAAATCTGAGAGTGCGGAAGCCTAAGAGTGTCGAAGCCTAAGAATGCCGAAACCCAAGAGTGTTGGAGCCTAAGAGTGTCGAAGTCTAAGAATGCCGAAACACGGGAGTGCCGAAACCTAAATCTATGGTTTGCCGAAGCCGAAGCTTAAGCAGAGGAAGCGAAGTGTAAGAAGCAATCGAAGATGCTACGAAAGTTGCGATACCTAGCAAAGAATATCTGAATCAAACGAATAATAATACAAACATAACAACCCTTTTCAACCCAAGAATCTTTAAACTTCACAATGAATGAATTTTGCACATTAGAATAAGTTTCATCTCTTGGCGAGCAGACCTACGATATCTATCTGCCTGTGGAGCAAGTATGATCTTCTTTAAGCCATAATTTTTATTTTTCACCTTGTTCTTCACGAGAAAAGCATCAAACATTTTATAAAGAGCCCTAATTCCTAAAAAACACACGATTCCAAAAACAACTGAGGCTAACCACCGAAGCCATAAAGGGTGGCCCTGACATTTGAGATCGTAAACAACATCCATGGCTGTGACGGTCTTTCGATGAGCGTGCATATGACGTTCTAAAGGAAGATCTTGAGCACGCCTCGTGTCTCCTCGTAGATCATACCACTGATGCGCTTCACGCCAGCACGACAAGTGAGTCGACATATTGCTGGCTTGGTGATGCCTGTCTCGGAGAACCTTGCGGTGGCGTTTGGCTTCCACCCTTTCCCAACCCTTACCTCTCTCGCCTTAACCCGACATTGTTTCCTAGCTTCGACGAACTGTAGCTGTTTTTCTTTCACAGAGCGGTTGGAGGTCGATGGATTAGTCGAAGATGAAGCAAATGAAGTAGAGGGAGCAAAGCGCAGTAGACAAAAACTGACGAAGCAATTAATCGACCAAACAACCGAGGCAGACGATCAAGCAAAATAGTAGTAGGGGCAACAATCCTCCGATCAATCAAGGTTGAGCGCTCCAACTGAGTACGCGAATAGTCCAGACGAAGCCACCAAAGCAGTTGAGCGACACAGATGAAGAAGATGAGGGTTTTAGACAAAATCGACGAGCGAGAATCAATAAAAAGAAATAGTTCCTCCCTTCCTATCCTGCAAGAAGGCCGGCGGGAAGGGAGTCTTGACGATACTCCAACAATTATCGGTGGTTTGGGCTGAAATTTGGCTCTGATACTATGTCAAAATTTTGAGAAAAATATGTTGAATACTGAATAGGCTCGATGTCTTTTCTCTTTGCTTTCATTCCATTAAATAATAATCTTACAATCTATTTTAGGTACAAAATAAAGTCTATAATGTATTTTAAGTAACTTAATATTATATATTCCTAATCTAAATATTCTGCTAAAAGGGAAATAAATCATAATAAAGACATTGAAAATGATTTAAATAAGCTCCTAATTATAGAAAACTCCTAATTTAGCTGCCTGGTTTTCGTTCTTCCTGATTAACAATATGATTATGGTTTAATAGGTTAGGATTATGGCATGCTATGTGATTGTTGTTTTGAATCTTAAGGTAGGATTTGGGAGAGATCGCCTACCTCTCGAGTTGTAGGTGTCGGGAGAAATCGCCTGCCTCTTGAATTGTAGTTGTTTATCCTTTACATGTTTGCGTTGTGTTGTGTTGTTTGGCCTTGGTGAAATAAAATAATTTGTTTGCTCTAATTTAAACTGGTCTCGTTCCTATCAGTTGTCCTTTAGTATTGACTTGCTTCTTATGGTGAATGGCAACGGGATTGCCCTATTGAACATGTACAAGATGTTGACATAAATGACTATCTGAGGTGGTTTAGAGGTTATGCTCGACCTTAAAATCCCTTCCCTCATATAGCACCAAATTATTGTGTGATTTGTGATCTTGTCACGTTGGTTTATTTATTTATTTATTTTTCAATTGGTGCCTTCTAGTGCATGCTGAATGTAGATTCTTTTGTGCAATTTATGACTTCTGGGTCGTGTTTGATTCCTAGACCACAACTGCTAAATTGCCTCAATATTTTGTATGGAGAAGGAAATTTATACTCATGAATGAGGGAAGACTTGAGACATGTAAAGTTAGCCCGTTAATAATAGTTTCTTTTTGATATTTCCTCTGTGTTTTGAGTGTTGGTCTGATGTGGATCTTTTTAGCATGGTGCAAGAGACGCCTATTGATTTCCAGGAGAAGCTATTACCCTAGTTCAAATTTGAGACTTATAGTTCTATTTTTGGCAAATTCTTTTCGTACTTTTTTTCTTTTAAATTTTTTGTGATTGGTTTTCTTGTGTGATTGAGGGCCCGTTTGGGGCAGCTTATTTGGGTGCGGCGGCGTTTTGAAAACGCCGCTGTGTTGTTTGGAAAACGTGTTCAGTGGGTGTTTACAAAACGTCGCGACACAATATTTTATTTGTGTTACAGAGTCGCACGTGGGGTAGGGTATGCATTCGGCTTTCACGACTGGCGTTGAGGACTCGAATTCCTCCCGTGCCCTCGGGTGATCTCTCTCGCGCTCTCCCTCGCCCTCTCTCTACCCGATCTTCTCCCTCACAAACATCGATTCGATCGTTCCTCTGATGAGATCTATGTGCTGCTATGATTTATGGTTGGTTTTATGGCTCGATATTCTCCTTGCGAACATCGATTTGATTGTCTCTCTTTTTTTGTTGCAAGATTTGGTTAATGGTTTAGGGTTTTCTTGAGGATTTCTTTGCTGGATATTTTGGAATGCATTGGATCTGTGTTCCAGTGTACTTTCAATTTATTTTTTTTTCTGGTAATATCGCAAGAATGACAAATGAGCAAATTCCTTGAATGCATTGGATCTATGTTCCACTGCACTTGTTATATTGTTCTATGAGTATTTCTGTTCATATGAATTCGGGTATACCCGTAAATATGGGCTTCAGCTGGTTGGTGATGGGGCCATTTGGAAAATTTCTTCTTTCTGTTCCTATGTTAAATTTCATGGTTCGAAATGTTGGAATTGGAAAATTGGAATTTTGGAATGCTTGGGATTTATTTTTTGATTGCGATGCATGGAAATATTTTGAATTCTTGTTATTTGTGGAGAAGAAACAATATCTGCCACTTCATTTCCAATGCAAATGCTATTCACTGTTAGCAGAAAATATAATGGAGGATTTACATACATTCCACTCTATAACGGGTCATTTACATACATTCCACTCTTTAGTTAGAGGATATATCATGGGGCATTTCTTTGAATGTTGCTCAGTTGTATAATGGGGAATTTATTGGCCTTGGAGTCCTATGTATATGACATTGGTGTTGAGATGAGTTGTAAGCAATCTATGGAATGGGGCATTCTTTGAATGTTGTCCACTTTTGATACTCTGCTCTTTAGTTAAAAAATATATCATGGGGCATTTACATACAAAACTCGCAATTCTTTGAATGCAGCTTTTTAGTGCATGAATTCTCTCACTTTCATTTCTGTGTTGATGAATTATTTCTGTTTTGGTTTTAGAGCATCGGGTTGGTATATTTTTATGGGGTTTTTTGGCTTTCTTTGATGCTGAGAGTAGATAGAACATACAGTGCTTATATGTTAGAGCTACGAGTTGTATTGGTCTTTAGAGTTACGATTTGCATTGGTCTTTAGAGTTGTGATTTGCCTTGGTCTTTTAACATCATGATTATATTTTTTTTAAGAACATTCATTATGGTTATGATGATGACTGTAAATATGAGTATCTCGTTTACTTATCTAAATGATGGAAATGCATATTTGTAGTTGACAATGAAGAAAATTATTGTTGCACTTGGCAGTTGCTTTGGGTGGAATTGGAATCCACGACATGTATGGGAAGATGTGTATTGCTTTATTGTCACACCTGTACTTCAATTGGATGTCTTTCAATACCATTCATTCACTATATGAAAGATGTCTATTGCTTTATTGTTACACATGTACTTTAGTTGTAGTGTTCCCCTTGAGAATCATAGCTATGTAACCGCACACAATTGCATAATAAAACATGTTCGATGTCTTGCTGTGAATATAGGTTTTTGATCGAACCACATAATTCTTTTGTGTCATTATTTTTATTTTTATTTTTATGAGCAAATTTGGACACTGTTGTTGGTATGAGTGACAGGGTTTGAATTTGAATATTTTAATATTTCTCATTGTTAATTGTACTTGTTTTTATTTTTTTTTTATTTTTTCTGATATTCACGAGAGTGTGAGAACTGTTTGTCATATTTTCGAACTGATTTGTGATGATTTTATGCTTCTGTACTACCAATAAGATATTCTGAATAAGCTGCCTCAAACAATTTTACCAAACGGTGGCAGGAATGTCATTTATACAGCCATAACTTCCAATAAGCCACCACAAACAGTAAGCCAGCTTATTTTGATAATCTGCAGATTATGAGATTATCAGAATAATCTGATTATCAACAGATTATAAATAATCAACAACTGCCCTAAACAGACTCTGAATTTGATTGAAACTTTATAGTCAAATCTTTTTGGTTGGTATAAATTTAGATCACCTTGTAATTTTATTTATCCTAAATTTCTTGGCTGTTTTTATTTGCATGACCACTAAATTATTATTTTGGGGAAAATTTTACTCTTAACTCACAAATATATGTTTTAATTGTGTGTTAGTGAATTACAAATATTTGTTTGATTAAATGAAAATATGACACTCAATAGGATGCAATGGAGAAATGTGACTCATGTAACCGACCCCACTAAGTGGGATAAAGGATTGTTGTTTTTGTTGTTGTTGTTGTTGTTGTTGTGTATGATTTTGATGCAATCATAATCACTTTCGGAAACCTTAAACCTGAATATGTTCTACATTAAACTCATACTTAATGATGAGTATGATCCCTAATTAAGAAACAAGGTGCAAATCTCCATATACCATGAATTATATAAAGCTAAAAGAAATTGATTATCCCTTAAAAATGTCATTTCTTTCAACGGATTGTAAAGTTATTTTCCATTATTTTTAGACCGGTTTAGCAACTTCAAAAATTTTTATCAGGAAACAAAAAGATATTTTTAAATTCAAGGTTTTAAAATGTCACTTACTGTTCGACAAAGGAGCTTGCTCCATTACGGTAATTATGCTAATAACTAAGCTTTATGATAATGGAAAATTACATAAAATTATGAACAAAATTTACATGATTTTGAGATTTTTAATTCTTGCATGGGCTAACTAAATTTATGAACCAAACAATTCAAAATCCATGAAGCACGAATACTTTTGAATATTGATGGTGTTGTGTCGGACACATGCACTACTTTGACACCCTCCGACACACATCTGATATGTTGCAAACTGTACTGGATTTTTTTTTTACTGTAAATTTGGCTTGTTTTGAATTGTGGGAAACAATATCTATATAGGACAAAGCTATATGGATAAGAAATCTACTAGTCTTAAGTGAAAAGAATCCATTTTACCCAAGGTTCAAGCAGACTTCATGACTATGGATCATCACATATTGGAAGCAAAGTCTATGAAATCATTTAGTATTTTCAGAGATATGGAAAGAAAGCATAAGGATGAAGATCCAATTGTCTACTTCTTGAAAACTATCACAAAAATAAAAGCATATGGATAGCACAAGCGAGGGCTAAGTTCACAGCGAATAAGAGAGAAAGTGATCACGGTCTCATTGTACAGTTCATGTCAGGCATCAAGCTCTATTTGATATCTCTATGATAGGGGAGCAAAATCTTTTAATTCTGTTTCTATCATATACATTAATACATTGGATGTCTCTTACGTGAAGATTAAATAATAGTAAGACTATACAGGATGGAAGATCTGAAACCTTAAACAAACTTGTTGAACATCAAAAGGTGCGAACTAGACCCAACACCCTTTGGATCCTGTTTTAAAATTGTATTGCCAACTCTTTGATTTGATAAACTTTTGCCTGAATTCCAGAAACTTGCATTAGGTTTATCCCTATATAAAATATGATGACAACCAAACAAGACCATGTTTTCCATGACCATCCTTTATGACTTACTCTTTATCCAGGCGAATTTTTGCCACAATGCATAATAACATGAAATTATATGGAAAAAATAGCTATTAATCGCCTCCATAGACTCCAAATTATATCAAAATTCATATTTAAATCATTATATTATTGTCATACTTTAAAACCATTTATCTTAAAGATAAAGGACATAAAAGAAGAGAGCACGTCAGCAGAGGCCATAACCTTGTGCTTCTTTTTGCTATATTATTTGAGACGAGCATTAGTGATGCTAAATTTGCTAAACATATGCTATAAGGTGGTATTAGTGTCATTGTTGCATATTGTTGTCTTCTTTAATCGTTAGACAATAAATTTGTGAGATTGTTATATTTGCAAAATATCATAGACAATTTTACTCATTTTTTGTCCAATAATTTGTGATAATTCTAGATTTTAAACTTATATAGTGGTGCTTTGGGATCTTTACTATTTTATTCAACAACAACAACAACAACAATAAGAAGCCAGTGGGGTCGGCTACATGAATTCTTTTTCTCCATTGCGTCCTATTTAATGTCATATTTTCAAACACAAGAAACACGTCTAATATACATATCTTTAATGACTTGAATATAAGTTATATCAACACCTTTTTTTTCTCTAGAAGTCTCCAAAGTATATCTCTTGGAACCTTATTGTAAGCTTTTTCTAAATAAATAAAAATCATATGTAGATCATTTTTATTTTTTCTTTATTTCTACATCAAACCTCTCAATAAATATTTAGATCCTCCTTATTCTCTCTGTACTTCTTCATTATGGCTCTCAATAAATATATAGCTTCCATAGTAGATCTGCCCAACAAAAATCCAAACTTATTATGAGAAATTTTTATAATACGTCTTAACTAGTGTTCAGTTACCCTCTCCTATAATTTTATATGACACAACTTAATTTCTCTATAATTTTTACACTTTAATTCATCGCCTTTATATTTAAAAATATGGACCAAAATACTCTTCTTCTACTCCTCAAGCATCTTTTTAGTTTTTAAAATAATATTAAAGAGTTTAGTAAGCAAATAAAACTCCAAGATCTCCTAAATGTTTCTTTATTCTTCCTTTTGATTTTAAAAAAAGGAGAGGTTGGAATTGCGTTGGCAGCGAAGCGAAGGGGTTTATACATTAAGGGGCAGCGAAGAGGAAAGGTGGTAGACTGCAGGACAACAAGCGGAGTGCTGTCCGGTGCTAGGGCAGCAAACGAGGACAACAGGATAGGATGCAATCTAGGAGGCAGCAAGTTTGAATGATGGTTGGACAGAAGGAAAACCATAGATTTGCGGATTTGCTGTATGGCGCAAAGTGAATCCTGCACTGTAGTAACTATAGTACCACAGAAATATTTGTACGGGAAGCTTCTGCATCACCATGATTTCTTGGATTTCTTGGAAAGTAAGTTAAAGCAAAGCGGTATCTAGGATAATTGATTTGTATATATGGAATTGTTGTTTGAAGGCTTGTGAAGAACATTAAATCACGTATTTTTTCCTCTTGCAAATTACCTTCTTTCTTCTCTGTACTCTCTTCTCTTCATAGACATTTTCTTCTACTACTTATAAAATTAGATTGAAAGGAGACTAGGAGTCTAGAAGTGGAGTTTAAGGATTGCATTGCTAAGGGGATAAAATTTGTCTTTTTAAGGAGACGATCAGACGAGACCTTTGGGTGTTATTTATATCTAAGGATTCCTCTTAATAGTCCAACTTTTGATCTGTTGAGGCTTTGTACAGCTAGGTTTTTACTTTGTATATTTTAGTTAGGCTATCAATGCTTGGATGATACAGTCCTTACATAGATAGCACAAGGTCAAGATTGATTTGTGTTTCTTACCATTAATCCTTATATTTTACTCCTCCAGAGCCCATAAATGAGATCTTGAATACCTCCAGAGCTCTCTTTTTGACTGCTCAATTCCCTCTTTGCTTGACACTGTACTACATGAAATGCTTAGGCATAGGAAACCAATGGAGAAAAGAGGATTTTTTTGGGGCTTCTTGTACATAATGACGAATAAAAACTAAGGAAGAAAAAAAGGTGCTAAGGAAGCAATTTGTGGCTGTTGTATGGAGGTATGCATGAATGACTTTTGCTTGAAATAATGGAACTTAGGATTCATTTGAGAGAGCTTCATCTTTTATAAAAGTTTCTTTAAAAGCTGCTTCAATATAAAACATTGATATTAAGTTCCGGTTATTAAAAGTGATAACCCATTTGAGTAGAAAGTTTCTGTTCATTATTACTCTTTAGTTTTTCAAACACAAAAGACGAAAATAGCCCTCATATCTCATAGCCTTGCTTCTCTACATCTCCATGCGCTCAGAGATGCACGAGCTATTGGCGTCACATCCTCTTTCACCTTAAGCCGCCATGGTCTCCATTATCTCCTATTCCCCTTTCAACGAGTTCAACTTGGCTTCCATTAGAGTTTGAATCAAGTTCTTGAGACAAACCTCCACAGTTCTCGTGACTTCTGTGACCATCTGCAGCAGATTCTCAGCCACATCCGCCAACATTATATTTCTCCCCTCCATCAACCTCCGTATTTCTTTAAAACAGAACATGCACTTTGATCCCTATAGTCTCTAGCCAAAACCTTAAACCTTTCAAATTCACAGTTGGAAAGCCCAATGTGGCGATCCATTCTTCCCCTCCTTATCAGCGTAGGATCTAGGTTCTCTACAAAATTGTTGAGAACCACCAACCTCACTCCGCCACATGCCGACCATTGGTCGTTGATGAAATTGAGAAGCCCTGAAAAAATAATCTTATTCTCCATGGTGTCTCCTCTATTCCAATCTTCTTCTTATCTCCTTCCTCTTGCCAGATAGTTCGAGGGTGCAATCCAAGTTCTCAATGATGATAATCACTTCACGCTTATCTCAAGTAACCACTTTCGTAAAGCAGAGTTGTTTTGGACCACAGTGAGCTCGAGGTCTTAGGTGTTTTAGTCGCGCAGATTAGCCATGGTTTCGATCGTCGTCGACTTGTCAATCCCGGTTGTCCATAGAGGAGATAGATTCTTTTCCATAGCTTGCCAATACGGGAATAAAACTCTTTTCCGTGGCTGAGCACCATCAGATCATCTATGATCTCATGCTTGTTCTTTGGATCCATGACAACGGTTTTGAAAGTTGCAGGGTGCTCAAAATGAACATGACTCCACCCCTGCTTTTGATAATCATAGCTATCTACTATTTGTTGTATAAAGCCGTTGCACACGATTTTTGAAGCTGATGGCTATTTTGGATACTTTCACTTGCGAAACAGCGGAACGGAGGGAACTGGGGGCCGAAGCTGTAAAGATATCGCAATATGAAACGAGGAGAAAATGACATTCCGTTCGATGAACTTCCGGCAACGCTGCTGTACAAGACAGTGACCATGCGTTTTTCAGCGTTCTTCTGACCGGAATGACACTGTACCACAGCGTCAAAGAAGGCCTTAAGGTATTGGATCCTTTAGCTTTTATTAGTAAAAGGTGGGCCCGCTAGTTCGATGTGAGGTGCCAAACACAAAGGGCATTATTTCTATTCTCAAACGAGCAAGAATGGGGAAGGTCGAACATATTTCTTCATAAATAAGCAACACTTTCAGGTAATTCCATACATATAGAAGTGATTTTACTAAATAATACCATAGAATAAACTTTCATTTCAGAAAGGTGATCACTAGAATATCTTATGAAATGTTTTTTTATATTTTTTTGAGAGATTGATATATAATCATGCTTATTGAGGAAATTACCTCAAGTCTTTTAACAGGATATTGTCTAAAAGTAATTCCATGAAGCTTATTTAAACTTTATCAAGAATCCTCCTGTCTTATTAGACTTAATTGACTTCCATCCATTTGAAAAACTCCCATGTATTTTTCTTTGATTTTTTTTAAATAGATGTTAAATTCTTTTTTAAATTATAAAAGATGAATGGGTAAGCCTCTCTTTAGTTTGTTTCCATAACTATGTCTTCTGACTTGGTATGTTATGATCCTCACAACATTTTTGCTAATACTATGATCCTCACAACATTTATCTTCTCAATTGTGGTTATTGAATCCTTCATCTCATAATCAACAAATTGAATTTGAAATATTTGTTTTCTCATGCATGGGTTGATTCATTTTAATTATAATGTAGTCTGACACTTTTAAAGGTGGGAAATTAAATCAGCCATAAGAAATAAGAACCTTATGCCATATCATTATGCCCTTGCTCCGTTCAGCTTTATTGATCAAGGTTGGCAACTGGATATCTAATTATGTTTTCTCCTTCACTTCATCGCTTCTTAAGTTTCAAATGCCTACACCTGATAACCTACAAGCTAACTAAATCATTGTTAGCATTTTATTGATGGATTATCTCTTTATTTATTTTAGATTAGAGAACATAATATTTGATCAACAATCTCATATTAAGGTTCTCTGTTTGGTGTTTTGATTGTTTTGATAGTAATTTATTATAATATTCTTACACTTGTATGCTGGAACTGGTCATAATTAACACAAATGTACATTCTTCCCCTAGTATAATTTTCTGAAAAAATGTATTCAATTGACTCACAAAAACTTGCATGAACCATGTAGATGGTCTTTCTGGAGGAGTTTTCTCATCTGGATAGAGAACATTCAAGTTCATTATCAGGAGCGATTGAAGCACTAGAGGCTAGCACTCTGCGCCTTCCTGTTGTCAGTGGAGCAAGGGTGAGCATCTCTATAATTTATGTCCAATATAAAATGTCAAGGTAATCTGGTATGGCAAAAAAATCAACAACTATATATTATGATTGTTTTCTTCTTTTCAGGCAGATTTCCAAGATGTGAAAGATGCTGTTGGGTCAGCAGTAGATGTGATGCACGCTATAGGAGCTTCAGTATACACTATTTTGTCAAAGGTCATTGCTTAACTTATATTGCCTTTTTTTTCTCTTTACATTTTTCTTGCTTTAATTTCTTCTCTTCAAGCTTCTCACTTAATTTTGAAAAATGACAATATGCCTAGTTTTTAGCAAATTTTATAGTATCTCTGACGTATGGTGCATTTTGAATCCATCTTGTATGATAGTTTGTTTTTCAAATTAGGCAAGATGGATTCAAAATGCACCGTAGGTTAGAGATACTATAAAATTTGTTAATCCTATAAGCATGATGTAAATGAGTTGAGTTGAGTTGAGCTCAAGTAACGCTTCGTTTGAGCTTGGTTAATTAATTGAGCTCGAGCTCGAGCTCGAGCTTATTTCTACGAGTTTAAGCCAGCTCACAGACTTGTTTATTATAGAAGGGAAAAAATAATACTAATTCAAGTTATTTTTATGATAAAATGACAAATAAAATGAGCATTTAGGAGATAAATAATGGAAAATAACTTGATATAAAATATAAAATAGTATTTTAAAGCTTTTTTAATAATTTATTGATGAAGTCTTTATATTTAATATATTTTGAATATATTTTATATATATATTTTTTTTTGAATGAGCCGGCTCATGAGCTAACGAGTCGAGTCTTGGCTTGACTTGAGCTTGGCTTGTTAGCTCATGAGCCACTTATTGAGCCAGCTCATGAATTGGCTTGGCTTAGTTACAGCTGTATTACAAATACATGTCTGGCTTAAGGATGATCATATTGCAATGAACTTGCACTCTCTAACTTGATCAAGACAATTGTCACAGACGAGTTCATCAAAATATTGCTACTGGATTTTTGCATATTTAGCCGTTTTTTTACCCATGTTCAACTGATTAAACTTAAAAGGCATGCTGCTGAAACTTCTATAATTTATGTGAAATGTGCTAGGAAACTCCTTAATCTTGAGTTAGCAACTAACTACTAGACCTAGACATGAGTTCGGCGACCACCCTAATAGACCCAACCAAAAAAATTAATTGTCATTGGATAACATTTTTTACTTAAATTGTTGAACTTGAAACAACTGATTACATTTCTGCGTAATGCTTGGGTATAACTTCTCCATTTGCCCCCTATTTAAAAATTTTGTATGTTGTCAGTTAACCCAAATAGATTAACATCATGTTTATAGGTCCTAATGCTTGACTTGATTATTAGGCTGAACCATCCTTGGCAACGGTTCGTTCTACTTGCAACCTTGCAAATATGATGTCACATATGTACCATCATATGCCATTACAGTTCATGCAACTTTTAGCTGTTTTGGCTGGATTTTGAAAACCCTACTTGATTGAGAATAAATTTTTTAAATTGACGTTATTTCCTAGGGTCACAAACAAGCTTCTCTCAAGTCACCAGTGCGGCCTTGCCACTCTTTCAAGTCACTGTGGTGGAAATTTCTGGAGTCTCTTTGGTTGATCTTCTTCTTTCTGGTCTTTTTTGGAATTTTCTTTTCCATGGTTGAAGCGATATGGCTAAACCATCTTGAGAGAAGTTTGTCTATGATAGTTCTCTGAAGTCACACGTGCGGCCCTGACACTCTTTCTAAGTACTAAGTCAGCCTAACCCTCACAACGTGTGGATTGGAAACACGGCAGAGGAGAGGCTGTTGAAAGAAAAATGAACACTTCACTAAGGAATGAAAGTCTTACACACTTGGTTAATTGGAAACCTTTTGTTGGTTCCAAATGAGGGAGAGGGACCCTATTTTTAGTCCTTTCTCAAGGGCTAGATCTTTCTAGATTACTCTAGAATATTATAGTTTCTAGATGGTTCTATACTATTCCCTACATAAACGTGATTCTAGAGCTTTTTATGACTACTCTAGAGTTTGTCTACAAGCTTTCCCCTTCCAACGTTCTCTGGGATGTATTGGAACCTTCTGAAGTCTCTTAGGTTGATATTTTTCCTTTTTTATCTTCTCTAGAAATTCTTTTCCATAGTTGAAAGGATATGGCTGAACCCTCTCGAATTGGCAGTGTGTGACGCTAAGCTCCTAAAAACAAAGCTGAGCTGTCAACTTGATTGAAAGTACTAAAATGATGAATTTAAAAATTGGGATGGACCAGATCGACATGGCTATAGTAGAGCTGCTTTGTTCGCTCATAGTGTGTGCTTGTGGCTGCATGTGTGGTTTGAAAGTGGCGAAGACATAAGCGGCATCCACCTTTTGACCAAACCTACTGACAACTACTGATGAGGAGCTTACTTGAATGTGTACTCTCATTTGGTCAAAATAATTCATGGATGATGTCCCCGAATTATTGTGGCCGCTTAGCTCCATGTTGTTGCGAGTCTTTCATGGCAATGTGGCCTTCTTTTCATTGCAAGTCCATTTTTTTCATCAATTCAAGACCATTCGTGGCTTGTTTTGTGGTGGCTACTTTTAGTGAATTTTTTTTTAATCAGTTAGGAATATATATTAAAGATAGTCATAATATATTCTCCAATTAACATACCATGAATTTTTAAATCTTTTAGGAATAAATGGAAGATTACATGCTTTGAAATTCAGCTCCACCCTGCATTTCATCTTTTTAATTAAACAACATTTGATAAGTCCAATTCTTCTTTGAACTTTACTATCTCGATAAGGGATTCACATCTAAATCCTCATTTGGTTGGACTCATGCTTTCATAAAAATCTGTTTAAAAAATAACCTTAGAAAAACAGTTTTTTTTTTGTTTTTTTTTTAAAACAAGAAATAACAATCTTAAATGGAGTATAAAATTTGGTAAACAACAATTATAGAGAACTACAAAAGTCAAACTAATTATTGAATATCTTAACAATTTTCCATAAAACAGAAATCACTTGATAATCTTATCCAGACGAGGCCTAAATGTCAGCACTGCATTAAACTATTACAGGTGGAAGGAAGAAGCTCCTTGGCATTAGAACTCTCTAAAATTGCCGCTCAAGAACAAGCTCTGTTGGATCAATCCAGGGATCTCCTATCAACATTAGCAGCATTACATGTAAGTTTGCAGAAACCCCTCATGTTCTATTTCTTCGAATTCTGAATTCACAATGCAAGCAAAACCTGAAACAGGTAAAGCAATGTAGCCTGCAAGGTCATCTTCTCCAACTAAAACGCAGAACCAGTTAGATACAAACTGTAGAGAGCTGACTTCTTTCACAACGTTAATGACAACTAACACCATTTCAACGTTTTTTTCTAACTGAAGATTGGATCGAAAGCTTGATGGTAGTTTTGTTGGGTTCAGTGTGGTTATAACCTGATTCTGCCTGATAATCTCATGCCCCCCTCGCTGATTCTTGTTCTTTTTTTTTTTTTCCTCTGCCATATAAATGGCCCCTTTTGTGCTTCAGTAGCTATGTACTGATCAATGCAAAGCTAGTGTACATATTTGAATTGTTTCTTTCTCAGTAATTGTATTTGCCTGCCAAAAAAAAAAAAAATTCTTTCTCAGTAATTGTATTTGCCTGCCAAAAAAAAAAAAAAAAAGAAAAGAAAAGAAAGGATGACGTGATTCTATTAGTGATTTTATTTTTTTTTAATGAAAGCGATACTTTAGTGAGGTTCTGCTTTGAATTTATTTATTTTTTATTTAGTTCATAGCGCATTTTTGCCAGTTTTTTTTGTTTTGAAAAACATTGGGTCAACATATCCTTAGTACTGCTAAAAAACAAGCTCTGTTAAATACACAAATACATGAACATTGAGTGATGTTTGTAAATCTTCTTAAATTTATTTTGATAAAACAAGTAGATTGATGTTGCAATTAATGCTATATATATGTATATATATAATTTTCTTAGATTCATTCCTGACATTATTTTTTGAAGATTTCATGGAAGTATAATTTTATTTTTATTTTTTGATGTGCTGTATGGTTTATATACCATAAAGTTTAGGGTTTTGCTCTGATGCCACTTCCGCTGGGTTACATAAGCTAGAGGTTATTTGATGTGATATTTGAACCCCTTGGCTCTAGCGAGAACTCGTGCACTGTAAGCAGTAAAAACCGTGTTCTGAAATCTATACAACTGTTGAAATTGAACCTTTCATGAAATTATAAACCAGAAGTTTAAAAATTTTGCGTGTAATTTATGGAGATGTTTGGAGTAAAATGTAAACGTTTACAATGGGTTTCACGCCAATTGTTTATGTTCTCATGAATGATCTTTGCTAGGTCTAGATTATTTCAGATGTATATGACAGCTCAAGTGGGGTGATGCGATTGGTGATTGGTAATTATTTAGTGGTGGAGATGTTTATGGAAATGATAATATGGCGATATAAGGTTATTGAGTTCCTTGAAGATGATCGGATTAATTTACTCTTGGAGGTGACATGGAAAGGAAATTAGAGTTATGATAAAGAATGATCAGGAAAATCAATATTCTTGAGGAATGATTAAATTGTGTTGATTGGTGATTGGGACAATATCTCTTTCAAAAGAAAGAGGGTTGGGAGATTTGAAGTGGATAAGTAATGTAGGTGGTTTAGCTAATTTCTCTTCTTAGAAAGGAAGGCTATTTAGAATGAATGTGGTAGGTTTGGGGAGATGGTTGGAATAACCCTTCTAGTCAAATAATCAGAAGTTAAAGATGATTGAAGAAGTTATAAAAACTCATAATATTAGGTGATTGTTGGTGGTTGACATGGTCCTCTTGATTAGATAATGTTTGTAGGTAGAATCATTGAGTGTTTGGAAGTGATTCGAAATATCCTTATTCCTATAGAAGCTGGGATAAAATGAATTAGATTCAACAGATGAATATAAGCAAATGAAAAATTCTCTTAATTGCAAGAAGGGAGAAGTGAATTTCTAGAAGTCAAAAGATAAATTAAGATGCTTAAGGTAATCCTCTTTCCTAGAGAATATATTTAATTGTTATAATTAGGCAACTACAAATAAAATGGGATGCTCCTGCCGAATGAAGGGTTTGGCTGTTAAAAGAGTAAAAAATCTATATTTAATAATATGAGGAGAATTAAGAAATACTAGAATCACTAATTATAAGTCATCAAAACAATCCTTCTCCTAACAAATAATGATCATCAGTTCTATAGCAGTTTATCAATTCTCTCTTTTGAAGGCTCTTAAATTTTAACAATTACATTTGACCTCTTAGTGCTCGTTGTTGATCAACCAACAAAAAAAAAAAATTCTCTTTTTATGATACCCATTAAGATAGCTATTATACAATGAATGAAGAAAGAAAAATAAGTGATCCTCCTCAACATCATCCAATCATCTCCTTATGCATTGCTTGAGGAATCACGGCTATGTATGAAACATGTACACGCTAGTTGAATGAAATGGAACGGCATGTAACATATTTGTATAGAATAGATAGAGAGTATACATATGCATAAAAAAAAACTAATGAAATAAATTCATGAAGTTGGTTTTGACTTTGAAAGCCAAATAAGTGACAAAATTATCTCCACATCTCAACACTTCTATCATGCCATATGCTTAGAAATAGTTTAATGTTTTTCCAGTAATTTCAGATTTCTAACCTTGTATATGAACAATTCTAATCATGTCTATAACTTACTTTGTCCATTATAACTTCATGCCGGAAGATCATTATTTGTTTGAAATGCCATAAATGTGTTCAATTGAGCAATTCAACTTATTTGTTGTTTTGCAGTTTTATTTATTTCTTTATCCATTATTCTCTTATGTTGGTTCCACATGTGAGCTTTGCATGGTTTGTTTGTTTTCTTTCATGGACTTCAACATTTCAAAAGTTACTTCCTTTTTCATTAATTTAGGGGATATTTGAAATTTTATTTATTCTTCAATATTAAATTTATTATATATTTATTTTAGTATAAAATTGCATATATTTAATATCTTAAAAATAAGTTGATTTTTTTTATTTATTTAAGTAGTAGTGGATGAAGTCACCAATGAGGCAACATAATCATGGTGGTGGCTAGGGGTTTTAGTCAAGTCAGCTTGTGAGTCGGTTCGAGCTCGGCTCGATAAGGGGCTTGTGAACCAAGCTTGATGAGATAGAAAGCCAAGCTCAAGCTAGCCCCGATTTCTCTCATTAGCTCATGAACGAGCTCTTTTAAAAAACAATTGATGTAAAATATACTCGGAATATATTGAATTTCAAGTTTTTATCTTTAAATTACTAAAAAGGTGTAAGAAATGGTAATTTAAATTTTGTATGATCAAGCTCAAGCTGAGGATGACTCGAGCTAAACTCGACTTGTTTAATCCCTAGTAAGGACCAATTGTGATATTTATTTTTTAAAATATTTAAAACATCACAAAGTTGTATTGGGGGTTTTTCAAAGCAACTTAATTCAAAAAATAAAAAATAAAAAATACATTAAAAAAACATAATGAAAAAATATGTTTTTGAAGAAATAAATATAAAAATGAAACTTACCAGCCTCCGCTAGTGTTCCGTATGTGGGAGCGCCTGACCTGTATGCTTGGAGGACCTCATGTCTCCACAGTTCGATCGCCACTTCTACTCAGTTTCTTACCTCTTCTTCTGGCAGTCTGTGGATTCCCAAACCTTAAGTAGCAAGACAAAGACATCCTCTCCGAGCCACAGAGGACAGTGTCGCAATTTCCAAATATAGCCAAACATGTACTGGAGGCAATATTAGAAAACTAGACTTCACAAAGGAGGAAAATTAGATTTTGAGGTGAACTTCTGAAATTCCATCTTGGAATTAACAAATTAGATTTTGTAGTGAATTTTCATTATGATAATGAAAATTAGATTTCGCAAATGAGGAAACAGTGAATACTCTTTACATCATATGAAATATTTTTTTTAAGAAAATATTTTCAGGTGTGCAATCAATCGTGTAAGGAGCTGTGGGGATGAGATTGATTAGTTCTATGGTTGGCTTTATAGCTGGAAAAAAAAATACAAAACAAATATGCTCATGATAGGGTCGGAGTAGCTACAGTTGAAGAAAATATTAGAAAGAGACATCAGAAAGCCTAAATAAATATTAAGACTTATTTTTTTTTAATATGAAGCAACATTTATCGCTCGAAAATTAACTGATTTTAATTTTGTCTCGGATTTCTTTAGAATCGACAACTGTTAAACTCGAAGTCAAAACGTTAACAGGCAACTAAGGCTGTTTGGGCTGTCAAAGATCGACAATCGGCGAACATTTATCCATATTTTATCTCTAATCTTGTTTGTCGTCATAATTACACCAACTCTTTCACGAGTATATTTCTTTCATTTTTTCTTTACAAATGTAGAGCCAATGATTCACCGCGATATTCTCATCTCAACAACGTCTTTTACTAGATTACTTTCAGGCCTCTAAAGAAATTTTGAGAAAAAGTTTTTCATATGATGTAAAAGTTTTCATTTCTTCCACCAATGGGAAATCAAAGTTTCATTGTCAAAATGGAAATTGGATTTCCCGTTTGAGTAAGAAATGGAAACTTTTACACCATTTGAAATACTTCATTCTCAAATCTGTTTAAGGGTATGTAAGTAATCTAGTTAAAAGTTGCAATTATGAGGATCCTTGTGTTTATGATTGGCTTTTCAACTGGAGACACTCTATGAAACAAATATATCTGTGAGAGGGTTGGTGTAACTACAACGAAATACACAATTAGAGAGAGATGTATTAATGAATTACGAGTAAATGTTTGATAATTTAATGATCTTTAACATGACTAACATTACTAAGATGTTAAACGATCTGACTTCTAGCCGAGATGATGTAAATTCTAAATAAATTCGATCCAAAATTTTAGTTTGTACCTCGGCTTGTTTATTTCAATATGAGTTTCATGTGCGAGTCAAACTTAAAATCAATTTCAAGCGATTATCATTTTTCAAACTAAATCATATTCCAGATTTGGCTCGTACCTCAGGATTTTATAATTCTGGAAACCCATTCTGCCTAAATCTTGCTTTCAACCGAAAAGTCCTTTAATCTAAAGGCCAGCATTGTGTGTCATAAAGCATTGTTGGTCTCACCATCATCTTATAAAATTTTCCTTTTAAGTGTAAGCATATTTTTCCATCACATAATAGATTGGATGCATCCCTCCACTTCAACCAACCAACTTGAAATCTACTAATCAAATCCCTTTTATATCACCTAAACTTTGAACGAGAGAGCCGAGATATCTAAAAGTTCACACATTTTAATGATTTGATCACCCATAGTTATAACTCTGCTACTGGAGCTACTACTACTAAAATTACATTTCATGTATTTAGTTTCAGATCTACTCAAAGGAAGACATTTAGACTTCAATGTCAACCTCCAAAATTTAAGTTTTGGGGCGATTACATACATGACACCCAAAACATTGCTATTTACAAATCAAGCACCCTCTTTCTTCCATTTTCAAATTCACTCAAATATAAAAATTCATGATAACCCATATTTTTCATTTTTATGAAATTCACAATGGTTTGATCGTGCCACACGTAAATGCATCAGTTTTTCTAAATACTTTCCCTAGTCTTATCCACATGAAATATATCACAGGTGAAAAGCATTCATCTTGGTAAATCTTCCTATAAATGTGTAGTAAGAGCATCCATAACTAAAGCAATAATGTATGGGCTTAAAGTTGATCTCTGATGTAATCCAACATAAATAGGAAAATATTTGGTTCTAGTTGTTAAACCCTAAACCCTAAACACATTTTTCAAAAATATTTGAAAATAAAAAGTAAATGAAAAGGATTTATCTTCCTCGATAGTTCTTGGAAGGAGAGGAGCGGAAAGAGGAAAACAATAAGAGTTTCTGGTCACTATATGTTGTGGTCCCCTAGTTTCATTCCCAGCTAGCTTCAACGATTGCATCGCGAGGGTTTGAAGGGAGAGGAGAGGGCTTCGGAGGGAGAGGAGAGGGCTTCAGGTAGAGAGGAGCAAGTGTAGAGGGGGTTAGGCTAGAAGGGGGAGGACCGCGATTTTGACATTATAATGGATTATTTCTGACGGCTTATACACGGCTTCAAATCTATTAGTTCCTGATACAATTACCGACGGTTTTTTTTTTTGTTTATTACAAAAAACGTCAGTTAATACCCCTCCAGATGGCGATTCGAAGATAACTAACCACAAATGACCACCAGTTAATATATTGTTTCTAAATGACAGCTTATTTCGTCGGTAATAATAATTTTTGTTTGAAAAACTGTTGTTGTTAATAAACAACGGAAATTCTGTAGTTAGGTCGTCACAAATAACCCCAACATAAATCATCGCTAGACAGTTGGTAATTTAAATTATTACTGACAGATAAAACCATTGCTATTTTAAAAACATGTTGTTTAGCATCACGCCAAATGACGGGTTCATGGATAACCGACGTGATATAACAGTCGATTAATGTTTGCTTTTAACCGACGACAAAAGACGTCGGTAATGATTAAAACCGTTGGAAAAAAAATTTACTGTTTATAAGTGAAAATTTATTTTATTTTTAACCATCACAAATAACCCAGATTATAAACCATCACCACACCATTGAAAAATGGAATTTTTTTTTGAAACATCTACTTTCCCATTATTTTATTATTATTATTTTTAAATTTACATACATAATAAATATCAACACCTAAAGTTTCATATTTACACTAATAGAACTTTGGTATCATAAGCTTTGCATGAAAAAAATGTATTTCACTTTTAAAATTGTAG